>CM077159.1:165786215-166116825 GCA_039583875.1 Platanthera guangdongensis | reverse complement strand
CGATGGTAGAGTCAGCGGAGTAGAATCGTGGAAGTTCAGCCCCGGCAGTTGCGGCGAAGCGGGATCAGTTCGCGGTCGGGGCCATGAGGCTGGTATCGACGGTTGGCGGGCTCTGGAGGAGGCGGAAAACGTGTAAGATTCGGGGGGGCGGTTGAAGAACCTGACGATGCGGGAGTTTTCGTGGGCTGGAAGCTTCCGCCAGTTAGGACTCCTGCGGCTCTGGATCGAGAGATTGGAAAGTCGGCGTCGGACGGGACCGGGGGAAAGAGGAACAGTGCGGGTCTTTGCTGATCTGCACTTGACCTAACCTAATGACTAAGTATACATATATATATATATATACCCGATCATCTGTTATATATATATATATTTATAAATGTATATATATATATATATTTCATTCACACAAAACGTACACACATTACATCATAACACAACGTGATATGCCGACTCAAGGCCGATAAAGATCCGGTCGGGTGCGTCGTCGGGCACTTTTGCGACGACCCGATCTGGGCTGGTCTCCACCAGACTTACTCTCCACGAGAGGTACCACTGACCCTGCCAGCTAGTGGGGAGCCTGGCAGTCGGGACCATCTCGGAGCAAAGGACTTACTCTCCACGAGAGGTACACTGACCCTGCCAGCTAGTGGGGAGCCTGGCAGCGGGACCATCTCGGAGCAAAGGACTTGGGCTACCACGAGAGATCAACCTACCCAACCAGCTAGTGGGAGCCTGGCGGCGGAATCGTTTCGTTGAGCAAAGGACTTGGGCTACCACGAGAGATCAACCTACCCAGCCAGCTAGTGGGAGCCTGGCGGCGGAATCGTCATCGGAGCAAAGGACTTGGGCTACCACGAGAGATCAACCTACCCAGTCAGCTAGTGGGAGCCTGGCGGCGGAATCGTCATCGGAGCAAAGGATTTTGGGCTACCACGAGAGATCAACCTACCCAGCCAGCTAGTGGGAGCCTGGGCGGCGGAATCGTCATCGGAGCAAAAGACTTAGGCTACCACGAGAGATCAACCTACCCAGTCCAGCTAGTGGGAGCCTGGCGGCGGAATCGTCATCGGAGCAAAGGACTTGGGCTATCACGAGAGATCAACCTACCCAGCCAGCTAGTGGGAGCCTGGCGGCGGAATCGTCATCGGAGCAAAGGACTTGGGCTACCACGAGAGATCAACCTACCCAGCCAGCTAGTGGGAGCCTGGCGGCGGAATCGTCATCGGAGCAAAGGACTTAGGCTACCACGAGAGATCACCTAACCCAGCCAGCTAGTGGGAGCCTGGCGGCAGAATCGTCATCGGAGCAAAGGACTTGGGCTAACACGAGAGATCAACCTAACCCGCGCCAGCTAGTGGGAGCCTGGCGGCGGAATCGTCATCGGAGTCAAAGGACTTGTGCTACCACGAGAGATCAACCTACCCAGCCAGCTAGTCGGAGCCTGGCGGCGGAATCGTCCATCGGAGAAAAAAAGGACTGGGGCTACCACTAGAGATCAACCTACCCAGCCAGCTAGTGGGAGCCTGGCGGTGGAATCGTCATCGGAGCAAAGGACTTGGGCTACCACGAGAGATCAACCTACCCAGCCAGCTAGTGGGAGTCTGGCGGCGGAATCGTCATCGGAGCAAAGGACTGAGCCGATCACAATCAACCTTACCAAATCCTACATCCTCAAATGGAGGAAAATAGATGGGTTACATGACCCTCTGACTCAGTTGGTCGGGGGTTAGACTCATTACAAGATAAGATACATACAGGACTCTGCCGAGGGCGAGGCTTCTTCAGGGGGTCTGGGCCCGGTGGTCGCCATCCCGCTTCCTCCTCGCCGGGACACTTCCATCCTGCTCAGGCTCTCCATGACCTTCTCCATTTCCTCTGCCTTGGTGCCAACCAAGAGATGGTGTTGACGGCCGTGACGTAGCACTTACTGCGTTGCCAATCCTGGAGTCTCCCTTGACTCTGACCTGGATCCCTCCTGAGCTGAACTTGAGGCATTGGTGGAATGAAGATGCACGCAACGGAAGGCGCTGATGAGGGGTCTTCGAAGATGGCGTTGTATCTGCTTGGAGCGTCAACTATGACGAACCGGCATTATTCCTCGAGACTCCTCCCATTTTACTTGGAGCCCTACTCCACCCTCGACCTCCTTCCTCTCTCCTGAGAAATCCGAACAGGGGTCCGTCCGAGGCCAACACCCTCCTTGGCTCCACCTTCATCTCGTCAAACGCCTTCTTGAAAATGACGTTGACGGAGCTTCCGTTGTCAACCAGGATCCGGGAGTACGGTGTAGCCTTCGATGACTGTTTGGATGACCAGCGCATCACAGAACGGATCCTCATGATCCGTTAGGTCCTTCACCGGAGAAGGTGATCTTTTCTTCTGGGGGCGGGGTCTGGGAGGTTGAGGCGACGCTCCTTCGGTACATGACATGGAGGCTTGCCTTTCGAGTGGCCTCAACCCCCACTCCACCGTGGATCACTCATATCCCGCCTCAGGTTCGCCCACGTCGACCCTGTCCCTCGCATATATCATCACCCCCTTCTCCGGGTAGAACCTCTTCTACCCGCACCGGCAGCTGCGGCTGCGCAGGGCCTTTCGCCCCCCCTCACTTCCAAGAACTCGAGGCAGGTAGCCGTGGCGTGCCCCTCCACCTGGTGGAAGTCGCAGTACAGCAGCAGCGCTCTTTCTCCCCTCTTTTTCGGCGGGCTGCGCGCGCTCTCTCCTGTTACCCTCTTCCCCCTCCTATTGCCCAAGGCTTGCTGCGGCGGGGTAAAAGTTGCCTTGGGGCCTGCCTCTGGAAGTTGAACCTCCCTTGACCCCCGTGGAAGTTCCCCCCTCCTTGGATGAGAGCTCTTCCTGGACCTTGAGCAGGTCTCCCTGCTGCCTCCAGCCTGGTTCTGGACCCTCCTGTCCTTGGAAACCCTGAGCTCTCTGCTCCTCTCTCCTTTTTCCTTCCTGATGCCTTGAGCCACCCTGCTCCTTTGACTCCACTTCCGTCAACTTTTTCCAACCTCTTGACAAATGTCGGGTTGGCTGCCTCCATGGCAATCTCCTCTGCCGCCCTTTCCATCAGCTCCTCGAAGGAAAGGGGGGCCTTCCGGGTCAAGCTCATCTTGAAGAAGCACTCCTTCAGCCCAACGGTGAAGGCCATCTGGAGAGCATCACCCTGGCATCTCCTGGACCTCCAAGATCTCCTCTTGGAAACCTGTCTACGTAGCGGGCCAGCGACTCCTCGGCCCCTCTGCCTTATCAAGAAGATGGACTCAGGACTCCTCTTCCGCTTCTTGGAGGTGGAGAAGCGGAGCTGGAAGGTTTCGGCTCAAGTCCTCGAACCCATAGATCGACTCGGAGCGAGTTGATGGAACCAGTCTCTTGCCTTCTCCTTCAGCGTGATCGCAAAGAGGCGACACTTGAAGGCATCCGTCATCGGCCTGATGAAGACGGCATACTCGAACCACTGCAGATTGCTGAACGGGGTCATCCTTCCCCCGTATAGTAAGCCATGTCTGGCTCTCTGAACCCCTCGGGAACGGGAGCTGAGATGATCAGCTCGCTGAAGGGTGACCCCCCTAAGGGGTGGTCTCGCCACCTCCACTCGCGGCGACCTGCTCGCCTTGAAGTTGGCAACTACGCCGGGCTGGAGAACAGCTCCCCGGCCCGGTGAGGTCTCGCTCGACCCCCATCTCCCATCCTCTCCTTCCCTGGCCTTCTTCCTGGTGCACTTCCTTCTCCCCCTGCTGGGGTCATCTCGCCTAACCCCTGGGAGTCGACTCGTCGAGGGGGGAGCTAGCTCCTGGGGGGTCGGGGTGGAGCTGCCCACCCTGAGGAGCAATGCTTCGCAGCATCTCCATGATACCCTGGATGGAGGCCATGAAACTTGTGCCTCCCCACAAAGGGTCCTGAGCTAGGGAGCTCGCCGAGATCATCACTACCTCCCTCACCTCCAGTCATGACTCTCTCCCGAGATCTTCTGTGCTGGTCACTCTCCACGCTCACCGCAACCAAAATGTTGAAACCAAGAACTTGGTCTCCGTGGAGTTCGGGGTCCCTAGAAAGGGGTGACCTCACACACTACTACACTCAAGAGAACGTCACGGACCAAATGATCAAGAAGTTAGGAACAGACCCTCGGCTCTAGCGCGGAGGTCCCACCTCACACCCGGAAGGCTACCTGAGCACTTCCCCTCCCTAGCCAATGCTCGAGGCTAGGGTGCCTTGGAGAGCTCTCTCAACTCTACCAAGAAGAAGCTAAGGGAGGAGGAAGCCAAAAAGGAATCCTCTCCAAAGCACCCAAGGGGTCTATTTATAGTTTTTCCAAATCCTATGGGCCAAAAATGACCAAAATAACCCTCACGCCCAAAAAGCCTTGGGCCAATAGGAAACGCCCATGCCGGGGCAGAGGGGTAAAACGCCCCAGGGGCACAGCGGTAAAAGCACGCTGCCAACACCCCTCACCCAAACATCCGGACGGCTCCAGGCCGCCGGTAGGGCGGCCCGGTCCAGGCCGCGAGGCCAGGCCGCCCGGGCGAGAGCCAGGCCGCGGCCGCCTCGCCCGCGAAGCAGGCCCGCTCGGGCGAGACCGGCCCGCTGGCCTCGCTCGGCCCGCGCAGGCCGCCCGGCGAGAGCCAGGCCGCGGCTGCCTCGCCCGCGAGCAGGCCGCGCCGGGCGAGAGCCAGGCCGCGGCCGCCGGCCTCGCCCGCGAGCAGGCCGCTCGGGCGAGCCCGGCCGCTGGCCGTCTCGCCCCCGCGAGCAGGCCGCTTGGGCGAGACCCAGGCCGCGGCCGCCTCGCCCGTGAGCAGGCCGCTCGGGCGAGACCGGCCCCCTGGCCGCCTCACCTGTCCCCTGCCACGGACTCAACAGGCCGGGGCGGGTGCTAGCCACTTGCCGCACCCGCCCCCCAGCAAAGGAGTCATTGGGGGGAGCCAATTTTTCCTCCCCCTAATAGTATGTTTCCAAGCCAGAGCCAAAATTGGCCACCGAGAGTGCAAAATCTCCAAAAAGCTTAAAAACTAAGCATGCCTCATTTAGGGTCCATTCTTCGCGAATACGGGGTTGTACAATAAAGTTTGAGATTATGGCTCTTCAAACCTGATGAAGGTCACGCATCAAAAAACAGAAGGAAATTTAAGACAAAACTTGTCTTGATGAGAGCAAAATAGATGAGTAGGGTGTTTCACCATGCATTTGGTCCACAAATGGTTGTCTCAAAACAAAGGAGTTCAAAGGCAGAGGTGCGGCCAAGGAGTTGGACAACTTCTGATGCAGACAGGCGCCCGCAACGCCAACGTTAATTTTACGCGTGTTCATCTTTTTTTGTCATGTCGAACAGTTTTCTTTTATATCATGTTCTTGTTTTGCGTTTTTATTTTCCTGTATTTTTTATGTATTAGAGGAGTTGTAATAGTGCATTCCCTATGATGTAACTACCTAGGTCGTACATTTAGTTGCTCCAGATTAGCCAGAGGCGCAATTCTTTGATTTGGTAAGGTCAACCTTTATTTTTTCTCCCCATTTTCCATGTTGAGCTTTAATCCAAACTTTGAGCCTAAGCCAATTTTGTTTTTTCGGGGAAATTAGAAAATATTATAAAAGTTATTATGCAAAACAAAAGCTAAAAAATGAAAATAAAAAAATAGGCGGAAACATGTGAGCAGATAAATTGATTTCCGCTGGATTGCCCTTCGACAGTGTTTGCGCCACTAAAAAAAATTATATTCGCTAATTTTGTGCAGGCTGCACTCCAAATTTACTGGTTAGATCTAATGTCAATAATCAACGTTTATAATACATTCCAAAATGAAGGATGTCAGTCGAGGACAAAAATTCCGGGCTAGACTTCACAGCACTGTGCTAAATGTTTATGCTTATCCGAAGGAGTTTTCATAGATGCTTCTTTAGATACCCATCATTTGCAGAGGCGATTATTTAGATCCATGGGCTAGCTTATGCGAAGGAAAATTTCTTTTTGGCAATTCTTAGACGGACTCAATTATGGGCTAAATTTACGTGCAACCTAAAAGTCTATTGGATATGAGGAAGGCCATGTAAGACATTTGGGCCTTTGATCATGTTCAAAGCCTGGGGTCATCCATAGTCGCACAAACAAGGGCAACGATGGCATAGATTCAAATGAGCCTGACTATCAAAGTGGTGGGCATGGTTGTAGAAGGAGGATATAAGGTTCAAGTCAATTTGAGTTTGAAAGATAAAGAATTGCATGGGATATGTCGAGGACAATTTAAAATACTGGCTTTCAATACACACACAAGAGTGATAGTGCTTTGGGGGCCCCGTGCGACCACGACAGTACCCCTGCCGGTTGCGAATGATCACTCGTCCGTGTGACAATGGTACTGTAGCGGCCGCATGGAGGTCTTTGTGCATGGTCACTCATGTGTGTGTGTGTAACTAATGGTCCGCATCAATAACTACAATTAAAACCTGCATGACTCGACAAAAAAATAACTTTTAATATCCAACAGTTATGTGCATAATTTATTTTTTTAGAGAAAATGTTGAAATCTTATATATACTTCATCAATGTATAAAAACAATGTATGAGTACATATATAGGGAGAAGACAGAGAGAGAGAGATGAGTCTCATTTACATGGTGTGGGACTAATACAAGACTAGTAGAATCTACACTAAATATGCCTAAACATGGGCCTTTTCTAACACTCCCCCACAAGCTGTAGCGTACAAGTCGTAGGCACCCAGCTTTGGACAAAAACTGATAAAATAGGGTACTCGGTAGGGCCTTGGTGAGAAGATCAGCAACTTGTCAGTTCCGGAACATGCTTCAATTCCAACTTCTTCATTTTAACTTTCTCCCGAATGAAGTGACAATCAACTTCAATGTGTTTCGTTCTTTCGTGGAAGACCGAATTCTTAGTTATGTGTATAGCAGCTTGACTGCCACATAGTACAGTAGCTGGTGAGGGAAGTTTTACTCCTAGATCAACGAGGAGATTTTCAAGCCATGTAAGTTCAGATACAACAAATGTCATCGAACGGTATTTAGCTTCAGCTGAAGATTGAGCAACCACAACTTGTTTCTTACTGCGCAGGGTAACAAGGTGCCCTCCGAAGTAGGTACAAAATCCATGGTAGACCGAAAATCATCCAGGGAACCAGCATAATCTGCATCTGAATACACAACCAATGTTGGAGTAGAAGAAGAGGTTTTTTTATACCAGGCCCTTGACCGGGGGATGCTTTTAGATATCTCAGGAATGTGTTCGACGACTGTAGATGAGATGTCCGGAGGAAAATGCATAATCCGGCTAACAACCCCAACAACAAAAATACGTCCGGTCTCGTGACAGTTAGGTAAATCAATGAGTGACAGAGAAACTGTGAGCAACAACAGAAGCAGACAGACGAGGAGGAAGACCATGTTTGCGGTAACAGGTCGCCTCAAGATGTCCATCCTTTACCGCAGAAAGTACACTTGGGCCGCCGTCCGCCCACCTCAACCCCTTTCCCCGAGAGCCGGAACGTCCTCCCACAAGCAGGGGAGGGAGAGGTAATAAGACACAGAAGAGTGCTGAAGATGGGCCAGTGAAGAGCTATGTTGCACCGACACCGACACGTGACTCGTGATACAACACGACACGACTCGCGGACTTCGTAAATGATCAAAAAATATCATATTTTGACACGCTGGGACACATTTTAAATATTTATTTTTTATATTATGATGAATCCTAGACACATCTAACAAAAAATTAAAATGAACCAATAACATATTCAAATAAATTCAAGACGGTTAAAATATTTATCATCAATATCCAAATGCAAAAACACTTAACCCAAGGTCAAAAAATGATAAAACATATACATTACCTCTTCTATAGTTTTTTCCACCTCAAATAGATCACTCCTTAAGACTTTTTACACAACTTTCCAATTTCTTTTCTTCAAATGATTAACAAATTGCTTTTCACTCTTGTATATGAACTTATAAAATCTTTTTCACAAAATTGTACTTCCAAGAAAATGGCCTCCCGCCTTACCGTGAGTAGCTAGCTTAGGGACAAACGCGTGTCCGATTGAAGGGACACGCGTGTCCGATTGAGAGGACAGGCTCGTCCGATTGAGTGGGACACGCGAGTCTCGCGTGAGCCAGCGTGTAGGACTTCCGACACGAGTATCGGAGAGTGTCAGAGAGTGTCGGAGAGTCGGACGAGTGTCAGAGAGTCCGACACCGACACGCTGGGCATTTTGAAGTGTCAGTGCTTCATAGGTGAGGGAGGGCCGGTAGTGTCAGGAAGTGATGAAACCCTCAGCACATGGAGCACACATCAGAGAATGAGGGAGTCGCAGCAGACAATAGGATCTAAGCCCGAACACTCCGAAAATGAGGCGAGACACGCGCCATTATCATGACAATACCGACTGCTTCCTTTTGATCGCGCTGGGCAGCAAGATCCATAGTGGGAGGCTGATGCTGGATCCAGACTTCAACCAGAGTCTTGGCCCAAGCGACAAATGAGATTAAGTCGGCAACACCGTCAGTGTCAAGAGTTTGAAGATTGTGATATGTCATATAGGTGCTAGAGACTGTCCTTGCTGGAGTAAAGGGAATGGAGCTGATCCCACACCTGGCCGTCTCGTGATACATGGTCATACGGTAAGGTTCGCCATCAAAGGGGTTGAGAAGCCAGGTCTGAACACGACCGTCGTTACGCAACCAGTCGTCAGTAGGTGCTGAAGGAGGATCCCGAGAGAGATGATGCAGAAGTCCCTTGGACTGAAGTACCCGACGTACAGAGTGCACACATTCAACAAAATTCTCTTCCCAGTAAGGGATTTGTGGTGATTCTCAACTCATCACGCAGTTCAGGAGTAGGAACCAAGCGGGCTGCATGAGAGGAAGTCGGGTGCTCAGTAGAATCAATCGAGGAGCCCATAGAGAGACGGTCTGGCGGCTAGAGGAAGCGGTTAGAGCATATACAACGGACAGCGGCTAGAGGCAATGCACACTCGCCAACGAGCAATGGACGAGCAGAGAGCCCGGTAGGGGAGACCGCGACAAGAATGGAAGGCCACTGTAAAGCCGGAAAGAGGAGGAGACTGCGACAAGAGTAACAAACCGTGGATGAGGAAAACCGGTCGAACACAACAAGAAGAAGTAAATACGTGGCAGGGCGTGCGACAAGATTAAGTCGGCACGAGCAGATCACGCGACAAGCAACCCGCACGAACAAGAAAGTTCGAAGTGGCTTAAATTCGCACGAGAAGCAGGTCGCGGGGAGGCCGGAGGGTCCGCAACGACTAGAGGAGAAGGCCGCGCGGTAAGAGAGGAGGTGGGACCCACGGTGCAGACAAGAGAGATTATAAAAGAAGAAGAGGAGAAGGGGAGAAGGGTGGTTCCACGAGAAGAGGCAATAGAGAAACTTGCGGTTAGAAGGAGTAAACTGCACGAGAGAAGCAGCAGTGACCGCAGAGACGTGCGAACACTAAACCGCAAGAAGTGACGTGCGATTACCCAATTACTATCCGCCAAAGAAGGAGCTCGTCGAGTCCGCTGGAAGGAAGGAAGAGACCGCCCAAGGGAAGGCGGTTAAAAAATCAAAGACCGCCCAAGGGGGACCGGATGCTCTGATACCATGTAGAGAAAATGTTGAAATCTTGTATATACTTCTTCAATGTATAAAAACAATATATGAGTACATATATATAGGGAGAAGAGAGAGAGAGATGAGTCCCATTTACATGGTGTGAGACTAATACAAGACTAGCAGAATCTACACTAAATAGGCCTATACACGGGCCTAAACATGGGCCTTTTCTAACAATTTTAATTAATTTACTTCATATAATTTAATCTGCTAATAAATTCAGAGAGAGAAAATGTAGAGAAGATGTGAGGAAGTCATTAAATCAGTAAGCAATTGAGTGTATTTTATTTCTATTAAAAGGCCAACACTGTAACACACCATCCAGCAAAGAGAACGAAGCTCAATGTATCGGGAACGGAGCTTGATGTGGCGTGTGCGCTAGCTGGCTACATGTGGCAGCATCACATTAACTTGACGGTATTTAGTCCGCAACCTACCATAGTAGGGATATGAGATCTAGCAAATTTATTTTGAGGTGAAGGAAGATCAGACGCTCATAAATATTTGTATGGTCCACTATTAAAACCAGAACACTACAAAAATTTTTGCTTTAATGTATCTTAGATATATAATTTTTATTAAACTTGTAAATGTACAAATATAGTAAATATTGAAGTTTCCCTAGGTTTCCTAAAAAAAATAACAAGGCTACGGGAGTTTTGAGTCAAATAGGAAGAACTCTCATATTCCACCTCTTCCATATGCTTAGAACTCCAACGAATAATAATTAATAAATGTATGCATTCATAATAATAACAATTAACAAGTATGAGAACATTAATTTACATGGATTATTAAGGCATACCTTATATTTTATCATTCAACTTTCAAAAATCTTAAACTGTCACGAAATTATCAAAATAATATATTTCTCATAATATATGAAAAAAAGTGGATGAAAATCGAAAAATTCCTGATACATCGGCATCTATACTACTAAATGATATTTTCCTTATAGATGACAATGATGTGTTATTCCACACTTTAAATGACATCGTACAAGCATGTTAGACATGTCAGGGAGCATCTACAATAGTGGTGGTGAGAAGACATCACGCTCAAGCTACAAAGGGAAGAAATGAGGACATCGATAAGACAACAAGAAGGCCAACACAGTGCTTCTTATGTGATGGATTACATTGGATGTGAAATTGACCATCTAGAATTAGGCTTGCCCCCATTGTCAAACTGGATGGAGGAAATTAGGCACAGAAAAAACTTTGCTCGATGCAAATCCTTCACCCCATGAACCAGGTGGAGGGAACTGAAAGTGTCTTAGAAGATCCACATGAAGGTGGAATGAGTTGGCTCATAGCGATTCATCAACTCAATGATTGGACTGGAGCCAAATAGTGAGGAAATTGAAATATCATAAGAGACTAAATTGGAATACCTTGAGGTGCTCAACAAAGAGCTTATGTGCACCGGGGAAGAAGGAAGAACTATTGTGGGATAAAAAAGCTAAAGATCACCATGGTGTATGCAGATAGGAGAAAAGGGATGACCTTGGTGAGGGAATAGTTAAGCTTGCACTAATGGGAAGCATCAATCCTTGTCATCATCTTCAAGCACGATAGCAATGGTAAGCCAGAAGAGAAGCACACTTGACAGTCACATCTAAGGGCAACATGTGAGAACCAACATCAGTCAATCAAGAGTAAGAAGAAAAGGATTAGAATAAATTTTGTTATACCAAGTTTGTGATGTGGCCATTGTATGATTAGGTGGAGGAATCTAGAGACATCTTAGGTATATAAAGTATTCCAGAAGGATACATATATCTTACAAGTCTTGTAAATAAACTTAGGGAATGGATAGAATATTCTAAAATGTCATATGTGTGGCTTATTTTGTAGTCTACAATTCTTTGGAGGAAAAAAACTTAGATGTCTATTAAAGGACATGACTCTCTCATTTGTAATAATAACGAAGAAGTAACCAAATCTCAAAGTATACGAACAGAGTTCACTAAGTGTTTGTGAGTGCACTCTTCCATCTCCCACTTGTTCATCTTGTTGCAGGTGTGAGTGAAAAGGTTGACGTAGGAGCGAGGATCCTAAGGCGCACAGGTGTAGAGAGTGAATAATCCCTAAGGTTGTAACACAAGCACTAAAGATACTAACACCTTTCACTGTCAAAATATAATTTGATGATGTATGTCATAGCATTTTATTACTTTTAACATACTTGCACTCTTATGCATTTTCAATAAAAAAACAAACCAGATATATCATATATCTAACCATTCAAACATCTAATACTAAATACATATGCACAGTTAACTTTGCAAATATAGATGATTACATATTAGTTAAAGCAACAAGAAGGGAGCAAAGTTCTCTGAGTCATTATATGCAACCATACAAATTGCAAATACATGAGTATACTACCCAAATGCTAGAAATTTATATGTAAGAGATTGGATACACACACAGGAGAATTGCTTCATTCTATGCCTAAATGGCGCGCTCAAAATATATGGTTCATCTGTAATGATGGCTTAGATTTTTGTCTGTCTTTGTATGAGGAAAATAGTAAGAACAAGCAATCATGCAGAAGTTTAAAGATGCCAAAGATTGCAAAAGCATAGCAAAATCTCATGAGAAAATAACTATTTCGACCACTAAGAATTTTTCATATTTCTCAAGAAAAGAGAACATGTACTTTGAAGGCACTGAAACACAACAGCATATATTACCTCCTCCGCTTGGAAGTTGATGGCATATTTCCCTAGGCCCAATGAAAGTAGCAATCCAGAAACAGTAAGCTTTTCTTCGGGCTATAAGAAAAAAAACATGCAATATGGATTATTTTGGAAAATTTATAAATGAGAGCTAGGAACATCATAATATTTTATTTAAACAGACATTAATTAGTATTATATGCACCCATGATTCAATCAGATTTAAATGCTGAAAGTATGCTATTTGGCCAGATGATGAAATGGTGACCCGCTAAATAAGAATGTTTGGTAGTAGATAATAACTTGGTGGCAATTACCTTATTAAGAAAAAACTGCAGTAATTAATAGGCTTTATAAAAATCATGCATAAGGTAAATTCGCAAATCTAAGAGCTTACCATATAAGGGATTTTCTGTATAGCACCAGGAAGAGCTCCAAAGACAGATTTTGAAGAGTCAACTGGAACCACAGTTTTGCTCATGAAAACTGATGGTCTTGAAGTCTCTGGAATACTCCTTTTTACATGAACAGTTGGTCTTGAGTCATCATAAAGCCTGACAGATGGATTCTGTCTCACTTCATCATAATTTCTCTTCGGGGACATATGCCTAGGTGCGCCCAATAGACTATCTGGAGATCTATGCCCTAACCCATCAAGTGTCAAGGAAGGGTAAGATTTTCTGGATGAATCCAGCCGAAGTAAATCATCAGCATTTCTTGTAGGAGGTATTCCTCTTGAAAGAGCGGAGTTCCTTGATTCAAGCATATTATTTCTTGACTCATATCTTAATGGGATACGGGAGTTTCGGGAAAGTTTTTCACGAAGATCTACCCCATTTTGTCCGGCAGGGACAACTTCACTTCTGGATTGACCTTTCCTCATGAGTTTGTATCTCAGGTCATCACGACTAACCCTGAAATCTATTCATGCTAAGGACACGAGAGAGAGAGAGGTAGTTGGGGGTGGTGTGGGCAGTGTTTGTACTACACTTCCTATGACTACTATTAGAGGATACTGGATATTTGCGGTTTTTCATCCTCCATGTGATTGTTACTTTGCTCATAATTACCTGTGCGCTGTCTGTAAAACAATGAATTTTCAATATAAGACAAAATCAGATTACCAACAACTTGATTTTGTATCACATCCATCAAATTTAAACATAAGACAAATGATAATATATCAATGCTGAAATGTTACTACTTGGAATCTAACTTCCTTAATAATAAGTACATGCATAAAGAAAATGAGCATTTTCATTACAATTTCATTGAAGCACATAAACCAATGTATATGCGTTCCACAGTTTAGGTTCTTTCCAATACTTATATACTTAATCATCACATCAAACTACAATCACTGCTTTCAATTATTGTAAAAAAAGGCTAATTGGCAAAGTGCACCCTGGAAATATCGGCTTTTGGCAAAATGCACCCCGAAAGTTTAAAATTGGCAAAATGCACCCCAAAATTGGGTTTTCTTGGCAATGTGCACCCTCACTGGGCAAAAAATGAAATGACCAAAATGTACACTCTAGGGTGCGCATTGCCAAGAAACCCACTTTGGGGGGTGCATTTTGCCAATTTTAAATTTTTGGGGGGCATTTTGCCAAAAACCTATATTTTCAGGGTGCATTTTGTCAATTACCCTAAAAGAAATCACCAAATGTTAATGCATGCAATATTAAACCAGCTTTTCAAAATGGTTGTTTCTCAATGACCTCCAAGTTTATTAATAGAAACTACATGCATAAAAAATGAGAATTTTCATTACAACATTATGGAAGTACATAAACCAATGAATTATGCCTTCCACAGTTTAGGTTCTTTTCAATACATATACTTAATCATCACAGCAAACTACAATCACAGCTTACAATTATTGTAAAAAAACCAAATGTTCATAGATCCTGTTGATGAAAGGTTTGATGAGACTTAATGTATGCAGTATTAATCCAGCTTTTCAAATAACTCCAAGTTTTTGTACAAAGGACCAAACCCTAGGTTTCCATTATTCTAATTCGAGTAACCTTTAAGCTCCACAAAAGTAATTTTGCACATAACCTGGTACGTAAGGTTGATCTAAGTCAAACAGTGAAACCATCATAATCAAGTGATCACACACCTTTTCATTCTAATTCATTTCAACACTCAATAACATGATTTCACTGGGTATTTTGGTGAAAGCTCATTCACCAAATAATTATTGTTCTATGACAACCTTTAAATGTAAGATCAAAATTACTGATGTTGATCTACAATCTATAGACGAGGTAATCAAATTCAGAACATGATCACTTTTTTGAAGACTGGTCGCTAATTAAACATAACACTATGAAAAAGTGAATGGCGCATAGTGCCCATCAGTAGAGTTCGTATTCAACATTTATTTTTTAAAATCAAATCAATCCAAAATGCTCTACATCTCTTTATATACATGCTAAAAACTCACATTTAATTTGAATACTCATACAATATGAAAGTAACGAATTATTTATTTCACCATCTAGACGGCCTATTGCTGATTGGAGTGTAACTTCTGTATGCTTAATGCATGATAAAATCATTTCCAAAATTCATAAAAACTGGCAGCAAACTAATTAAACGATGAAGTTTAAGATGAATGATGTAAGATTTCCAATATGATGTTATATGAACGACAAAAAAGACAATAAAATAGCGGAAAAGAATCTATGTGCACACAGGGGTAGCAGTCTATTCCCCCTCTGCACAAAAAAAAAATTCCCACCAACCTGCCCCAAAACACATGCACACACACACACGCAGCCCCAAGTGCACACAGCCACACACACGCACATGTGTCACACCGTATGCACAGCTCCACGCGCAAACACACACGACATGTAAAAAAAATGGAAGTACTATTCAAAAAATATTTTTAGATTTCGTCGATGCAGCAGTACATTAAAACAACTAAAAAAGAGAACTGAGTTAAATTCCGGAAGAGGAAAAATATTTGTTATTAGGTTCCACATATATATAAATAAGAGGAATGTTGGTGCAAAAAATGCACCTCCATAAGTTTACGTTGAGGGACACCGGGGGAGAAACTTCGAGTTGTCGGTTACTTCTCGGCTGAAGGATCACAGAAAAGAGAGCCACAAGGCGGCAAGACCATATTTACCCGCAGCGGCAAATACCACTTGTTTCAGGTAATTTATAGATTGAAAGATGTGGTTACAAGAGAGAAAAAAACCAAGCCGGCAATCAGCTGACCGCGAAGGGACTAGATTTGAGCCCGCAGCCATAGGCGGCGAGATTGAGGATTCAAATCAGTGTGCCTTCTGGGTACTGTTCACCACTATTTATAATAGTGGGAGCCTGCCCGAACTGGTGGGATCTAAAATTACGAGTTGCCAAGGGTACTGGAGAATCGGGCAGGGACGAGAGGTTACATGGTGTGCAAATAGCAAGAAAAAAAGGACTCTGACCGCGTGGTCCGGCAGTCAGTGATGAGTGTGCTTTTTACCATGTTTCCTCCCTGCTTTTCTTATTGATTCCACCCATGTTTGTACTGTTTATGTCTGGTTTTAGCTTCTATTTGATGTTTATGGTGAAACTGGACTGCATGGCTGGGTTATTTTTGCAGGTGTGAACTTTTCGTGCGATTCAGGGGAGATTGTAAATTTGTCTCACGCACGCGCGTGCGCCTCCTTCCCCCTGAACTGGACGAAATTTGTCGACCTAAGCACTAATTGCGTCAACTTGAGTTTGGCTGTCAACTAGAAGTTGGGTGTGCGGAATTTTCGCAAACCCATGTGCGCGTGCAATTTTGGGCAGCTGCTACATGGGAGGCCCTGACACAGTTCTTGGAGTAATTCTACCCGGTAGAGAAGATCGTTAGTATTCGTTGTGAGATCTTGAACTTCTGTCGGGCGGATCAATAGTCGATGGCTGAGGCTTGGGAGAGATTCACTGACCTGCTGCAGAAGTGCCCTCAGCATGAGTTCTCATAATGAGTGCTAGTAGAAATTCTCTACCTTTCTTTGGATCCACACTATAGAACAACCATTGATGCAACTACTGGAGGGAACTTAATGAACCGTGCCGCGGAGGAGGCATTTGAGCTCATTCAAGAAATTTCGGCCCATAGTTCATATTGGACTTCAGGGCGAAATACCTCTAGGAGGATGGTGGGCTTATACGAAGTTGGTGCTCATTAACAACAATTGGTCCAGACTAAGACGCTAGCACAACGGTTTGACAATCTATCTGTAGAGAAAGCTCCAAACCTTGTATATACTTCTTGAATTGATAATTACAAATATGAATACATTTATATAGGGGAAGAAGGAAGAGAGAAATCCCAATCCAAGATGTGGGACTAATACAAATAAAAAGAGAGAAGTGGGAAGAATGGGCCCCTAGATGGGCCTTAAAGTAGGCTTTTCTAACACTCCCCCGCAAGCTGGAGCGTACAAGTCGTAGGCACCAAGCTTGGATAAAAACTGGTAGTATAGAGGCCGGGAGAGAGCTTTAGTCAGGATGTCAGCAACTTGGCTTGCAGCAGGAACATGCTCTAAATTTATCTTCTTTGCCTGTACCTTTTCTCGGATGAAGTCACAGTCAACTTCAATATGCTTTGTGCGTTCGTGAAATACAGGATTCTTGGCAATATGGATTGCCGCTTGACTGTCACAAAATAGGGTCTGTTGTGGAACGTCTATCATCAATGGACTCGGCATAGTCAGCGTCAGAGTAAGCGACAAGGGATAAAGAAGTGGATGGCTTGTACACAAGCCCTTGTCCTGGAGCGTTCTTGAGATACCGAAGAATGCGCTGGACAGCTTGGAGATGAGATGTCCTCGGGGCATGCATAAATCGACTCACAACTCCAACGGCAAAGGAGATGTCTGGTCGGGTAACTGTAAGGTAGATCAGTTTCCCAACCAGGCGTCTGTAGTATTCCGGATTCGAAAGCAGCTCATCGGCGTCAGAGCTATGGGCTGAGAGTTTGTAATTCGCGTCCATTGGAGTATCCGTAGGTTTGCATCCTGAATAGCCAGCATCATGAAGAAGATCCATACAATACTTCCTTTGGGATAATACAAGACCATCAGGCCGTCGTGCAACCTCAAGCCCGAGGAAATATCGTAGGTTACCAAGATCTTTGGTCTGAAAGACTGAGTTCAACTGTTGCTTGATATGTTGTATCCCTGTAGTATCGTCGCCAGTAATGAGGATATCGTCAACATAGACAAGTAGAATCACTGTTCCGGTTGGCCGATGTCGAGTGAAGAGAGAGAAGTCAGCTGAGCTCCTAGTGAAGCCAATATTGCGGACTACCGTGCTGAATTTGTCAAACCAAGCGCGCGGGGATTGTTTGAGACCATAAATGGATTTCCGAAGATGACAAACCCGAGACTCCCCCGTGGTCTCAAACCCGGGAGGTTGATGCATATAAACAGTCTCCTGGAGATCACCATTGAGGAAGACGTTCTTAACATCCAGCTGATAAAGAGGCCAATGACGGTGAACAACCAAGGATAGAAGAACTCGGACAGTGTTCATTTTGGCCACTGGGGAGAACGTTTCTTCACAATCAAGGCCCTGTTGCTGAGTAAAACCACGGGCCACAAGGCGGGCCTTGAGACGCTCAACGGTGTCATCCGCTGCATGTTTAATAACAAAGAGCCACTTGCAGTTAACACAGAATTGGCCGGCAGGAAGAGGAACCAGATCCCAAGTGCGGTTGGCCCAGAGAGCCCGCATTTCATCTTCCATGGCCGCCCGCCATCCGGGGTGGTGAAGAGCCTCCTGTACAGAAGTAGGAGTGGAGGTGGAGGATAAAGAGAGAGCCCGCTGACGGAGTTCCGGAGAGAGGCGGTGAAGAGAGACAAAGTTGGCCATCGAGTGGGCAGTGGAAGCAGTCGTCGGATCCGCAGATTGTAAAGCATCATTAGAGCGGGGCAGCTCTCGTGGGGTAGTAGACGAGGGAGGACGTCGAGTGTAGACACGAATGACTGGTGGTGTAGGTGGTTTAGGTGGGATGGGTGGGGAAGGTAGATGTGGGATGGTGGACGTGACGGGGATAACAGGTCGCGGGAGAGGTGGCAGAAGAGGAGGGTCAGTAGATGGAGAGTAGTATGGCTGATGTTCGAGGAAGGTGACATCAGCAGAAGTAACCACCTTGCGGTCCGTGGGAGAAAAACAAATGTAGCCCTTCTGAGTGCGAGAGTAGCCCACAAACATATATTTAGTGGCACGGGGAGCAAGTTTGTCAGTGGACGGACCAAGATGATGAACAAAACACACACAACCAAACACGCGGGGGGTGATGGAGAATGTAGGGTGGGAAGGAAAAAGGAGATTGTAGGGAACCGCAAAATTGAGGATAGATGAGGGCAGACGATTAATAAGAGTGCAAGCGGTGGAAACCGCAAAGTTCCAATATTGTTTTGGAACATGCATCTGAAGCATAAGGGAGCGGGTGAGCTCGAGCAGATGTCGATTCTTGCGTTCAGCAACGCCATTTTGTTGGGGGGTATAGACACAGGAGGTCTGATGGATGACCCCAAACTCCGCACAGAGGTGAGAGAAGGTATGACTAGTGTATTCACGGGCATTATCGGTGCGGAGGGTTTTGATGGTTGTGGAGAACTGGTTGCGAATTTCAATAAAGAAGGTACGAAATACACCGGGTAATTCAGAGCGGTCACGAAGGAGGTACAGCCAGGTCACCCGAGAGTAGTCATCGACAAATGTGACAAAGTAGCGGTATCCAAAAACACTTGTAATTTTGTAAGGTCCCCAAATATCGGAGTGAACAAGATCAAAGGGAGCAGGACGCCGAGAAGGATGTGGGGAGAACGTAGAGCGATGATGTTTCCCATAGATACAGGACTCACATGTGAACTCATGGAAGGACACGTCAGGGAGAGATTTTTTGAGGATGTTGAGAGGAGCATGACCCAGACGGCGGTGCCAGTCAACGGAGCTGATGGACGTCAGCATTGTGGGAGGAGACGGGTTAAGGATATAGAGACCATTTGACAGATGCCCTTTTCCAATGATGGTTTGCGTCTTGCGATCCTGCACAACACATGAGTTAGAAGAAAAAATAACAGTACAATCGAGGTCATCAGTGAGTCGGCCAATAGAGAGAAGGTTGAACGGAGAGCCCGGAACATGAATGGCAGAGCGAAGAGTAATGGAGGGAGTGAGGCGAATATCTGTAGCACCAGAGACGGGAAGAGTGGCCCCACTAGCAACAGTAATGAACTGGGGATGCACTGAGGGCAAATATTGAGGTGGTTTCCGTGATGCAATGTGGTGAGAGGCCCCGGAATCCAAAATCCAGGATGAGATATGAGCGAGGCATGAAGTACCAGCATCGGAAACAGACACCACAGAGCCCGGAGGACAGCCGATCATGTTGCAAGGAGAAGTCCGCAGTAGAAACGGCGACAACGCACCAGCGGCTAGAAACAGAGGTCGCAGCGGATAAGAGAAGATCGCAACAGAAGCAAACACCTGACAACAGTGAAAAGGAACATGCCGCGCGGTTACACCAGCGATTAGGCAGATCGCGACCCAAATGCGGAAACAAAGGAGCAGACCGCACGGTCTAGGTGAACACAGAAGCGACAAAGCACAGGATGCAGTCCGCAGCGGACAGGAGTAGTCCACAAGAAGAGAGGGTGAGGCCGGTGGATAAGAGCAATCCGCACGACAGGATAGCCGGCGCGACGAGAGCAGAGACCGCCCGGTCAAGTTGTAGAAAAACACAAGCGGCTGGATGAGGCCGCGACCAAAGGCGGAGCGAACAGGGAAAGACGTTCGCAGCGGACAGAGGGAAGGAGAGCAGGAGACCGCGACCAAGATGCGGGCGAGAAAGAGACAGCCCGCACGGTCAGGCAGATCTCAACAGCGAACAGAGAAACCGCGAGTAGAGACAAGCGGATAGGGAAACGGAAGACGACAAGCAGGAACAAGGCGCAGGTAAGGCAGTCCGCAAACAAGCAGAGAGCGAGGTGGCGGACTGACAACAGGCCGCGGCGAGTAGGAACAGGCCTCCAGAGAGGCAGCGGTCTGAAGGAGAGGTAGGGAGAGGTGGAACCACGGAGAAGAAGAGAGACCGCGAGTAGGAACTCGAGCGGTGAGGAGAGAGAGACCGCGAGTAGGAACTCGATCGGCTAGAGGAGAGAGGCCGCGAGTAGGAACTCGAGCGGCTAGAGGAGAGAGGCCGCGAGTAGGAACTCGAGCGGCTAGAGGAGAGAGAGATGGAGTGGCTAGAAGCAGACAAACCGCAAGCGGCAAGAGAAGCCGCAGAAGGAAGTGGGGCCCACGGGGTGAGATGAGAGGGTATAAAAGGACGGAGGGGTGGATCCACGGGAGGAAGAGAAGAAGAGGAGAGGGCAGCAGTTTAACAAGGGAGAAGCCGCTGAGAGAAGGGACGGGTAGAACAGGCCGCTACCCGGTGCGAGTAGAGTGCAAGGTCGCAGAGGAATAGCGGACAGGAGACAAGCCAGGCGGTTAGAGAAAGGGAGACCGCGAGGTCAGAATCGCTGCCTCTGATACCATGTAGAGAAAGCTCCAAACCTTGTATATACTTCTTGAATTGATAATTACAAATATGAATACATTTGTATAGGGGAAGAAGGAAGAGAGAAATCTCAATCCAAGATGTGGGACTAATACAAATAAAAAGAGAGAAGAGGGAAGAATGGGCCCCTAGATGGGCCTTAAAGTAGGCTTTTCTAACACTCATTGTTGAAGCTCCCTACACATGCTCCCTACACAAGTGGTCCAGATTGAGATGCCAGCACAACGGCAGACTGAGACCCTGGGCGTCATTCGTTTGAATGCCGCACTGGTGAGCCTGTCTTTGATCCTATTCTATATTATTCTGATGAAACTGTCAACTATGTAGGGTATTAACTATTAAGGCAGGAACAATCCATACTCCAACTCGTATAACCCGGGGTGGCAAAATCATCTTAACTTCTCTTGGAACCAAAATGCGTCGGGACAGAGGTAGCAGTCGGGGCAACAACGGCAAGAAGGACAAGCGTCTGGTAGCCGACCGCGATCACCACAATTTCTAAGTGCCCCTCAACCGATGTCTGCTCCGAAGATGAACACTTTTGAGGAGATGCTGGAGAAGTTCGTAGAAGTCAATCAGCTTTGGTGAATCAGAGCGCTTTCATCCAGAACCTGGAAACACAAATGGGGCAGCTGGCCCAAGTACTCTCAGAGTGAGCACAAGGATCCCTCCCGAGTACAACTGAGAAAAACCCTAGGAATCAAAGTAAAGCACTCTTGTCATCAGCTCCAGAGTTTGAGGGGCATATTTCTTTGAACAGTGAAATTAATAATATCGAGGCAGCTGCACTTCATGACACTGGTTCGTCCCGAAATATCATTTCTTTGCATGATGTAGAGAAATTAGCCCACATCCCGAGCACGAACGAACAAATATCACTGGTATTAGCTAACGGGGATATTGTTGAGATAGTAGGCGAGGCACATGAAATTCTGGTAGCTTTAGAAGGAGAGACAATTTGAGTATATTATTAGATCTTGAGGCCTATAAAGAATGATTCTCCCCAATTTTGGGGGCCCCATTTCTGAAATCACTTGGTGCCACTCTGCATCTTGCAGAAGGACATGCCTCTCTCCCTTCTAGAGAGCAACTTATTAACATGCCTGAATTTCCTTGTGAGTCTGAAATGTCTAAGGAGATGGTTATTTCATGTGAGGAGCTTGATGAGGTTGGTAGTGTTGCATTGTGTAGCCCAGGTACAATTAAAGGAATAGAAGACATCCAATGTGTTGTTGCAGAAGTGGTGAACGTGAAGGAAAGAAGTGGATGATGGGACCGAACAAAATAGTCATGCCGCTAGGAGAACGCGTTGGTAGACAGCTGAACGAGACAAGAAGTGATGGTGGAAGCGAAAATGAAGAGAAAATGGCTGATGAGGAGCTAGCGGGCCAAGAAAAACTTCAATTTCTAAATCTAACAATGAACATTTTAAAAAGTCCGTCAAGTGGGCTGACCTTCTACCGCCGCGGGTAGAAGGGATAAAGCCCGAGCATAATCATGAAACTACTCCGAAAATTGTTCTTGTTGAACAATGGCGATCTCCCAATGTGGAAAGGAAAAAGAAAGAGAGATTGGTGAATACGCCACGATCCACAACCCTCTGGCACGAGGAGGAGGCTAGAGATGGGAAGAGTCACTTCTTCTCGGGCTCTAAACTTCACCTCCAGACCTCGGTTGGTCGGGGAGAATCATCACAAATCAGCGTACAACTGATTCGTAGATGGTCCCTCAGATTGATGTTTGTGTTTGCTTTGTTTTCTGCTTGATTTTTTTTGTGTGCTTTGAACTATTACTATTAATACAGGTATTTGCGCCCGGCTTAAGTAAGTTAAATAAAAACGCTCTTGGAGACACCCCAGATATGATGTGTGCGCTTTGCTTTTAATTTAGCTGTGTTAGTGCTTCTTCTGCTTTAACTTTAGCCACCCTCCCACGCATATATTTCTTTTGTTGGAGATCACATTTCCGCAGATTTTGGCACTCTCAGTTACGTGCAAGCTGATTTTTTGGCGGCACGCACACACCCTCTCTCAGATTTTATTTCAATATTTTATCCTGGTATGTAGCATCGTTTAAGTCCGGGGGAGAGTGTCTCGATTACCACACACACATCACATAGTAAATCCTTTATCCAAACTTTATTTTATTGCTCCATGTTTATATTTTCATCCACTCATCCGCACACACCATTGCACTCACACGTCACATAGATTATTGTTAAGTCTCGTAGCAAGTCACATTTCAGTGTAAGGGATAGAATTAAAAATAGTTAGTTTAAACAGTGAATAAATGATTGTACCGAGGCTCGTGCAGTGTTCTAGTGCAGTGCACATGTATTTGAGTAGGGATCCTAATTAGCGTAATTTTCTATGCATAATTGATTTTATATTTTTCTAGCTTGTACACACGCGTAATAATCACTTCTAATTAGAAGATGATCTCGTCCGCCGATCGGTGAGGGGATGTGTGTGACAAGTACTAGAGAGCTATTATCGGGACATGGTGAAAGGGTATCCTTCCTCGGTGGCTAGAACTCGCCCCGGGCGATCCTCAAAATATTTACATAGGTCGATTTAGTTGAGTGAAAATGATTTAGGTCATTATTTGGATAGTTTAAGATTTTGTATCGTGTCCTACTCGCCCCGGGCGATCCTCAAAATATTTACATAGGTCGATTTAGTTGAGTGAAAATGATTTAGGTCATTATTTGGATAGTTTAAGATTTTGTATCGTGTCCTACTCGCTAACCATTGCAAGCCCTTTTTGAGTTGTACACCATTTCACTTTTTACGCCTCAACCATCTTATCACCATAGCCTAAAAACTCTATCCCATGAGCACGCTTATCTAAGCTCGCTCTTCAAAAAAAAATTATCAATTTACATGTGATGGTTTTATTGTGGTTTGGTAGCTATTCCCCGCGAAGAACCAACTTTGGCGGGATTGTCTCCTCCGCATTCTCCCCCAAATTGACATTCAAACATTCAACAGGACTGGCCACCTGGGTTGGATTGTCCGCGCCGAGCAATATTTTGACATTCATCGGACTCATCGGGCGTAAAAGGTCTCTACGACTCTTATCAGCATGGAATGGTCCGCCCTCTATTGGGTCTGCAGGCTCCGCCAGTCATCTCCTGGCCTCAGCTGAACAACTCTCACTGAGACACTCATTCGTGATTCAACGGTATGATCATCGCTACTCCGGCAACGTGATAGAACACCTTTGCAGGGTATGTCAAACCGGCTCCATCGACTCATACTTGGATGAATTTATCGAGTTTGTGACCCACGTCATGGTTCTTCCACCTGATCACTACTTGGGTTATTTCATGCATGACTTACATCCTCATATCCTCTCTCGCCTCCGCACTCTCCATTCGTCTACCGTCAACCATGTCATGGGTCTCTCCCTACTCGTGGAGGCCAAATTCCTCGCGACGTGACGTTTGGGGACCCTCATTCCACATTGCTCCTCCCAAACCCCCATACTTTGCCCCGCTCTCTTAAACATCCACCACCGCCACCTCCTTTATCTTGCCCAACCATTATGCCACCATGCAACAGTTGTCCTATCTCGAGACTCACTGTCTTTCCAACCAATAGTACAATGACTTGCAGAGTAAGGACATGTGCTTTCTTTGCAAGTAATCATACTCTCCTACTTATGATTGGCGTGTCAAGGAGTTTGGCACCCTCATCGGCGATGACTGGGAGGAGATCGGCGTAGCTGACTTTGATGCCTTTGCGATCACAAATGTACCATCACACGGAGCCCCGAGTACCTTGGCGGCGGACAACCCGTGGGCCTATCACTACTAGACGACGGGTATCACCTTGACCTTAGGGACAAGGCCGATTTTCTGGCAGGATATATTGTTGCGCACGCATGACGACGATACCTTGGAGCATCTTATTTTGTATTTTTGAACAGCATGCATTTATTTTGTATTTTATATTTTTAATTTGTAAGCTCGTTACGGTAATGTGCAAGTGAGCCCCTCCCTACATATGGAGGAGGCTTAGGAATTTTAGGTATGCTTTTGCTTATGGTTTGAGATCTCTAATTGTGGGAGGAATTTCAAGGAGGAACCAGCCTCCTAGGGTTAGACACCACCATTCCTTGTAATTGTATCCATGTTTTTCGAGTTTTATAGCAAGTAATTTCATCTTGGTAACATATACACTACAAATAAATAATTTAGTAATACTACATCAAAATGAAGGGGTTAGATTTGTTCAAAGGATGAATCTAGATGACATTGGAAAATTTAATAAACATAAAGGGACAGAAAATAAAAAATTATAGAAACTAAAATGCACATAACTACAAATTTTAGGAGCCCTATTACTATTATATAGACAGATAGATATCTGTGTGTGCGAATGAAATTCATAAAATTCAATTTTAATAAGGCAAGAATTTTCCAAATACCCAACTCACCAACAATTGGTATTTATGCCAGATAAATCAACTATTTCCAATAAACTCTCATCATTTCTCACAGTGCTTAACTATTTGGAAGATTCTCCATAAAAACATACATTAAATCCATTGAATAGTATGATGAACAATGTCCGTTATGAAGTGCAGTGTCTTGGATGATCAATGTTACACCAAGAAAGTCTAACATAAAAAATTGTGCATACCTTTTGCTATGCCGACTTTCATATAAATATTGACCATCCATACTGTTTCCTAACCTTTCTCTGATAGACGGCTTTCCCTCCATGGATTGAGCATAGTCAGAGCTGCTAACATCAGATGCAATTCTTTCTCTTTTGACAACCTGCAATGAAGTAAATGAGAAAAACCGAAATACACTATTAAGGGTGATATAACAAAATGCTTTATTTAATAATAGCTTGTTTTTATAAAATATTTTAAAAACTAGAATATTAATGTTATATAAGAAACTCTTCATTCATTTTGTTTTGAGTTCGAACTTAGAATATAGTTTTACTGAAGTGTATAAAATTAGTATAAACATTTACCAAAAAATAAATGAATTTTTCTGACCACCTTTGTTAATCCATGAGTATTCAAAAGTCAAATTTTATTTTGATGATCATATATGTATCTATGGTTGTTCTAAGGTTACCTTCGGTTTTGCATACAACAAATCCATTAGAAAATCAAGGCAACTTGAAGCAATGCAAACAAAGAAACTAATTGGTCAAATGGCCTTCTAGTTTGTTAATATATTTATTATCATACTTGGATGTAATTTGCTAGCCTTGAAAAGAAAAACAGCTTATGCACACACCCAAAAAAATATTATTTTAAATTATTTCATAATATTATGTCGACACAAATATGTCCCCCCAGCACACTTTGCTTTAGATATTTTTTGTAAGCATCATCATAACTATTACAACAAATGTATGGACTCAATGTTTTTGATGTCAACTATAATTATTAGAAATTCTTGGGTCACTCACCATGCAATTTAAATACAAGTTGGTGTTCCATCATATATATATCTTTATTAATTTCAACATAACATTGACTAGCACCTTTATTCGTAAATGGGGATCAAAACAATTTTTATTGTACTTGATCATATCTTTTCAAGATTAATAAAAATCTAATGAACGTATAATATCGTCTTCTTATACTTTTCCAACAATTGTCTTGAAACAAAATATGAATCCAAAGTAAACTATTTAGCATTAAACCAAATTAATATTCTGAAATTAGTATAAGTTCTCTAATTCTATGTTCAACAACTCTTTCTTATAGTCTTAGTAATGTATAATTAACACAATCTTTGAACATCACCTATGTTCAACAACTCTTTCTTATAGTCTTAGTAATATATAATTAACACAATCTTTGAACATCACCTTGCTCTTAAATATTTATATCAAGATACTTCTCCAATCGTTTGATATTCTCTCAGGCTTCAAATTTTCATTAAAAAGACTTGTCAAGCCACCGAATGTAATATCACCAAAAATCTCCAAATCTCAATGGGTATCTAATCGGGACTAAAATTCTTACATCTATTCGTCTCTTTCAACCCTAATTCCACTTCATCTTGTATTAATCTAAAATATACCTCATAATTTTAATAATTGTATTCCTCCAAACACTTTCTTCCTTAAATAAATTCTGTAATAGCATTTTCATTTTAATTAAAACTTTATATTTTGACTTCTAATGCACTTAACTTGATCAAAGTCTATAGATCCTTTGTCTCTATCTTAGCCATTCTACACATCGCAATGTTGCATTTGAATTTATATATTTCAAGATGATGTAGATTTGGTGCAACCATGAGCATGAAGACATCCTATAAGATGTACCCTCTAACACTATCTTGATTTCTAGGAAGAAGTTCATTGACATTGCAATTAAAATAGAGTTTATTTAAGTTTAACTTCAATCATTGAATAACAAATGAATTATTAACAATTATTTATAATTTTATGGCAATACTATTCGTTTTATAGTATTATAAATTTTCAATTCATGAACTAATGCTACACATTCAGAAACTACGTTGGGAATGCGTCTATGCAACTTGTTTGGAGAAATCATGTAGTTTCTGTTGTGTGTAACTTTGCAATGTAAACGACAAAGTCAACCAAATTTTCCCCACAAAGTTGAAGCAACATGGTCAATATTTGAATGTACAATCATTTCTAATTGGCATGAAAAGCTCAAAAGTTACTTTGATGTTGAATTGAGTCAAACTAAGGTTGGAAAAATTTTGCACTGAGTTTCAACCAGACCCCTACCAAAAGTCCACTGTCAAGCCAAGTTCAACTCTACAAATTCCCAATATTCTTGGAACAATATTGGCATCTCGGCACTCAGTGCTACTACTATAGGCAGTAGTTCAACCCCTCCCTCCAACATCTATACATTTCTGAAGTCCTGTTAGTCTTGGATTTGAATTCAAGCTAGCTCGGTAATAAATATGATGACATATGTGGAACTCAGTGACAACAAGTTTATACTGCTATCTGCTGCTAAGACATATTCACCAAACGCAATTGAGCACAGCTCAACCTCAACCTCAACCTCTAATATCTATTACTTTTTCAATTCCTATTGTGGATAGATTTGATTTCAAGCTGACGTGGCATCGGAAAATATTGAACCAATAAGTGGAGATTTTCAGTTCAAGGTGAGGATGTCTAGCTCAAAATCTACTTGCTATAACACCTAATGTTATCATCAAAGATTCAAAGAAAACTGTGGGAAAGAGACAAAGGCGTGCTACACATTGACGAATGAGTAACGAGTATCATGAATACAGTATATCCCCATGTCACCATTGATGAGACCTACAAGCGCCAAATGTTCAAAACCTAACTCAGAAAAGAATAAGCTTGAGTGTAAAATTACAAAACAAACAAAAATAAAACACTGCAAATATTATTCTGTAGCTGAACTGATGAGGGGACGGAAAACAAGCAATGTAGACACAGGGTACGGTACGCACCTGGCCACTCCGGCCCAGCGTAATGGTGACTTGGGGCCGTCCAGACATATTCTTCTTTCTGTTTTCCTAAGGAGAAACCCAACTAAGAAAAGAACGACGATATTATCTACGAATAAGAGAGAACATGCATCAAAACCCTAGAAAATAAGCACGGGTATGGAAAAGAAAGTGGGGAGAATAGAGGAAGGCGGATGGCAGTGAATGGGAAACCAAGCCCACCGCATTTGGAAGAGCAGACGGAGAGGAACTGGAGGAAGGGGCGGAAGTCTTCAAGGAACGGGCGACGGACAGAGCTCACCGGCGGAAGGGAAGAAATAGAGAAAGGAGACGACCAACAAAAAACGGGAGTAAACTGCAGCTATGCTGCTACGAAAACTTGTTCTTGATCACGCCCTAGTCTCCTGTGCCCAAATTAAAAAAAAAACGTACTTGAGGATTTATATGTTAGGTTTGGCAGCGAAGCACCGTGATGGCGGTGGTAAGCACCGGGTTAAACCATCATTTTGTTAAGAATTTCCTAACAAACATCATTAAAGCTGCCACCGCTTCAGTTTGGTTCTGATTCTACTAAATTCATGAACCGAACCGCTGAGATAACAAAGAACCACGTCACTTATTTGATTTGACCGGTTCCGGTTTTGATTCTGGTTCCAGAATAATTTTTAGAACCGTCATATTAACGGTTCCGGTTACGGTTCAACAAGAATCAAAATCAAACCAACTACTAACGGTTTGGTCCGATTCCATGCGGTTCGGTCTGATTCCAATCGTTTCCAAGTATAACTAAAATCAAATTTGACGAAAATAAATAAGGGAGGTCAAAAATAACAAAGAACCACGTCACTTAAAACGGAAATCCATAAATAAGGGAGGTCAAACTCCATTCATTTTGTGGATAAAAATGAATGGAGTTTCTTAGATGGGCATTAACAAATGACAACTTAACTTAGGACATTGTTAAACGCGTCACTTGACACTCCCAATTATTAATTTCTGTCACTGCACCCTCCGGCTGAAATTTTGAGAGTATTTAGGTCCAGACAACATCAAAAATGTTTATTCAAGAGTATTTACGTTCGGTCTGCACCAATAATTCGGGATGCAAAGTGTCAAAATTACATTTTTTTTTATGTTGCTCAAACCTAAATACCCTTAAAATTTCAATCTGTTGGTGCAAAGTGCCAAAAATCGATAATTACGACTGCAAAGTACCAATTGTAAGAATTTGAGGTATAAATTGCTAATTTAAAAAATTTGGCATGCAGAGTGTCAAAATCTCGTATTTTGGGGATGTGAAGTGCCAAAAAGCTCATTTTAATGTTATGAGCACATCAAGTTCATTAAAATTTAGGTTTAAAATTCTTTTATTATAAAATACTATGCGCACTCTAAAAATCACACAATACACCTTTCGTCAAACCCTAGCTCCCGTGTTTCCATCTCTCTCGTGTTTCGGCCTCTCACGTGTTTCCGCCTCTCCCGACAGTCCAATCGTGGGTTTCTGTTATTTGTTAAGCTTTAAATAAAAGAGGATGTGGTCTTCATTTGTAAGTCATACAATTCAAAAATATTTCTTGAGTTTTTTTCTCTTTTGCTCACTTGTGATCTTGTGCTCTTCTAATTTTGTTTGTTCTCTTTCTCTCTTCTCATATTCTCCACTCTAATAACTGGTATCAGAGCAATGTTTTGACATTGGACATAAATGGTGACGATAAATTTCAAGGTGGAGAAATTTTATGGGAGGAATAACTTCAGCATGTGGAGGATCAAGATGATCACTATATTAAAGCAACAAGGAGCGTACACGATCATGTTCGAGCCAGAGAAATTGTTGAAGGATATAGCGGAGGATGCAAATGAAGAATTGGAAATGAAAGCTCGCAGTATTATTCAACTTTTTCTTGCTAATGAAGTTCTTCACCACGTGCCACTAAATGTGTCTTTCTGGGGTACTCTCCCACTCAGAAAGGTTATTGTTGCTTTGACCTCGTTACCCGCAAGCAATTTGTCTCTGCGGATGTCACCATCTTTGTCAATGCATCTTACTTCTCTCCCGCTTCCTCCTCTCCTCCTCCTGACCCTACTTCTCATACCAACTCATCCATTCCCTCTGCTCCCACTGATGTTCCGCCATCTCCACCCTCTCCACCATCTTCCTTATCCACATCATCTCCACCCTCTACTCCGCTTTCTCCCTCCACTCTGCTGTCATCTCTCTCTACTCCCGGGCCAGCTCTCTCCACCACGAATACTCCGGATACTGAGGCACCTGCTGACCTGGATCTCCCGATTGCTCTTCGCAAAGGGGTTCGGGCATGTACCCAACACCCACTTGCTGCAGTTGTTTCCTACGATCGTCTTACCCCATCTCGCAGGGCTTTTGCACTGGCTATCTCGGCCACTGCCACCCCCTATTCCTACCAGGAGGCCCTTACTATTCCTCATTGGAAAGTTTCCATTGATGAGGAGATTGCTACTCTCACTGAACGGGGTACCTGGACCCTTGTTCCTCCTCCTTTCGGCACAGATGTTGTTGGTTGTCGATGGGTATTCGTGGTGAAGTTTCTCCCGGATGGCAGTGTGGATCGTTATTAGGCTCGCCTGGTTGCCAAGGGTTTTACCCAAACTTATGGCATTGATTACTTTGACACTTTCTCTTTAGTGGCTCGTCTCAGCACTATTAGGGTTCTTCTCTCTGTGGCTGTCAACAGGGATTGGCCCATCTCGCAGCTAGATGTTAAGAATGCTTTCCTCTATGGTGATCTGCAGGAAGATGTTTACATGGAGCAACCTCCTGGGTATGTTGCTCAGGGGGAGACACGGGTATGCCGGCTAAAGAAGGCTATCTATGGCCTCAAGAAGAGTCCTCGTGCCTGGTTTGACAAATTCAGTGGCATTGTTGCGGCCATTGGTTTTACAAGAAGCTCAACAGATCACTCCTTGTTTGTTCGGAAAACCGCCTCTGGTCTTGTTGTTCTTGCGGTTTATGTTGATGACATTCTTTTTACTAGCGATGACCAGGATGAGGTATTGATGACCAAGAAACACCTTCGTCAACATCTGGTCACAAATGATATGGGCTTCCCGAAATACTTTCTGGGGATTGAAATATCTAGAAAGCCCAACTCCATGGTCCTTTCCCAACGGAAGTATGCTCTTGATCTTTTAAAGGAGGCAGGACTGACTGGTGCTAAACCTGCACGTTGTCCTATGGCTGCTGGAGAAGACAAAACTTGGACAGATGACTCGCCTCTTCTCTCCGATCTTACGAGATACCGACGTCTGGTGGGCAAGCTCATATATCTAACGGTAACCAGACCCGACATCTCTTATGTTGTTGGCAAGGTGAGCCAGTTCATGCAAGCTCCAAGGGAGTGTCATCTACTCATCTACAATCTGCTCTGAGGATATTAGAGTATATTAAAGCTGCTCCAGGAAAAGGACTCCTATTTCAGAAGAATGGTCACCTAAGGGTTGAAGCTTACTCTGATTCAAGCTATGCGGATGACAAAGGGGACCGCAAATCGACATCAGGTTACTGCACGTTTGTTGGAGGCAATCTTGTGAGTTGGAAGAGCAAGAAACAGTCTGTAGTTTCCAGGTCTAGTGCATAGGCGGAATATCGCAGCATGGCGTCGACTACATGTGAGTTGAAGTGGTTGCGGGCTCTCATGCTTGACTTAGGAGAGGTTTACAACTATCCTCTTCCTATGTTCTGTGACAATAAGGCCGCGATATACATTTCCAAAAATCCGGTCTTTCATGAGAGGACAAAACACATAGAAGTCGACTGTCATTTCATTCGGGAAGAAATATTGAAGAAACAGATTTGCACTCCATTTGTCACTTCCGACAACGAGTTGGAAGATGTCTTCACCAAGCCGGTGTCCGCTTCCTTTTTCCACATCTGCGACAAGCTAGGCATGATTGATATCTATGCTCCAGCTTGAGGCGGAGTGTTGCAAGTTGGAGACCGCGCGGTCTATTGCTGTTTGGAGACCGGGCGGTCTGGCAGTTTCTCCTAGCCGGTCTGTGTGCCAGGATGTTGCTGTTTGGTATCCCAGCGGTCAGGCGGCTTGTCTCAGACGACTAGGAGACCGAGCGGTCTAGCGGTCTCCTGTGGTGGTTTGATCTCTCTTCCTGTTGGTAGTCGGGCGGTTAGTCGGTTGGTCTAACCGCACAGCTTGTCCGGTTTGTCTTTTGTAAAGCCGCATACACTTGTAAATTTTTAGTCCCACATTGATTATTTGTAATCTCTCTCATCTCCTACATTCTATAAAAGGGAGGCTATACCTTTGTAATAGATACCTTTTTCGGATAATAAAGTTTCTGTTAAAATCATTTCGGTTTGTTTTCTGTTCGCTTTCTAACATGGTATCAGAGGACTCGATCTATTCCTCCTGATTGTGTGCGCTCTCTCTGCTTTCACGGCTTGATTCCCCGTCTGTCTGCGTGCCCTGTCCGCGCGGCTTGCTCTTTCTTTTTCGCGACCTGTTTTTGCGATCTCCTCTATTCGCAGCGCTCTACTTCTTGTTGTCTTCTACCCGCTCCTGCTTGCTAGTCGCCCCGACCTCATTTTTAGCCGTGCGACTTGTTCTCCTCTGTTCGCCCGACTTTTTTAAGTCGTGCGACTTCTGTCCCTTTGCTTTGCTCTGCTTCTTGGTAGAGGCCTTCCTAGCCGCACGACCTGTTTTCTGTTCGCCCGGCTTGGTGCTCTTTTCTCTTCTTCGCTTAACCGTTCGGCTTCTTTCTCTTCTCGCGGCTTGTTCTTGTCGTCGCGGTTTGCTCCTCTCTTGCTTCCATGGCTTTCCCCTCCTCCAGCCTGTCCGCCTCGGTGGTCACCTCTTCTGGTAGTGCTCACGTTGTTACTCGCGGAAGATGGCTAATCGACTCTGGTGCAACAAATCATATGACATGCAATCCTCAATGTTTCTCTCTTCTTGAAACACATGCTCAGTTGCCCCCGGTCATTGTTGCGGATGGATCTCCCTCACCGGTCCATGGGACGGGCATGGTTCAAATCACTCCATCTCTCTGCCTGACTGATACCCTCTATGTGCCCAAGTTTCCGTGCAATTTATTATCGGTTACTTCTTTATGCAAGTAACTACGGTGTTCTGTCATATTCACCCCTACCTCTTGTGCTTTTCAGGATCCGGACTCCCAACGGACGATTGCTACCGGGGCTGAGAGTGGTGGCCTCTACTTCCTCGACAACGTTTCTGCTCTACCCGCCTTCTCCTCTTCCTCTACAGATCTTCTCCAATGACATCTTCGCCTTGGACATGCTCCTCCTAGAATTCTACGCCAGCTCCTGCCGCACCTCCCTCCTCATCATCCTCCTCTAAACTGTGATGCATGTCAACTTGGCAAACATCACCGCTCATCCTTCCCACCAACGCAAAGTCGGGGCTCTTCTCGTCCGTTCGACCTCGTTCACTCTGACTTATGGGGTCCCGCTCCTAACCTCACTATCGGTCGGGGTAGTTCATATTTTGTCACCTTCATTGATGATTTCTCTCGGTGTACGTGGGTGTATCTTCTCAAGGATCGTTCCGAGCTGTTCTCTGTTTGGACCTCATTTTATTCTATGGTTGAGACTCAATTTGATACGTCTATTAAAATCCTTCGTTTGACAATGCTAAGGAGTATCTTAGCCAAGACTTCTCCTCTTTTTGTATTCACCATGGTGTTATTCGTCAAACAAGTTGTGTCTACACCTCACAACAAAATGGGGTGGCGGAGCGCAAAAACCGTCACCTCCTTGATGTCGCTCGCCCTATGATGACTCAAATGCATGTTCCTCGCTCCTATTGGGGCTATGCTGTCCTCCTCTCATGCTATCTCATCAATCGCCTTCCCTCCACAGTTCTCCACGGTGCTATCCCCTTCTCTATTCTTTATCCGGCCAAGGACCCCTTTCCTCTTCCTCTGCACATCTTTGGGTGCACCGCCTTTGTGCACTCTCCCACTGCCACCCGTGATAAACTCTCACCACGTGCCACTAAATGTGTCTTTCTGGGGTACTCTCCCACTCAGAAAGATTATTGTTGCTTTGACCCCGTTACCCGCAAGCAATTTGTCTCTGCGGATGTCACCATCTTTGCCAATGCATCTTACTTCTCTCCCGCTTCCTCCTCTCCTCCTCCTGACCCTACTTCTCATACCAACCCATCCATTCCCTCTGCTCCCACTGATGTTCCGCCATCTCCACCCTCTCCACCATCTTCCTCATCCACATCATCTCCACCCTCTACTCCGCTTTCTCCCTCCACTCCGCTACCATCTCTCTCTACTCCCGGGCCAGCTCTCTCCACCACGGATACTCTGGATATTGAGGCACTTGCTGACCTGGATCTCCCAATTGCTCTTCGCAAAGGGGTTCGGGCATGTACCCAACACCCGCTTGCTGCAGTTGTTTCCTACGATCGTCTTACCTCTTCTCGCAGGGCTTTTGCAGTGGCTATCTCGGCCACTGTCATCCCATGTTCCTACCAGGAGGCTGTTGGGTACATTGGTCAAATGTACCTGATTTGAAAAAGCCTCACCCAACTCAATGATATACATCATAATGTATTTGATGTATGTTGAGTTTACTTGTGCAGGTTAAGAAATCACTGGACTGAAGCAAAAAGTTTCTAAGTCCATGTGTCGACACCCAGAGGGAAAGTGTCGACACTTAAGAAGACTTGTGTCGACACCCAAACAAGCAGTGTCGACACTTGGAGTCATTGTGTCGACACCTGAGATGCAGAGTCGACACCAAACAAAAAGTGTCGACACTTGGAGCTGTGTCGACACTCAGTGAAGAAAAGTGCAGACAGAATGTGTCGACACAAGGAGTTGTATCGACACCCAGTGAAGCTGTGTCTACACCAGAAAGTGTCGACACTTGGAGCTGTGTCGACACTCAGCAAAAGTCTGCAGAGACTAAGTACAAGTGTCGACACTCAACACAATGTGTCAACACTAAGCAGAAGAGTCAGTACTTGAAGTAAGTGTCGACACCCAGCACAATGTGTCGACACTCAGCAGAAGAGTCAGCATTTGAAGCATGTGTCGACACCCAGAACAATGTGTCGACACACAGCTGAAGACTCAACACTTGAAGAAAGTGTCGACACAAGGAGCTGTGTCGACACTTAGCAAAGAACAGAATTATTTCCAAAATATTCTAAGTACAAGTGTCGACACTAAAGGAATGTGTCGACACTCAGCTGAAGTCTCAACAGAAGAATCAAGTGTCGACACAAGGAGCTGTGTCGACACTCAGCAAGAATCAACATAGAAGACTATGTGTCGACACCAAGAAGCAGTGTCGACACTTAACAGATACAACACAAGAAGTTGTGTCGACACAAAGGAGATGTGTCGACACTTAGAAGAATTCAGCAAAAGCTAGAAGAACAAGTACTTGTGTCGACACTCAATTTCAGTGTCGACACATGCAGAAGAATCTGTGTCGAGACATACAAGGAAATGTGTCGACACCTTGTAGACTTGTGTCGACACTTACACAACATGTGTCGACACTTGGACTATAAGTGTCGACACTTAAAGACAGAAAGTCTCGACACTTACAGACAGTTAGAGATTTTCAAGAAATGACTGGATGACTTGACAGCTGCCGTTCCAGCCGGTCTACAGCACCTGTCAGAGATGTCAGAAGACAGTTATGAACCGGATCAGCCGGTTACCATGAAGAAGGCCTATAAATAGGCACCTACAGTTTACAGAAAGTGTTGTTCAAGATCAAGTGGATCAGATTATTGTTCAAAAGTTTAGTTTGTTGAAAAACAAATTATTGAAGTGGTACCAAGAGTATCAACACAAGAAGATCTTGCAGTCCAAGTGCAGATCTAAGAAGTTGGAGAGAGAGGGCTCCATCCAAGAAATCAGCCTCTGGAACTAGGCTGAGAAGAAGGATTCAGATTCAATTCTGGATCTTAAGTAGCAGAGGTCAAGGAACAACTGCAGGAGGATTCAGTCTTATTCAGTTCTACTCAAGAAGCTTTGAAGAAAGCTAAGTCAGAGTGAATCCAGCTGAGTTCTTCCAAGAACTCATCAAGAAACTCTCAACTCCCCTCTTTTATTTCTGAGTTGTAGAGTTATTATTTGTAATACATTTTAACTTGTAGGATCCTTTGGATCTGAGTGATTTGTAAGCCTGTATTTATAAAGGCTGAGGGTAGGGCTTGTTAGCCTGAGTGTAGGAGATTGAGATCTCTGAGTGTAGGCCTTGTTGGCTGAGTGTAGGCCTTGGTTGGCTGAGTGTAGGCCTTGATTGGCTGAGTGTAGGCTTTGGGATAAAGCTGAGTTGTAAGGCTTTGGGCCTGAGGTGTAGGAACCAATTTGGGTTCTGAGACAGTGGAGGAGTTTGGCCGAATCTAGTACACTGCTAGATAGGCGAAGGGGGAAAGTGGATGTACCCATATCTTGGGGAACCACTATAACCACTGTGTTGTGCTGTGATTGTGCTGTGTATGCTGTTAATACTTTGTGATTGCTGTGCAAAAGTTAAAAATCTGTGATAATAAACTGTTTGCTGCCAGTAAAGTTAGAAAAGGATTAGGTCACCTATTCACCCCCCCCCCTCTAGGTGTTTAGGTACCATATCTTTCAAGTGGTATCAAAGCGAGGTTCCTCAAAAAAGGACTAACAGTCTGAGGAGATCCTGTTTGGCAGATTCAGTGTAAGGCAAAACACAGTGTCAAGAAATTCAAGAAAATCAAGAAACATGGGTTCTTCTGAGAATCACAAGGAATTGGGTTCCATGAAATTACCATATGCAGAAAAGAGATCTTTGGGATCTGGAAAGAAAGGGTAAGGCTATTTATGGAAGCCTCTGACCCTAGAATCTACATCACAGTAAAGGAAGGGCCTTATGTGCCAATGAAGATTTCAGTTTGGATGCAAATCAGAGAACTCCAAAGGATTTCTCTGAGATGACTAAGGATGAGATTGTCCTAGCTACAATGGACAAGAGGGCACAAAACATTATTGTAAGTGTCATAGATGATGCAACTTTTCAGAATCTTATACACTGTAAGACAGCCAAGGAGATGTGGGACACTCTTATAGTGTATATGGAAGGATCTGAAGAAGTTAGGCAAGATAGAAAATCCTTGCTAAATCAGGAGTATGAGAGCTTTAGACAAGGTAAAGGTGATAGCATAACTGAGTGCTACAAGAAGTTCTACAGAATAGTTAATGAACTCATGTCTTATGGAAGAGAGTTCAGTAACTATGAACTAAATGATAAGTTCTTAAGGTCCCTAACCAAAGATTGGGACACAAAGATCTGTGCCATAAGAGAAATGGCTAAGTTGGGGGAAATTCCTCCTCCTACACTGTTTGGCAAGTTATTGTCATATGAGATGCAATTGACAGTGAGGAAAGAGGAGGAGAAATCAACAAGGACTGAACACAAGGAAAGATCAGTTGCTTTCAAGACAGAAGTTCCCAAAAAGTGCAGAAATAAGTCATCAACTCCACCTCCAGAGGTAGTTGATTCAGAGTCTGATGAGTCAGAAATTAGCACAAAGAGTGAGAGCAGTGAAAGTGATGAAGACTTTGCTGCCTTCACTAGACACTTTCAGAAATTCTTGAAGAAGAAACAATGGAGGTCAAGACCTTCTTCTTCAAAGGGAAAGGAAGTCTTTTATCAGGAGAAAAAGCCTTCAAAGAAAGACAGGAAGAGGACAAAGTCAAGCAAGACAACTGATCTAAGATAGTATGCTACTGCTGCAATAGACAGGGCCATGTTATTGCAGATTGTCCAGAGAAGAGAAAGGAATCTGGTGACAGGAAAAAGGCTCACTTCAAAGGCAAGAAAGAGAAGTCTTTTGTTGCCAAGAAGGAGAAGACTCTATCAGACATTTCTTCTTCAGAAACTGAGTCTGAGGCTGAAGCCTACATAGGGCTGTTTGCTGAAGAAGAAGAGGAAGAATTCATGCAGATCATGGAGTCTATTTATGAACAAGAAGACAGTCAATGCCAAGGACTAATGGCTTTGACAGACAGTGCCAAAATCCTGGAGCAGCCAGGACCCAGTCAGGTACAAAGTTCAAGTTTAAATTCAGTTTCTTGTTCTAGTTCAGAATCAGATTCATCTTCATCAAGTGATGAAAGTGTATCTGAGTCTGAGGATGATATTCATCAACTTATAGATGAATATAAGGTGCTGTTGCAAGCTTACAAGAAAAGCAAGTCCTTAGCCAAAAGTCAGGCAAAGGAAATTGCTGATCTTAAAGCTGCTGCAACAGATTTTGAGAAGCAATTTGATCAAAAGCTGAATGAGATAGCTAGGCTGAAACACATAACAGTGATTCAGATGGGTACTATATCATTTAAGAATGATCAAATTAAGAGTCTGGAGATCAATCTTCAGAAGGAGAAGGACTTAGTTGCTAGGTTTTCTAAACCTAAGTCAGTGTTACCTTTAATTGATGAATTTGTTCATCAAAAAGGCAAGGCTGGACTGGGCTTTATTAGACCTGCAAGGACTGAGCAGTCCAAGTCTAAGTCCAAGGGCAAAGCCCCAGCATTCAACAAGACTGCTGTAGATAATACAGCAAAGGCTGTACCTAAGCAAAGGTACAACAAGTTTGAATGTTGGTGCTGTGGCAAAATTGGCCACTTTGCAGTGGACTGTTGGCACAATGCCAGTGCCAAGGTGAGTAGCAAGCTACCTGTTGGAAAGCCTGCAGGGAGCTTTGTCAAATTGCAGACTAACAAATACCAAGGACCCAAGAATTCTTTGGGTTCTAAGGTCCATTAATCTGTTTTGCAGGTAAGTCCAAGTGGCCACACCCCAACATGGTACTTGGACAGTGGATGTTCCAGACATATGACTGGAACAAGAAGATTACTAAAGGACTACATTCCAGAAAAAGATGGTCCAAAAGTAACCTTTGGTGGTTCTGAAAAAGGAATCATCAAAGGATTTGGTAACATTTCTACAAACTTAGTTACCATTACTCAAGTGGCTTATGTTAAAGGGTTGAAACACAACCTAATAAGTATAAGTCAATTAAGTGATGTAGGGTATGACATCTCATTTGCTAAAAATGGTTGTCATATCAAGAGGTCAAGTGATCAAGAGATCATTTTGACAGGATATAGGAAGAGGAATGTCTACTGCCTAGACATTATGGTTGAGAACAATGGTTCTCCAGTTTGTCTTGTAGCTGATGAGACAGTCTCTCATTGTGTCAAATGACACAAGAGGCTTGCCCATCTTAACTACAAGACTATTAGCAAACTCTTTAGCAAAGAGTTAGTGAGGAATGGTCCTCAAGTTAAGTGTGTTAAAGATGACATTTGCTCAGCTTGTCAAAAGGGCAAGCAGACTAAATCCACCTTTAGAAGCATAGAGAACAAAGATGCTGTGAGGTGTTTATACCTCTTGCATATGGATCTTTTTGGTCCAATGCCAGTTCATAGCTTAGGTAGGAAGGTCTATACCTTTGTAGTTGTAGATGACTACTCAAGGTTTTCCTGGGTGTTCTTCTTAAGACAGAAATCTGAAACACCTAGTGTCTTCTATAGCTTTGTCAAGCAAATTCAGAATGAACTAAATAGTACAGTGGTCAAAATTAGAAGTGACCATGGTACTGAATTTCAGTCTGATAGCATGACAAAACTGTGTGAAGACTTTGGGATATTTCAAGAATTCTCTTCACCTAGAACACCTCAGCAAAATGGCATTGCTGAGAGGAAGAATAGAACCTTGATAGAGGCTGGTAGAACCCTATTGAGTGATACATCACTGCCAGAGTATTTCTGGGCTGAAGCAGTTAACACTGCATGCCATGTTATAAATAGGGCTACCATCACTAAAAGGCTTAACAAGACCCCCTATGAAGTAGTGAAAGGCAGGAAACCAAACCTATCCTATTTTAGGATCTTTGGTTGTAAATGCTTCATACTTAACAATGGGAAGTCTTACTTAACTAAGTTTGCTGCCAAGTCCCAAGAGGGAATTTTTGTTGGGTACAACAATAATAGTAAGGCTTATAGAGTCTACAACTTGACTACACAAGTTGTAGAAGAATCAGTGCATGTAGTTTTTGATGAGACTAAACTTATTAATAATGAGTTGTCTAGCAGTGTATGCAGCCCCACAGGTTTGACAAAGAAAATGGACAAGCTTACTATAGAAGAAGTGCCTGCTGCAAGACAGCAAGTAGAAGAAAGTAGCTGTTGTCCAGGGGGAGAACTACATGTGCCAATTGCTGAAGAAATCCAAGGAATACAGCATGATGCAGATGCTGAAGTGGTTCAACCAGAAGTGAGGATGCCTCCAGCCCACAGGCATCTTAGAGATCATCCAGTAGAGCTGATTATTGGAGATCCAAGACAAGGAGTTCAAACAAGGAGCAGATATCAGAATGCTGCAATCTATTCCAGCTTTCTGTCACAAGTTGAACCTAAGAAGTTTGAAGAAGCAATACAAGATCCACAATGGACTGAAGCAATGCAAGAAGAGCTTAATCAGTTCAAGAGGTGCAAGGTCTGGGAATTGGTTCCTAAACCTAAAGACCACAATGTAATAGGAACTAAGTGGATCTACAGGAATAAGATGGATGAACAAGGGGTCATCATTAAGAATAAGGCTAGACTGGTTGCTAAAGGATATAGGCAAGAAGAAGGTATTGACTTTGATCAAACCTTTGCTCCAGTAGCCAGACTGGAAGCCATAAGGATGTTCTTGGCCTATGCAACCTATCAAGGATTCAAGGTATACCAAATGGATGTCAAGTCAGCATTCCTAAATGGTAATTTGAAAGAAGAAGTCTATGTGGAGCAGCCTTCAGGTTTTGTTGATCCAACTCTACCTCATCATGTCTATAGACTTAGGAAAGCTTTATATGGGTTAAAGCAAGCCCCTAGGGCTTGGTATGAAACCCTATCTAGTTTTCTCATTGAGAACAAGTTCTCAAGGGGGAAAATAGATAAGACTCTATTCCTTAGGGAATCTAGAGGCAAAGTTATACTAGTCCAAATATATGTAGATGACATTATATTTGGGTCTACTGAAAGCAGCCTTTGCAAAAAGTTTGCAAAACTTATGCAAGGTCAGTTTGAGATGAGTAGTATGGGAGAGCTGAAGTTTTTCTTGGGTCTCCAAGTTAAACAGACTGAGAGTGGTTTGTCCATTTGTCAGTCAAAGTTCACCCTAGAACTCATAAGGAAGTATGGTATGGATTCATCCAGTACCATGAAGACTCCTATGGGGTCAAGTATGTCTCTTAGCAAGGATGATGCAGGGAAACCTGTAGATGAAACCTTGTATAGAGGGATAGTTGGCTCCCTATTATACTTGACTGCTAGTAGACCAGACATCATGTATGCTACATGTGTTTGTGCAAGGTATCAAGCCTGCCCTAAAGAGTCTCATTTGACTGCAGTCAAAAGAATATTGAGATATCTAAAGGGCACTCCCTATCTAGGCCTCTGGTACCCTAGGAATGGAGATTTTGATCTAACAGGTTATTCAGATGCAGACTTTGCAGGATGCAAAGAGGATAGAAAGAGCACTACTGGAACCTGTCAATTCCTAGGTGGGAGACTAATTTCATGGAGTAGCAAGAAGCAAACCAGTGTGGCTATCTCCACAGCTGAGTCAGAGTATGTGGCTGCAGGAAGTTGCTGTGCTCAACTTCTGTGGATTCAACATCAGCTAGAGGACTATGGATTTCAGGTAAGTAGAACTCCACTTTTCTGTGATTCTACAAGTGCTATTTCAATAGCTAATAACCCTGTATCCCATAGTAGGACAAAACATATTGAGATTAAATATCATTTTCTTAGGGAGCATGTAGAAAGAGAAGATATTTTATTAGAATATGTTAAAACAGATGAACAAGTAGCTGATATGTTTACTAAGCCACTAGAAGAAGCTAAGTTCAATAGATTCAAAATTGAACTAGGAATGATAAACTTAGAGTAAGTTTACAGATTTGAAAATGACTAAGTCAAAAGGTGTCGACACATAGACAAGTCTATGTCGACACAGAATAGTGGTGTCGACACTTCAGGAAAAAGGTGTCGACACATCTAGGATGTTGGTGTCGACACTTCAGAATGTTAGTGTCGACACATGTCTAGTAGGTGTCGACACATCCAATGTGGTGTCGACACTTATGTTTTACTCAGAATTTTCTAAGTAAAGTCTCGACAATGTGTCGAGTTATGTTGTGTCGACATATAATCAAGTGTCGACACATAAAATCTGTTGACTAAACTTGTGTCGACACATGAGTGTCGAGACATTATAAGTCAGTGTCGACACTTATTGCCAGTGTCGACACATTTTAAGTTAGTTGTCCCGCCTGTTCATCTTCAAAATCAGAAAGGTATAAATAGGGTTCTGTCTTTGTTTGTCGACACGCTTTCAAAGTTTCGAGACCAAAACTACTGTGTCGACACCTCTCTTTTCTAAAGACAAATTCTACAAACCCTAATGGCTCCTAAGCTTGAGGAGAACGTTAACGAGGTTATGAGCTTGTGCGCGGCGCATTCGACGATGCAGATCACGAAATTCAGGCAGTGGTAACCCTAGTCGCCGATTCTAGACTAGAATATCTCTTGTCCGAACCTACAAAGATTTGGAAGAAGGAAGTACTTGAATTTCTTAATGGAGCTGCCGTAGATGAATCTGGATTCAGAATCAAATCCAGAGTTCATGGAACTAAGATTAAGGTTTCACCTAAGAGTCTGAGGAAGGTACTTCAGCTACCAAAAATTCAAGATGAAGAAGAGGTTACTGCTTCAAAGACCAGGGAAGCTTTAACCTGGTGTGGTCTTGATCCAAAGATGAAGATAGGTTCTGTCTTTAACAGGAAAGGCATGAATACTCAAGGAAAATTCATGTCTGAGATTGTGGGAAAAGTCTTACTCAGTAAGCTAGGAGGGCATGACAGAGTGTCTGCCAATATGTTTGGAGTAATGACAAGAATTATCTTTAATCTAAGAACTGATTGGTCAATCATAGTATTTGACAAGATTAAGGAGAGCTTGAAGAAGCCCAATCTGGGCAGGATCATTAGTCTCTACCTAGCTGGTACCATACCAGAGGTGATGAGTGCAGCTGCAGGTAGCAAAATAAACCACATGAGGAAGATGGATCTAAGGATCTTTTCAAGATGGGACAGGGTGTTGTCAAAGGACATGCCAACCCATGAGAAGACAATTACTGAGAAGGAGATTCCTCCTAAGAAAAAGAGAAAAACTGCTCCAGTGAACAAGAGTCCTCCAGCAGTTCAGGGAGTGAAGAACATGTTGTTTTCACTCCTGATGCCCAAGAGGAAGTGGCTGCAGAGAAGACCCTGCTGCTCAAGATATTGCTGAGATCCAGGGGGAGCTACCACAGGCTAGCCCCATCCACAGGGATCAAAGCCAGGGGGAGCATCCAGTTGTAGAAGCAGCATCTACACTGGACAGTGAGCAAGCCACCATCATCATCCAAGAGGTACTCACTGACCTAAAAACTTTAGAATATCTTATAGAAGATGCTGATTTGTCTGATGTTCCTCAGCAAACACAGCTGCCTAGTCAAGTTCCAGATGTTGTTAGAGAGGACACATCTGCTGTACAAGAAGAGATTCCTGCTCCAGTAGTTGAAGAACAAAGAATGTCTCCAGCTCAATCACCTCAAGAGTTCACCATGGAAGATCTATTTCTCAATCTAGATCAAGTTGATTTTGACATGGACAAAGAAGCTGCTGAAGGAGAGACTGCTGCTGCTGTGGGGGGAGCAAATGCAAGTTCTGGAGGAGCCTATAAGGCAAGAAACTGAGAAGGCACAAGATGTGCAAGCTGACAAGCCTCCAAGCCCTAAGGAGAGGGTTGATATTGCCAGCACTTCTGCCTCTGAAGATGAGGAGACTGCAAGGGCAAGGAAAAAGAAACTCTATGTATTCAAGAGAAGGAGCCAGAGTTACAAGAAGGCTCTGCAAACTGTAGCCCCACAGCCTATAATTCAACAAGCCCCAACTGTTGATTATAGTGCCTTAATGATTGCCATGCAGATAAAACTTGATGAACAAAGAAAGGCTATAGAGGCTTATGTGGATGAAGGGCAGAAGACTTTACAATTTGATCTGGCCCAAGATATAAAATCTATAAGGTTTGAGATGAATCTCAACAAGAAGGAGATGACAGACTGCTTCCACAAGGGTGGAAATGCAGTGGTGTATTTGGCAACACACCAAGAGAAGATCAAGGCACAGGTAGATGATATAGCATTGAAGCAAGGTATATCCTGGAAAATCAGATAAGAATGAATGACAATTTGACTGCTTCACATAATGCTATAGTCACTGAGTTGAAGACCAAGGGTGCTGAACCTTCTACATCTACTGCTGCTGCTAAGATAGAATTTGACAAAGCCTTTCAACAAGAAATTTCTGCTGTCAAGACTGTCATCCAAGCCTCTCAGAAAGCTATATCTGATCAACTACAAAAGCTCAAACCATTCTTTAAAGAGGGAATCCGATATTTGGACAGTCAACTAAGATTTCAAAAGGATGATGTCAGAGACCATATGGCTCGAGAAGTCATAAAGGGGGAGAGAGTATTAGTCAAAGCTAGCTCTGACCATGCCAAATGGATATCTAATTTCATCAGAGCTACACTGGGCTATCCTCCACTCTGTGATGATGATAATGTTGCTGAATCAGGGATTCAAACTGCCTATCTTGGAGGTGAGCAACCAGAGGTAGCTCAGGTCATTTATCCACCTCCAGACTTTGAAATGATTCAAGCAGATGTGAGCACAATGTATAGCCCACTTGAGGGCAAGGACAATGTCCACATTGAAAAGGTTGTTCAACCTATATCTGAAGCCATGCAAGAGGCATTACAGAAAGAAGAAGAGACAAGGTTGTCAAAGAAGAGGTTTAGGGAACAAGCAGAACAAAAGCCAGATTTTGAACAGTGGAGCCCTACCTCTAGGAATATAATTTTAACTGCCTGGAAAGCTGCCAAGGACAATACACATGACAGGAACAAATGGTTCTCTGAAGCTGAATGGAGAAAACATGAAATAAGACAAGAGGCCATTGTTCAATTCAGAAGGAAGGCTAAGATGGGAAAGCTACCTCCTACTGCAGTGGAGCCTAGCAAGTACTTCCCCAAGCCATATCACTATTTTGAGAGGCAGAAGATCAAAGCTGAAGAGCTTAAGAAGAAGGACTTAAAAGGCAAGAAGCCTGCTGTTGCTGTAAACTGCTGAAGCCACTGTCAAAGCTCAAGTCCAACCTGGCAAAGGCATAGTTATCAAAGAACCAGACCAGAAATAGATTAAGAAATTTTTGAAGTTTATGTTGTAATCTTTTGGATGTAAAACATTTAGTAAACTTCTGAAAATGTATAAGACAAATATTAGAACAATATATGATTCATATATTTCATGTTTGTTCTGTGAATGTATCTATTTCTTATTTGTTCTGTGCTGATGAATGTGTATACATGTGTGATTTAATACATGTTATGTTTACCCTGCTGTAAATAATCTGCTTTACATCATTTTGTAATCTTTAATTATGAATGGTGTATATCATTGACTAAGAGTTATGACTTCTCCAAATAGGGGGAGATTGTTGGGTACATTGGTCAAATGTACCTGATTTGAAGAAGCCTCACCCAACTCAATGATATACATCATAATGTATTTGATGTATGTTGAGTTTACTTGTGCAGGTTAAGAAATCACTGGACTTAAGCAAAAAGTTTCTAAGTCCATGTGTCGACACCCAGAGGGAAAGTGTCGACACTTAAGAAGACTTGTGTCGACACCCAGACAAGCAGTGTCGACACTTGGAGTCATTGTGTCAACACCTGATATGCAGAGTCGACACCAGACAGAAAGTGTCGACACTTGGAGCTGTGTCGACACTCAGTGAAGAAAAGTGCAGACAGAATGTGTCGACACAAGGAGCTGTGTCGACACCCAGTGAAGCTGTGTCTACACCAGAAAGTGTCGACACTTGGAGCTGTGTCGACACTCAGCAAAAGTCTGCAGAGGCTAAGTACAAGTGTCGACACTCAACATAATGTGTCAACACTAAGCAGAAGAGTCAGTACTTGAAGTAAGTGTCGACACCCAGCACAATGTGTCGACACTCAGCAGAAGAGTCAGCATTTGAAGCATGTGTCGACACCCAGAACAATGTGTCGACACACAGCTGAAGACTCAACACTTGAAGAAAGTGTCGACACAAGGAGCTGTGTCGACACTTAGCAAAGAACAGAATTATTTCCAAAATATTCTAAGTACAAGTGTCGACACTAAATGAATGTGTCGACACTCAGCTGAAGTCTCAACAGAAGAATCAAGTGTCGACACAAGGAGCTGTGTCGACACTCAGCAAGAATCAACATAGAAGACTATGTGTCGACACCAAGAAGCAGTGTCGACACTTAACAGATACAACACAAGAAGTTGTGTCGACACAAAGGAGATGTGTCGACACTTAGAAGAATTCAGCAAAAGCTAGAAGAACAAGTACTTGTGTCGACACTCAATTTCAGTGTCGACACATGCAGAAGAATCTGTGTCAAGACATACAAGGAAATGTGTCGACACCTTGTAGACTTGTGTCGACACTTACACAACATGTGTCGACACTTGGACTATAAGTGTCGACACTTAGAGACAGAAAGTCTCGACACTTACAGACAGTTAGAGATTTTCAAGAAATGACTGGATGACTTGACAGCTGCCGTTCCAGCCAGTCTACAGCACCTGTCAGAGATGTCAGAAGACAGTTATGAACCGGATCAGCCGGTTACCATGAAGAAGGCCTATAAATAGGCACCTACAGTTTACAGAAAGTGTTGTTCAAGATCAAGTGGATCAGATTATTGTTCAAAAGTTTAGTTTGTTGAAAAACAAATTATTGAAGTGGTACCAAGAGTATCAACACAAGAAGATCTTGCAGTCCAAGTGCAGATCTAAGAAGTTGGAGAGAGAGGGCTCCTTCCAAGAAATCAGCCTCTGGAACTAGGCTGAGAAGAAGGATTCAGATTCAATTCTGGATCTTAAGTAGCAGAGGTCAAGGAACTACTGCAGGAGGATTCAGTCTTATTCAGTTCTACTCAAGAAGCTTTGAAGAAAGCTAAGTCAGAGTGAATCCAGCTGAGTTCTTCCAAGAACTCATCAAGAAACTCTCAACTCCCCTCTTTTATTTCTGAGTTGTAGAGTTATTATTTGTAATACATTTTAACTTGTAGGATCCTTTGGATCTGAGTGATTTGTACGCCTGTATTTATAAAGGCTGAGGGTAGGGCTTGTTAGCCTGAGTGTAGGAGTTAAAGATCTCTGAGTGTAGGCCTTGTTGGCTGAGTGTAGGCCTTGGTTGGCTGAGAGTAGGCCTTGATTGGCTGAGTGTAGGCTTTGGGATAAAGCTGAGTTGTAAGGCTTTAGGCCTGAGGTGTAGAACCAATTTGGGTTCTGAGACAGTGGAGGAGTTTGGCCGAATCTAGTACACTGCTAGATAGGCGAAGGGGAAAGTGGATGTACCCATATCTTGGGGAACCACTATAAACACTGTGTTGTGCTGTGATTGTGCTGTGTATGCTATTAATACTTTGTGATTGCTGTGCAAAAGTTAAAAATCTGTGATAATAAACTGTTTGCTGCCAGTAAAGTTAAAAAAGGATTAGGTCACCTATTCACCCCCCCTCTAGGTGTTTAGGTATCATATCTTTCAGAGGCTCTTACTATTCCTCATTGGAAAGTTTCCATGGATGAGGAGATTGCTACTCTCACTGAACGGGGTACCTGGACCCTTGTTCCTCCTCCTTTCGGCACAGATGTTGTTGGTTATCGATGGGTCTTCGTGGTGAAGTTTCTCCCGGATGGCAGTGTGGATCGTTATAAGGCTCGCCTGGTTGCCAAAGGTTTTACCCAAACTTATGGCATTGATTACTTTGACACTTTCTCTCCAGTGGCTCGTCTCAGCACTATTAGGGTTCTTCTCTCTGTGGCTATCAACAGGGATTGGCCCATCTCGCAGCTAGATGTTAAGAATGCTTTCCTCTATGGTGATCTGCAGGAAGATGTTTACATGGAGCAACCTCCTAGGTATATTGCTCAGGGGGAGACACGGGTATGCCAGCTAAAGAAGGCTATCTATGACCTCAAGCAGAGTCCTCGTGCCTGGTTTGACAAGTTCAGTGGCATTGTTGCGGCCATTGGTTTTACAAGAAGCTCAGCAGATCACTCCTTGTTTGTTCGGAAAATCGCCTGTGGTCTTGTTGTTCTTGCGGTTTATGTTGATGACATTCTTCTTACTAGCGATGACCAGGATGAGGTATTGATGACCAAGAAACACCTTCGTCAACATCTGGTCACAAAGGATATGGGCTCCCCGAAATACTTTCTGGGGATTGAAATCTCTAGAAAGCCCAACTCCATGGTCCTTTCCCAACGGAAGTATGCTCTTGATCTTTTAAAGGAGGCAGGACTGACTGGTGCTAAACCTGCACGTTGTCCTATGACTGCTAGAGAAGACAAAACTTGGACAGATGACTCGCCTCTTCTCTCCGATCTTACGAGATACCGGCGTCTGGTGGGCAAGCTCATATATCTCACGGTAACCAGACCCGACATCTCTTATGCTGTTGGCAAGGTGAGCCAGTTCATGCAAGCTCCTAGGGAGTGTCATCTACAATCTGCTATGAGGATATTAGAGTATATTAAAGCTGCTCCAGGGAAAGGACTCCTATTTCAGAAGAATGGTCACCTAAGGGTTGAAGCTTACTCTGATTCAAGCTATACGAATGACAAAGGGGACCGCAAATCGACATCAGGTTTCTGCACGTTTGTTGGAGGCAATCTTATGAGTTGGAAGAGCAAAAAATATTCTGTAGTTTCCAGGTCTAGTGCAGAGGCGGAATATCGCAGCATGACGTCGACTACATGTGAGTTGAAGTGGTTGCGGGCTCTCATGCTTGACTTAGGAGAGGTTTACAACTATCCTCTTCCTATGTTCTGTGACAATAAGGCCGCGATATACATTTCCAAAAATCCGGTCTTTCATGAGAGGACAAAGCACATAGAAGTCGACTGTCATTTCATTCGGGAAGAAATATTGAAGAAACAGATTTGCACTCCATTTGTCACTTCCGACAACGAGTTGGCAGATGTTTTCACCAAGCCGGTGTCCGCTTCCTTTTTCCACATCTGCGACAAGCTAGGCATGATTGATATCTATGCTCCAGCTTGAGGTGGAGTGTTGCAAGTTGGAGACCGCGCAGTCTGTTGCTGTTTGGAGACCGGGCGGTCTGGCGGTTTCTCCTAGCCGGTCTGTGTGCCAGGATGTTGCTGTTTGGTATCCCAGCGGTCAGGCAGCTTGTCTCAGACGACTAGGAGACCGAGCGGTCTAGCGGTCTCCTGTGGTGGTTTGATCTCTCTTCCTGTTGGTAGTCGGGCGGTTAGCCGGTTGGTCTAACCGCACAGCTTGTCCGGTTTGTCTTTTGTAAAGCCGCATACACTTGTAAATGTTTAGTCCCACATTGATTATTTGTAATCTCTATCATCTCTTCCATTCTATAAAAGGGAGGCTATACCTTTGTAATAGATACCTTTTTCGGATAATAAAGTTTCAGTTAAAACCATTTCGGTTTGTTTTCTGTTCGGTTTCTAACACCATGGTCGGTAACGGGACGACCAGTTCAGAGTGGTGGCTCGATTCAGGTGCTACTTGCCACGTCTGCCACAATCCAAAGCTTCTGGAGGATGCAAAAGAGGTGGAAGAGACTGTCACTGTTGCAAATGGAGCTGTAGCTGATGTGCTGAAGGTCGGCAACGCTACCTTGACTCTCTCCTCAGGTAAGACTCTTACTTTAAAAAATGTTAAATTTATACCGACATTAGCTGCTAATTTAATTTCGATTAGCCTGTTGTGCGATGCGGGTATGTCTTTTAACATTACTGGTGGTCGGGTAACCCTAATGGTTCACTCACATTACTTTGGCTGCGCATATGTCGTTAACGAGATGTATAGGCTGAGTCTAGCACACGAGGTAGTAAATCAGGTTAATTCTAATCTGATAGATCCTAAGACTTTACATGCAAGACTAGGACACGTCAATTATAGAAAACTTCTCCTGCTAGCTAGAACTCACAACATACCCCTCGACACAAAAACCAAATTTGAAAAATGTGAAATTTGTGCTCAAACTAAGATAACTAGAACACCTTTTAGTTAGGTTTCTAGGAGCACACAATTGGTAGAGTTAATACATTCCGATATTTGTGACTACAAAAGTTTTGTCACTCGAGGCGGTCGGAAGTATCTGATAACTTTTATCGACGACTACTCTAGATTCAGTCACATTTACCTTCTTAAAACCAAAGATGAAGCATTTGAAAAATTCCGTATTTTCAAAAATAGGGTTGAAAATCAACTTGACATGAAAATAAAAAGGCTAAGAAGTGATAGAGGAGGAGAATATGTCTCGGGGGAGTTCAGAGATTTCCTTGCCAGCAATGGCATAATCCCTGAAACCACCGCTCCATATTCCCCACAATCCAACGACATCGCTGAAAGGAAAAACAGAACTTTAACAAAAATGTTGAATTCTATGTTGCTGACTGCTGGCATGCCTGCGGCCTATTGGGGTAAAGCCGTCCTCACGTCAAATCACATTCTTAATAAAGTTCCCCATGCAAAGTTAACTAAGACACCCTACGAGCTTTGGTTTAAGAGGCCTCCTAGATTTGACAATCTTAAGACCTGAGGCTGTATCGCTTATGTTAGGATACCAGACTCTAGAAGAGCTAAGATTGGACCCAGGACTAATACCTGCGTCTACCTAGGATGTGCAGATGATAGTGCTGCAGACAGGTTTCTGGATCTCTCCACCAATACTGTAATAGAATCAAGAGACGCTGTCTTCTTTGAGGATAAGTTCCTTAAGGACAAGAACCTGACACTGCCAGGTCTGCCAGCCACTAGTACTGAGCCTTTAGTTGAGCCAGGACAACGTAACTCTAACACTGAGCCTGTAGACACGAGTGGTTTAGATACCAGAAGGCTATCTAGTAGAGAGAAAATGCCTAAAAGCTTCGGTTCAGACTTCGTGACTTACCAAATTGAAGCTGATCCATCCACTTATAAGGAAGCGACGCGATCTAGAGACTCTCTATTATGGAAAGAAGCCATAGACGAAGAGATGAACTCTCTCATGCAGAACAACACATGGACTTTGGTCGATTTGCCCAAAGGGGCTAAAACCATTGACAATAAGTGGGTTCTGAGGAAGAAGCTTAATCCTGATGGGAGTATCACAAAATACAAAGCACGTCTAGTTGCCAAAGGCTTCACTCAAGTGAGTGGTGTAGACTACTTTGATATATACTCACTTGTATGTCACTATGCGACAATTAAGATTCTTCTCATACTAGCATCTATTGAACACTACACTGTTCATCAGATGGATGTCAAGACTGCATTTCTGAATGGAGATCTGACTGAGGAGATCTACATGCATCAGCCTGAAGGGTTTGTCATAGAAGGTCTAGAAAATAAGGTCTGTAAGTTGATTAAGTCACTATACGGATTGAAACAAGCACCCAAAATGTGGCATGAAAAATTTGACACCTGTGTAAAAGGCTTGGGTTTCAAATCCAGTCTATCAAATAAATGTCTGTACGTTAGAACAAGTGCAAATAAAGTACCCATCATATGCTTGTACGTTGATGACATGCTAATTCTCGGCACTGATCAGTCTGAGGTGAAAGACGTGAAAGTTGCCTTGACGGCATAATTTAGCATGAAAGACCTAGGTGGGGTGAAAACCATCATAGGAATGGAAGTGAACTTCACAAAAAAGGGTATTATCCTGAGTCAGTCACTACATTAGGAATCTACTGAAAAAGTGGGGTTACGATAAGAGCAAAAAGGCCGAGACTCCATACGATTATAACAGTAGACTGAAACCGAATGAAGGTTCAGCTATCAGACAGTTGGATTATTCCAAACTCATAGGAATTCTCATGTACGCTACTACATGCACTAGACCTGACATAGCCTTTACGGTCGGCATGTTGAGTAGATTCACTAGTAACCCTGGGAAGGACCACTGGGACGCCTTAGACAGGATAATGAGATACTTAAAGTATACTGAGAAGTATGCTTTATGTTACAGTGAGCATCCTCCAGTGCTTGAAGGGTACTCCGACGCATCTTGGTGCTCGAAAATAGCTGATTGTCGATCCACTAGTGGTTTTGTGTTTACACTAGGAGGAGCTGCAGTAGCTTGGAAGTATAAGAGGCAAACGTGCATTGCACTATCCTTTATAGAATCAGAACTCTATGCTCTCGCTTCAGCTGGAGAAGAAGCAGAGTGAATAAGAGATCTGATATTGGACATTCCAATGACGAGTCTGAAAATGCACTCTATTTCGATTTATTGTGACAATCAGGCCACAAAGACCATTGCTACAAATATGTTGTTCAATGACAAGCGAAGGCAACTTAGGATGAAACAGGTCTGGTTTACCTATCTCACCAGTCAGGGGATAATCTCCCTATTGAACGTGAGATCAAAAGATAATGTAGCAGATGTCCTTACTAAGGGCTTATGTAAGGTTCTCACATCTAAAACATCGGGGGAGATGTGATTAACGTCCATTTAGGAGGACTTAATACCTAGCTTATGTTTTAAATTTACGAACCGTTGTCTGCTTACATTCAAGCATCTACGTTGAGCACACTAAAGTATTTCAGATGTTATCTGATGAAAGCTAGAGGTGAGATAGTTGTCGGTCATTCCAAATTTGATGACTTACGTAACTATTTTTTGCCAAATGCTGAATTGAGTATCATTCCAAAAAGGAGTACTGAGGTTGCTGATATGTGTCCTGATATTATGATTATTAGTTATATCATTCCAAACTTGATGATATAATAGTCACAGCTTGTTATATCATTCCAAACTTGATGATATAGCACAATTGTGGAACGTTAATAATAATCTTAATAATCGAAGAAACATGGTTTGATTCTATGAAATCAATTAATCTAATTTTGTGTAAATTAGATAGAGATGCTGTTTTTTGGGATTCTTTCCTCTCAGTTAAAGTATTAAGTTCACCCGCTGTTAGAACTAATCACTTTATTTCTGCAAATATTTGAATTCATAGAGATTTGTCTCATGACATTCTTGTTGTAATTGTTTGCAGGAAAAATGAAGATTAGAGGAGAGATAGTTGATTTTGACCCAGATGATGATGATCTGCTTTTCGCTTAGATCAATTATCGGTTTGAGCTTTCCAGTTTATTGCTTTATTTCATGTTTGGAACATTTGGTTTGAGTTTAGTATTTTGTTATCTAAAACTTATATTTATATTTCTGAAAAAACTCTTTTGTTTGGTCATTATTAACTATTGGATAAGTAGCCATTTTCTTATGCTAACACTTATATACAATATAGGAGGAGATTGTTGAGGTATATTTATATTCGTGTTAATGAGCTACTTAACGGGTCGGTTAGGATCCGATAGGCATCCAAACCCGTAGTCGGGGATTTAGGGTTTCGTCTATAAATACCATGCTGGGGGCAACGAGTAGGACATTCCAAACTAGATGGTCACGCGGATGCTTCGAGCGCTCCAACAACTCCTACCTCATCGTCCTCCCGTGGTGAAGGTGGAGATACTGGTGAACGCCTATTACTTCTCCGTCGAGCGACCCCTTTGCTTCCCTTCCTACTGAAATCGCGAGAAGTGGGGTCGACAGGAGGCCTTCTTCGACGGGAGTAGTGCAACAACGGGAGGAGGTGCGCAGAATTAGGTCAAGGAAGAACGCAATGTAGTGATTTGGCAATATTTTGGTCAAATAATATAAATTATGACAGTATTATGGTCAAAATACAACAAATAGTAAGAGAACAATATTGAATCTTGGTTGCACATTTGAATCGCCATGGAGGGAAGCAAAGGGGCAGCCCAGCTTTTGGAGTAGCAGGCATTGGACGATCTCTAGGGTTCGGTTGCTGGAGAAGGTTGACGAAGAAGGGAAAATAATAGCAGACATTCGACAGCCTCTAGTGTTCCACCACAGGAGGTCGCCAAAGATGGCCCATGCGTTTGCTAGCCGGTAGGGTGCCTCCGCGGGAGAAGGAAGGCGAAGGGGGGGGGGGAATCACCATCAAGGGAGGCGAGGGTTTAGAAGGGAGGGGAGCGGGGTGCGGGAAACTTTGGTGGGCTCAATTTCAAAAGGCTTCATTTATTTGCCTTGGTCTCATAATTATCTTATTTTATTTCCATTTTTTTTATTTATGTGTCACATCTTCATGCATATTTTTTTTTACTTTTATTATCTCGTGCATGTTGTTAGCGTCCATGTATTTTGTATCGAGCATGTCATACGACTTATTGACGTGACAAACCAATAAAATCATTGATGAATAAATCCGTCAAATTAGGTGCAAAATTGAAATTATTGCTGGCTAACTCGATGCCCCGGTCGGACCGGATTCAACTGGGCCGCCTTAGCTTGCGGGACGGTCGAGCGCGCACACAGTCAGAGAAAAGGGAAGATCGACTCAAGTTGTGATGACGTGGAAAACCCCTCAACTGGATAAAAAACCACGTGACAGGATCTGTGCCGGTCAAAATCCACTAACTGTTTACGATTACAATGCGTTTGAAGAATCGGGGCGACAGACCGCTCCCGTTACAATTTGAGGTGAGAGAAGAGGACTACAGCTTCCCGCGGGCAACATGCTGCGTCGCGGGAGCGCTTTGGGTACTAGAATTCGAGTGGTGGCACTGGTGCTCTGTAGCTTGGAGTGTGGGTCCGCCTCGCGCCTACTTGCAAGGATCACCCTCTTCCTTCTGCTCGCGCTGGGACTTAGGCGTTTTCCGGCTGGTGGTGCTCTGGTGGCTCGTGGTGGCTCGAGGTGGCTGGAGGATGATCTGAGGGAGGAGTCCGGCAGAGCTCTGACCTGAGGAAGAAGATGACCAGGAGCCAAAATATGATGAATGAGCAGGCCCTGGGGCTCCTTTTATAGCCTCCAGGAGAGGAACATGGTGGGCCCCACCACCAATGTAGTGGGCTAGTGGGTGGTTACCCACCAAATCGGATGGTGAGGAGAGCACACCCCAATCAGACGGTGGTAAGCGCGCCGACGGCGGTGGGGCGGTGGTGGCCAGCCAAGAGGCGGCCTGGACCGCGGCCAGGCAGGTGGTTGCGGCCAGGCCGGCGGTTGCGGCCAGGCCGGCGGCGGCCTGGCTGGCGGCGGCCTGGCCGGAGCCCGCGGCCAGGCTAGCGGCGGCCTGGCCAGCGGCCATGGCCAGGCCGGCGGCGGCCTGGCCGGACCCCGCGGTCGGGCCAGCGGCGACCTGGCCGGTGTCCGCGGGCAGGCCGCGGCCCGGCCAGCGGCGGGCTGGCCGGCGGGATCGCCTGGCCGGCGGTGGGAGCGGCCTGGAAGGCCTGGCGCCGCGGCCGCGGCCTAGCCGGCATCGGCCAGCCTGGGGCCGCCGCGACGGTGGGCTAGCCGGTGGCAGGCCGTGGCTTGTTCGGCAGCTGATGTCCGGCCGGCAGCGACCACCCCAGCAGCGGCCAGCAGACAAATACATTTAATTTTTTTAAAAAATGTACAAGGCACAATTACATGAGGCTACAAAAAGCATTACATTCAAAATCCAAAGCAATCACAAATTATTACATAAGCAGACAAATACTAACACCCTAAAGAGAATCGAACTCATAATTTCCAAATCATATCATGAGGCCTCAACTTAGTCAACTAGGCAGAACCTACTTAAGCAATTTTTAATTTCATAATTAATATTTACGAGAACTTCGGGGTAAATCCGATAACAATTTTTTTTTAAAAAAAATCAATGTCATGTTCTTAAAGTAATGTAATTAAATCAAAGCAATCATGCAATCAACACATCGGCAGTGGTCATGAACGCGGTGGTTATAAACAAACATCATTAGGTCCATCTAGCACATCAGCCGTGCTAGGAGCATTAAAGCATAATTGGCATAAACAAACATCAAAACACATTAAACTTAGGCTTACTATCATCATTAAGGCTCCGTTTAGCACGGCGGCGGCAGACATAAACGCATGGATTAAAAGTCATTCATTAAAAAATTCCCTAACAAACATCATCCGTTTGAACATAAATGTGGATAAAACAGGTCGCGAACAAGAAGGGGCAAGCCGCGCGGACAGGTCGCGAGGACAGACGGGGAATCAAGCCGCGAAAGCAGAGAGAGCGCACACAATCAGGAGGAATAGATCGAGTCCTCTGATACCATGTTAAAAACCGAACAGAAAACAAACTGAAATGGTTTTAACTGAAACTTTATTATCCGAAAAAAGTATCTATTACAAAGGTATGCCCTCCCTTATATAGAATGGAGGAGAGATGAGAGAATACAAATAAGAGATGTGGGACTAAAAATTTACAGGACTAAGCGGACTATACAAACAAACCGCACAAGCCGCGCGGTTAGACAGAAGGGCTAACCGCACGGCTACCACCAGAGAGAAAGAGAGATTGCCAGGGTAGACCGCCAGACCGCCGGTCTCCAAGCCGGTTGAGACAAACCGCCAGACCGCGCGGACTTCAACCCGCCAAGACAGACCGCCAGACCGCCCGGTCACCAACTTCATTAGGAAAGTCAAGATCAAAGTCGAGAAATCACAAAGGAAATCAATACAACTACTACAGATGAAGGGACATTGGAAGAAAGATTGTCTCATACTCAAAGAAAAAGAAATGAAAAATCTTCAGATTCTACGAGCATTATGTATGAAGCATTTGATAATGATGACTCTGTTTTCTCGATATGTGCATTAGTTGACATTCAAGATTATTGGGTACTTGATTCTAGCTGCTCCTATCATATGACTCCAAATCAGAGTTATTTTGCAATATATCGTTCCTTTGATGGAGGATCTGTATTTATGAGAAATAATATTGTGTGAAAAAATTGTTGGGATTGGAACTGTCCGGATTGTGATGCATGATGAGATTGAAAGAACTTTGACGGATGTCCGACATATTCCGGACTTGAAGAAAAATCTTCTCTCTTGGTGTGTTGGACATGATCAGGTGTACGGCAGTTGTCGATGCTAGTGTTATGAAGATTCTTCGTGGTTCAATAATTGTGATGAAAGAAAGAAAGGTTGACAATTTATATCTGCTGCAAGGACGCACTACTACTGATATGTCTGCATTTACATTTTTTTGATTCTGATCTAGACTCATTACGATTATGACACTTACGTCTTGGACATATGAGTGAACAAAATCTAGAACTACTTCATAAAAAAAATTGATTTATAATGTAAAATTTGAGAAATTAGATTTTTGTGAAGAGTGTGTATTGGGAAAACAACATAAGGTGAAGTTCGGTACTGCGATACATGACATAAAAGGAATCCTGAACTATATTCATACTGATATTTGGTGGCCAACATCTATTCCTTCTCGCGATGGATCTAGTACTTTGTCACTTTTATTGACGACTTATTAAGAAAAATATGAGTTTATTTTTTTTAAAAAATAAATCTAACATATTTGAGAAGTTCAAAATTTTGAAAGTTGTTTTGGAAAAACAGACAAGACGACATGTAAAAGTTGTCAGGTCTGATAATGACGATGAATACACTTCTGATGTATTCAAGAAATTCGACAAAACTGAAGGGATTTTGCGTCACTACACAACACCGAGAGATCCATAATCAAATAAAATTGTAGAACGAATGAATCAGACGCTGCTGGAGAAGACGCGATGCTTGAGGATTATGTAGAACTTTCAAAAGAGTTTTGGGTCAAGGCACTAAATATCTCTATCTATCTCATTAATGGGTCACCATCTTCGGCGATTGGATCAAAAACTCTCGGGGAGTTATGGGCCGGGAAAGTTGTTGATTACTCAATGTTACTAGAATTTGGGTGCCCGACATATGCACTTGAGAAAAATAACAAAATTGAGCAGAGTGCAAGAAAATGTATATTCCTCGGGTATGCTGAAGGAGTCAAAGGCTATAGATTATGGTGTCCTGAAACAAAGAAGACCTTGATCACTCAACACATGACATTTGATGAATCTGTCATTCTAAAGAAGTATATTTAAGTTGAAAGGGAATATGGCTCACATGTTGAGGTAGAGGCTGAGATTTCACTCTGTGAGATTAAAATTGAGGTGTCAGTGACACAAATTAAGGAGGAGCCATACCGATAGGAGGAGCTGGTTCATCACGAGGAGTTAGAGCTGTATTCGACTAAATATGAAGGTCATTGGTCATGGCAGGACAGAAGTGCACTAGTGAGGTATGAAGATTGACTCATCTATGGTTTTGAGGATGTAACTGTATATGCTTTGAATGTATAAAATGGAGAACCTCTCAATTATGAAAATGACAGACATTCTAGCAACTTCCCACAATAGAGAGTTGTTATGAAAAAAAAAGATTGAGTCTCTTCATAAAAATGATACATGAGAGTTAATTCATCTACCAAACACAAGAAGTTCATTGGATGCAAATGTGTTTTCAAAGTCAAGAAAGATTCTTCACTAGAGGGTGGTGTTAGGTATAAGACAAGACTTGTGACAAAGGGTTATGAATAGAAAGAAGGTGCGGACTTCAATGAAGTCTTCTCTCCAGGGGTACGACACACATTCATTCACATACTATTAGTTATTGTGGTAATTTATGACGTAGAGTTAGAACAGCTCGATGTGAGGACTGCATTCCTATATGGTGTTCTCAAGGAGGAGATTTATATGTACCAACCTGAAAGATTCTTGATTGAAGGTAAGGAGGATCATGTTTGCAAGCTAAAGAAATCACTTTATGGTTTTAAATAATTTTCAAGACAATGAGACAAGTGATTTCATCAATTTATGACATCAATTAGATTCAAGAGGATCTTACGAAACCAAGGCACTTGCCAATGGTTCTTGAATTTATCTTTTTGCTTTATGTTGATGACATGCTCATTGCTTCAAAAAATAAAGAACAAATTAAGATTTTGAAGCTTCAACTTAGCCATAAATTTGAGATGAAAGATCTTGGGGCTGCAAAGAAATTTCTCGGTATGATGATTACTAGAGATAAAAGACTGAGAGAAGCGTATCTCTCTCAGAAGCAATAAATCGAGAAAGTTCTTGCTCGATTTGGAATGGAGAAGGGAAAACTTGTGTCTAATCCATTAGCAGCGCATTTCAAATTTTCATTGCTATCATCACCTGCATCAGACTCTGAAAAGGAGTCTATGCCACACGTGATATATGCAAGTGCAATTGGATGTCTCATGTACGTTATGGAATGTACTTGACTCGATTTAGCACAAGCAATTGGAGTTGTGAGTCGTTACATGACGAACCCAGGAAAAGAACACTGACAAGCAGTGAAATGGATCATGCAATATTTGAAGGAGACTGATAGTACCATTTTGATTTATGGCGGAGATAGTGTGAAAGATTGCGTCCTAGCTAGTTAAGTTGATGCTAATCATGCTAGTGATCTGGACAAAAGACGTTTGACAACAGGTTATGTGTTTACACTTGGAGTAAGTATAATTTCATGGAGATCGACTCTTCAGTCGATCATTGCATTTTCGACAACCAAAGCTGAGTGCATGGCTGTAATAGAGGCAGTTAAGGAGATTATATGGCTCAAAGGATTGCTTGCAGATTTGGGTTTGAGTTTAGAGATCACGAAAATCAATTGTGATAGTTCAAGTGACATTTGTTTTGCTAAGAATCAGACCTTCTATGAGCGGACAAGACACATTGATGTTCGTCATTCGTTTCTAAATGCAATTGAAGAGCAGAAGGTAATTCTGCTTTCCAAGATAGCCACTAATATAAATCCCGCAGATGCATTTACGAATGTTGTTTCATTAGAAAAGTTTGAACTAGGTTTAAATTTAATTCAAATAGATGATTGTGCGGATGGACATGGATAAAGATCATTCTTTGATTATTTTATATCAAGAAGAAGAATGTTGATTTTGTGATACACATTTTTTAAATCTGAATAATGATGTAAATAATTGGATGATGTCATCGTTGATATAAACTGAATGATGATGTCATCGATGGTGTAAATTGTAGGATGATGACATCGATGATGTAAATGATATGATGATATCAATGATGATGTAAATAAGAGAATAAAGTCAACAATAACATAAGCTTGTAAAAAAATATTGGTCTTGAATGACTATAAAAGTGGATGTAGTCTTCATTTATAAGACATCTAGTTCAGAAACATTTTTTGAGTTTTTTTCTCTCTTGCTCACTTGTGATAGTGTTTTTCTTATTTTGTTCGATCTCTTTTGTTCTTCTCATATTCTCCACTCTAACAATATAATGTTAAATATTGTTGAAGCCGATCTCAGCTAGCAAGAAGCCAATGTCTTCGCTCGTAAAGTTCAAACATAGCATGATCGAAGGACTATTAGTTTGCGAGTGACCAAGAAAGCAAGAGCTAAAGAAATGAACAAAAGACTACTTTATTGTGCACGAGATGGTCATATTACATTGTGAAGGTCTCGTCACATATCCAAAATTGTATAAACAGATCCCCTCCTGAACAGAAAATTTTTAGTTGTGTTTCTCCCACCTAGTTTAAGGTGGGCGAATAAACATCGTCAATTGAAGTGGACCCCACCCCCTTTCGTCGGAAAATTTTCATCACAGAATCCTGCGACGAAACTCCTACCTCATCCTCCTCCCGTGGTGAAGGTGGAGATACTGGTGAACGCCTATTACTTCTCCGTTGAGCGACCCCTTTGCTTCCCTTCCTCCTGAAATCGCGAGAAGTGGGGTTGACAGGAGGCCTTCTTCGACGGGAGTAGTGCAGCAGCGGGAGGAGGTGCGCAGAATTAGGTCGAATCTTGGTTGCACATTTGAATCGCCATGGAGGGAAGCAAAGGGGCGGCCCGACTATTGGAGTAGCAGGCATTGGACGGTCTCTAGGGTTTCGTTGCTGGAGAAGGTTGACGAAGAAGGGAAAATCATAGCAGACATTCGACAGCCTCTAGTGTTCCACCACAGGAGGTCGCCAAAGATGGTCCATGCGTTTGCTAGCCGGTAGGGTGCCTCCGCGGGAGAAGGAAGTCGAAGGGGGGAAATTGAAAATCACCATCAAGGGAGGCGAGGGTTTAGAAGGGAGGGGAGCGGGGTGCGGGAAAGTGGGGAAACTTTGGTGGGCTCAATTTCAAAAGGCTTCATTTATTTGCGCAACTAAAATTAGGTGGGAGAAACACACATAAAATTTCTTTTTATCAAGTTGATGCAACCTGGATCGCATATTTATCTTATTTCATTTCCGATTTTTTTATTTATGTAGCACGTCTTCATGCATATTTTTTTACTTTTATTATCTCGTGCATGTTGTTAGCGTCCATGTATTTTGTATCGAGCATGTCATACGACTTATTGACGTGACCAACCAATAAAATCATTCATGAATAAATCCGTCAAAGTAGGTGCAAAATTGAAATGTTAATTTAGACGAGCAAAAAAATTAATAATTTTTTTATTTATTTTTTTTTAAATGTACAAGCACTGAAGCACAATTACATGAGGCTACAAAAAGCATTACATTCAAAATCCAAAGCAATCACAAATGATTACATAAGCAGACAAATACTAACACCCTGAAGAGAATAATTTCCATGTCATATCATGAGGCCTCAACTTAGCCAACTAGGCAAAACCTACTTAAGCAATTTTTAATTTCATAATTAATATTTAGCGAGAACTTCGGGGTAAATCAGATAACAAATTTTTTTTTAAAAAAATCAATGTCATGCTCTTAAAGTAACTTAATTAAATCAAAGCAAATCATGCAATCAACAGATCGGCAGTGGTCATGAACGCGGTGGTTATGAACAAACATCATTAGGATCCGTCTAGCACATCAGCCGTGCTAGGAGCATTAAAGCATAATTGGCGTAAACAAACATCAAAACACATTAAACTTAGGCTTACTATCATCATTAAGGCTCCGTTTGGCACGGAGGCGGCGGATATAAACGCCTGGATTAAAACGTCATTCTTTAAGAATTCCCTAACAAACATCATCCGTTTGAACATAAAAGTGGATAAAATTCCTTAGATGAACGTTAACAAATGACAATTTAATCCTCGTGTTCATGACCACCACCGTCGTGCCAAACGGAGCGTAAATATCTTTTCAAATAATTTTCACATGTCAAAATAGCCAAAAAGTTTGATATTTCAATATTAGGGGTCCGTCGGCGGCTGCGAATGCGGGGTCATGAACCGTCGTTCATGAACAAAAACGGTGTGCCATACAGTCCCAATTATCTCTTTTTCTTGGCGACTGCCATAATGAAGCGGTGGAGTTTTTGCCCAAACCCAAGGGAGCAAAAACGCTGCGCCAAACAGTCCCTAGATCCATCACGATCCCATAGACTATTATGTAATCTTATCATGTTACATATATAAGAACTCACATAATATGTTTATTATCTTTACTAGTAGAATATCCCATCACATATTATGTTGGGGAGTACTACAACACCCTATGAAAGAGAGTTTGTGACATGTTACATAAGAGCAATACAAGTATACAACATCCCAAGGAATTGGTACATACAAGATAAAAATGGTAATCTCCATATACCAAGCTCAGCATGTGCCCAAATTTGGTCTCATGTCATTAGATGATTTATTATTAGGGGTCATTTACTAAGACCGCCTCTGTAAAAGGGAAGCCCGGTGTACAAAACACCCCTACACAGCGAAGGTCCGGGAAAGAGTCCCACAACAAGGGTGAAATGTAGGGAAAACATTATCCCCCGCATTTTTGCAAGAGGCTGCTTTCAGACCTTGAACCTGTGACCTCCACAGCAACAACAAACCAGTGTACCAAGGCTTCCTCCCTTCACTAGGACCTCCCCTGTAAGTTAGCAACATTACAGATTGCACCTCTATATTTTTGGAAATTAGGAAGGCCCCATGTAAGTTTACATTTCTTAACATGCATGCACAAAAATACACCCCTACAAATTTCTCCAGGGAGGCATTTTTGTCCATGCAGGCTATGAAATATAAACTTAAAGAGGGGAAATCTTTGTAATTTCAAAAGATAGATGGGTGCAGCTTGTAATTATGTTGACTATGGAAATTAGGGTAATTAACAGTTTATTTTTATTATTTGATTATGTTAATATCATTTACCACAATATCATGGTCACAATCATAAGCCAAAGACATCACCCAAATCCCTTCTTCCAAAAAACATACACAAAAGTCATTTTCAAAACCAGCATATATCCCAAAGACTATTATTCCTTGCACTGAACCAAATCAACTAGATGACCCAAATCATCAAGAAGGGCAGGGCAGCCCGGTGCACAAAGGCATCCCCGCGCAACGAGGGTCCAGGAGTCCCATCACAAGGGTGAAATGTAGGCAAACCTTACGGTGCATTTTTGCATGAGGCTGCTTCCAGGACTCGAACCCGTGACCTCAAGGTCACACGACAACACCTTAACCGATGCGCCAAGGCTTCCCTTCACCCAAATCAACAAGAAGATTAGTTTAAAAACTACTCATTTAATTAGGTAATTATAATTTATTTCTCTTTACATGTGTACTTAAAATTCTATGAAAGCCATTTGAATTGAGCAGTTGACATTCCTATTCTAAGGCTTCATGATTTGCCTCCCACCAACCCAAATGAAAAGAAACTGAGGCCCGCTTAGAGAAGACAGAAGATATGCGACCCGGGGCGACATTATGGCAACACCTGGAGTCCACAGGTGCAAAAAGGTGTTCAGGGCATTATTGTGCTTCAGCAGATGGTAATCCACATTCGCATCTTATTGCATCAATCAGCTGATGGGAAACCGCCGCCGGGTTGACTTCCACGGGGTCCTTTATGCCCCCTGGCAGGGCTCCTTCGCCCCATCCTCTGTACAAGATGATCTTGTTGGGCTCTTGAGACACCAAGATCGATCCCGTCGCTTGCTGTGCAATATCAAAGAATAAAGTAGGAATTAGACAAAAGAAAATTGACTTCTTAAATACGACTAACTTTGATTGCAAATACAAAAATCTCGCATTTGAGTTTACAACATTATAAGATACCCCTTCCTGGCTAGGATACTTTATAAGTGCATCCCTCGTGTTTAGACTTTAGCACACATTATAAGGGCATGCCACCTTAGGGGTGGTTCATTGCACTAAAAATTAACAATGTAAACTTGAAGGGAGATTTTGGTAATTTCAAAAAGTCAAGGGAGGTCTTAATAATTAACCCTTAATTTTCATCGTAAATACAATCATTTTTTAATCTAAAATGTTTTTACTTCAGCTATTTTTTATCGCATTTTTTTCTTAAAAGTAATACATAGTTCTGTACAGCAAAAGCTTTACCTCGAGCTCAAATACTAGTTCATGGACTGAAGTACCCTTGGCTCTCTCCTCAATGTTCACAATGGCAAGGGGATGCTTCTTGAAGTGGGTCTTAATTGTTTTGGCCACACCAGTCAGAATATTGCTCCTTCCTGATGACAGATCATGATGGATATGTAAATATAGATGTCAACTGCATAAGATTCCAGTAACCAGCTATGAGAATATGAACAAAATTTCATAAAGAATTAGAAGTGTTAAGCTTTCGAAGTTATGGCCAAATAGCAAGGAAAATTCAATATGAAGGGAATAAGGGGCTAATGTACGAGCCTTGTCCCTATACAAAAGAGGTGTTTTCATAATGAATATAGATCTGAACTCAGGCTCATTTTGCCCAAAATTGGCGCAACTGAAACTTGATCGGCATGATCATAACCGGATTAGCCCAACAATTTGTGAATTTGGTCGATTTGGCTCAATTGATTGTTATTGATCCACAATTAGTCCAGATTGGCTCATATAAAGCTGATTGCAGTTGGTTGTAACCCAAATGGTTTAACCAATTTCTTTTTTTCACTGAAGTTAATTAACTCGGGGTTAGCTGCGAGAATAAATTTTGGCTGATTTGATCGATTATGACTTGCTTTTAATTCAATTGTGGTATTTTGGCTAATTAAAACTGAAGTGAGTGAACTAAACACATCAGGTTGAATCAAGGGCCAATTAAGGTCAAAAAACTCGGTGGAGTGGTCGATGAGTGATTGAATCAAACAAAATTTGATCCAAGTCAATTATGAATTAGGTTGGGTCAACTCATATCAAGTAGTTGAGTTGGATTGTTCTACGTCAATCAAGGTCCATTTTGAGTAAAATATAATTTGACCAGATTCTAGATCAACTAAGGCTTTGTTTGGTTGGACGGTGGGACTCCTTTTTCCCACAGGAGTGGTGGGAATGGGAGACTCCCCAAACAGTCCCTTTCCCACCGCACGGAATCCCGTCCATTTCTCATTGTCTCTCCTTTACAACTGCCTATCCAAATAGAGCGTAAGGCTATAATGGGTTGACTGTAACCATCTCACAATGATAAGAGTTAATTTGTTCAACAGAGCACGAATAAAGCCGAGAGAGACTCTAACAAAGTTGAAAAAGTCAACCAGGATTGCACTAAGTTGTTTTGGTGGATCAACCTAGACAGCACAGAGTCTAATAGGACCAGGAGGATGAGTCAAACTTAAAATTTGATCAATTCAAGGAATAGGCCATTCCCCTGAACATTCCAAGATTATACAGGAAGAAAACATGAAGGAGCTGTACAACCTCGGGCTCGCAAAGAGCCCTCAAGAAGTAAAAGGAGCGAGACAGGCAAAGGGTACCAAGAGGGCCTACTCGCAAGCGGCGAGATGATGGGCTCCCCAAAGGGCAAAATGCCCCGCCTAGAGGCGAGAGGGCCCCCAGAGGCGAGAGGGCCCCCAGAAGCGAGAGGACCTCCAAGGGCGAGAGGCTCCGGCGAGACGGGCGGCGGGTCCTTCTCGCCGGCAGGCGCCTTTCCTCTCGCCAGGGGGGGAGAAGGTTTTTTTTACTCTTTCCTATCAAAGCAGGGGGTTTTTACTCTTCTACCCCGAGTATTTTTACCCTTTTACCCTTGGTGGACTGCGTATAGCTCCTCAGAACAGCGGAGTTTGGCTGTTGGCAGACCCAGCCAAGGGTAGTTTCAGGCCGGAGCAGTTTTGTTATTTGCAGTTCAGATTCTGAAATCTATAAATAAGCCCATAGGGGTTCTTCAGAAGGGACCTTTTTCAGACTCTTGAGAGGATTCTTTCGGCACCGCCTTCTGAGGAACTCCAAGCCCAGCTTTTGGCTTTGGAGGGGAAGCTCTCTGTGACCTTCCGGGTAAGCGGTGGGACCTCCCTGCTGCGGCTTAGGGCCAGTTTTCTAATCCTTCACGACCGGTCGGAGGTCGGAGTTCGGGCCAAGTAGGAGTCGGCTACGCCCCTATTTTGTGAACATTTGTCGGAGTCAAATTTTGGCTTCAACAGTTCTGGTGCGGTGAGCGTGGAAGTAGCCGGTTCAAGAAAAGTTTGAGTTTGGTCCTATGACAGGAGGCGAAGGAGAAGGATCTGGTTCTGGAGGTTCCCCCTCCCAGGTAGAAGAGACGACGAGGAAAATGCTGGAGGACTTCAGGCGAGAGGTCATGCAAACCATAAGCTTGGCCTTCTCGGCAAGGAGCGAGTGGGCGACACCTCAGGTTCCAATCGAGGTGGTCCCGCTTTTAGGCGAGAATGCCCCAGGTCAGCGCCCGGGAAAGGAGGTCCCCACAGAGGCTGGCGAGAGGGACGTGGCGGCGCGAGAGCTCTTCCCAGGCCAGCGTCCCGGGAAGGAGGTCCCGGCAGAAGACGGCGAGAAGGAGGCAGCTGTGCGAGAGCTCTTCCCTGGGCACGGTCTCGCAGATCGGGCCAGCCAGCCGAGGCCGCGAGACGTGCCCTCTCGGCAAGCAGTCGGCGAGAGCCCGTTTAGTGAACTTGTCATCTCGGCTCCGGTGCCGGAGGGGTTCCGGGAGCCCGACATGTCCTACTACTCAGGAAAGGATGATCCGGTGCAGCATGTACAGTGGTTTGAGGATGTGGTTTCGATCAGACAGATGACGGATGTGTTTAAGTGTCGACTGTTTGCCATCACCTTGAAGGAGAAGGCGCGAGATTGGTTCCACCAGTTACCGGCAAGGTCGATTTATTGTTTTGAGGATCTGCGGAGGGGTTTCTTATTGAGGTTTTCAACATCGAAGAAGCGTAAGAAGGAGGCGGAGTGCTTGTTCTCGGTAAGGCAGAGCCATGATGAAACGTTGGGGCACTACGTAGATCGGTTTCAGGAAGAGATCCTCCAGGTTCAGGAGGTCCCTGGGTATACGCTAATGCTTGCATTCACCCTGGGACTGAGGCCAGGTTTCTTCAGCATGGAGTTGAAAAGGGTGCCCCCCTCTCCTTTGAGGAGCTTATGGAGAGGGCGGCAAAGGAGACGGATTTCGAGAGAGCCAATCCGGCGTTTGCAAGGAAGTTAGCCAGGTTGGCGGAGGAGGATGCAAGGGAACCAGGAACAGGGAAGCAGAGGGAGCAGAGGGAGCACAGAGAAGAGAAGAGGAGGGAGGAACCCCGAGGCCAGGGGCACCAGGGACAGAATCATCGGGGGGCCCGAGAGCCGAACAACCGGATAGGTTGGAGGCCTCATGAGGGTCGCCCCCAGGAGTTGGGAGGAGGCTTCCAGGGAAGAGATAATTTCCGAGAACCAAGGAGGTTCGATCAACCAGCGTGGAGACAGGGAGTGAGGGATCGTTTTCAGCATCAGCAGGAGGCAATGGGGATCGGTCGAGGGAGAGGAGCTCGAGGAGGAAGGAGAGGAAGAGGAGATGGAAGAAGGGGTGGGGTGGCGTTGCCTTTCTGTGATTTCCATCAGGAGAGAGGTCACGCTACAGCCACGTGCCCAGAATTTTTGGAGATGAGAGAGGCCAGAGGTTTGAGGAGGCAGGATCCGCCGGTAAGGATCGAGGAAATGCAGCAGGGGAGGCGGAAGATAGGTGTGAGGACCGGGTGGATGTGGGAACCCGGGGGGGTATCGGGGCCATCCATGGGGGGATTGGGATCGAGGCCACCCGGAAGGGAAGCTTCCAGACCACGTTCCGGAAGGGGGTAGCCTCAACCTCCCAGACCCCACCCCCGCTAGAAAAAATTACCTTCTCTTCAGAGGATATGCCGGAGTACGAAGACCCATTCTGCGACGCCTTGGTGATCCAGACGGCGGTGGAAAACTTTACGGTCTCCAAGATCCTAGTGGATAACGGGAGCTCCGTAAATGTGATTTTTAAGAAGGCCTTCGATGAGATGCAGGTGGAAGCCAAGAGGGTTTTGGCCTCGGATGGACCGTTGTTCGGATTCTCCGGGGAGAGGAAAGAAGTGGAAGGGGGAGTAGGGCTGCACGTGAGGTTGGGGGGCGTATCACGGAACTGCCGGTTCGTGATTGTAGATGCCCCGAGCAGCTACAGCGCCATCTTTGGGCGACCCCTCATCAGCGCCTTTCGCTGCGTCCCCTCCTCATTCCATCAATGTCTCAAGTTTAACAATGGAGGGGTGCAGGTCAGGGTCAGGGGAGATCCAAAAGTGGCGAGGCAGTGTTACGTCACGGCGGTTAACACCATATCTTGGATAGCAGAGGCGGAGGAGCTGGAAAAGGAGATGGCGGCGCAAGAAGAAGCTATCAGGGAAGAAGAGGTGAGCCCAGAGGAAGCGAGAGGAGGATCCGAAGAGGAAGTCGGGGTAGAGGAGACTAAGAAGCAGAAAGGAGGAGGTGTGCAGGAGGTTCAGGAGGGAGGTGAGGTCGAGCAGCAACAGGAGAGCCCGGAGGGGGCAATGGAGATTGAGAAGGAGCAGAGGGGAGGAGATGCGCGGGAAGTCAGGAGGAGCGGAGAGTCGGAGCCGCGGGAAAGAATGCAGGAGAAAGAGGGAGAAGGAGGGGCAGAGGAGGAAGCCCAAAGGGACATGGAAATTGAGCTACAGCAGGGCGAGGAGATAGAAGTTGAGGAAGCAGGAGGGGAGGAAGAACGGGAGCAGGTAGAAGAAGCAGGGGACGGCTGGGAGCAGTCGCGGCTAGAGGTGGCCGAGGAAGCGGTGGAGGTAGAGGTCCGCACCAGCCAGGGGCAGGTACGAAGGGTACGGATCAGCGGAGGCTTGAGTCCCGAAGACCAGGAGCGGATGCGGGTCTGCATCCAGAGCAACGTCGACATCTTCGCGTGGAGCGCGGCGGATATGCCGGGCATTGATGCGGACGTAGCCTGCCACCGCCTAAATCTGGACCCTCGGACGCGCCCCATACGCCAGAAGATGCGAACCATCGCCACCAAGCTGGAGGAGCCCATTCGCGAGGAGGTTAGGAAGCTCCTGGAGGCGGGCTTCATCTCAGAGATCCAGTATCCAGGCTGGATCTCCAATGTTGTAATGGTGAAGAAGGAGGGAGGAAAATGGAGGATGTGTATCGACTTTTCATTATTAAATAAATCGTGCCCCAAGGATTGCTACCCCTGCCTCGAATCGACGCGCTGGTTGATTCAGCCGTTGGTTTTTCTGTTATGAGTTTTCTGGATGCTTTTTCAGGTTACCATCAGATCCGGATGCACCCTCCTGACGTCAAGGACGTCTCCTTCATCACAAGGGAAGGGTGCTTTAGTTATAACATGATGCCCTTTGGGTTAAAGAATGCGGGAGCGACATACCAGCAGATGATGGATCGAGTTTTCCAGGGCCAGAGGGGTCGGAACCTAGAAGTCTACGTTGACGATCTTATGGTAAAGAGCAAGGGGGTGAACTCGCATCTCCAGGATCTGGAGGAGACATTCGCCACCTTGAGAAAATTCAAAATGAGGTTGAACCCCTTGAAGTGTGTTTTCGGGGCTAGTCGTGGGAAGTTTCTCGGGCACCTTTTGACCCCGGCGGGAGTAGAACCTAATCCCGATAAAGTAAAGGCCATTCTGGAGCTGGAATCACCTAGAAACGCTAAGGAGGTGCAGCGCTTGACAGGAAAGCTGGCCGGCCTTAGCAGATTCCTCTCTAGGTCAGGGGAGAAGTGCTCGCCTTTCTTTAAAGTGCTACGAGGGAATCAGAGATTTGAATGGACAGCAGAGTGCGCAGAAGCTTTTCAAAAACTGAAGGAGCAACTCTCCCGAGCTCCTCTGCTTCAGAGCCCTAAAGAGGGGGAAGATTTGACCTTGTACCTAGGAGTGGGAGCAGAGGCGGTGAGCTCCGTCTTAGTCAGAGAAGAGGGAAAGAAGCAGCTGCCCATTTATTATGTTAGCAGAATCCTAATGAAGGCGGAGCTTCGTTACCCTATCCTAGAGAAGCTGGCATACGCCTTGGTTATTTCGGCCAGGAAGCTCCGGCCATATTTCCAGGCCCATTCGATCAGGGTGGTCACGGACCATCCTCTCCGAAAGATTTTTGAAGGGGTAGAGCACTCAGGTAGGCTCGCCAAGTGGTCTGTCGAGTTGAGTGAGTTCAATATTTCGTTCATACCAAGGCTCTCCATTAAGGCACAGGTGGTGGCCGACTTCTTGGCAGACTACGTCGCGGAGGATGGGGTCGAGGAGCCGCAGCGGCCAGAAGCATGGAAGATAATGGTCGACAGGGCCTCAGGAAAGCACTCCCTTGGAGCAGGGGTGGTACTGACAAGTCCTCAGGGAGTGACCATAAAACAAGCCGTCGCCTTGCATTTCCCCACAACCAACAACCAAGCAGAGTACGAGGCAGTGATAGCCGGCCTTCTCCTGGCCAAGGAGCTCGAGATCAAGGACGTTGAGGTTTTCACAGACTCATTGGTAGTGGCGTCGCAGATACGCGGAGAGTTCGAGGCGCGGGAGCCCACCCTTGTGAAATACTTGTCCAGGGTGAGGACGATCATCGGGGGTTCCGGACGTTCTCCATCCAACACGTCCCCAGAGAAGAGAACACTGCTGCCGATCAATTGGCCAAGTTCGGACCTTGGGAAGGGGGTGCCCTCACTGATTTATTCCACCCAGCGATTGAAGAAGGGGAGCTAATGGAGGTGGATCGGCGGCCCTCGTGGGTAGATCCTTTCGTTACCTTTTTTCTGACTGGAACCCTCCCTGAGGGGGTCAAGGAGGCAAGAATCTTCCGCCATAAGGCGGCTCATTATCTCATGCATGAAGGAGGACTTCACCGGAGGATGCTCTCGGGTCTCCTGGCTCGATGCGTAACGGAGGAGGAGACCAGACACATTCTGGAAGAGGTGCACTCCGGGGAATGTGGTAGTCATTCCGGAGGGAGGACATTGGAAGCAAGGGTGGTCAGGCAGGGGTACTTCTGGCCCACCCTGAGGAAGGACGCGACAGAGTTTGCGAGGAAGTGCCAGAAGTGCCAGCTCTACGCCCCCCTCCAGCTCTTGCCGGCTCAAAGACTCCGAAGCATCACAGCGCCATGGCCCTTCGCCATTTGGGGAATGGATCTGGTGGGGCCTTTTCCTCCAGCTAGTGGATAAAGAAGATTCCTCCTGGTCATGATAGATTACTTCTCGAAGTGGCTGGAGGTTAAGGCACTAGCAAAGGTGACCTCCCAAGTCATCAGGAACTTCGTCTGGGGGGAGATCATCTGCAGGCACGGGCTGCCTCAGGCCATCGTCACGGATAACGGCCCCCAGTTCGCTAGTGAAGAGTTCATCAGCTTCTGCACTCAGCAGGGCATCGACCTCAGGTTTGCCTCTGTCCACCACCCCAGGAGCAACGGTCAGGTGGAGGCGGCGAACAAGATTATCGTTAACTTGCTAAAGAAGAAGGTAGAGAATCTGAGAGGGAACTGGGTAGAGCAGCTCCCCTCGGTCTTGTGGGCTCTAAGAACAACCCCGAACACGGCCACTGGTGAGACCCCTTTCAAACTTTCCCATGGTTGTGAGGCGGTACTACCAGTGGAATTCGAGGTCCGATCCCCACGAGTTGCGGCCGCAGGTGATGGAGACGAGGCATGGAGAATGGAAAATGAGGAAGGTCTGCGCCTCTCGCTAGACCTGGCAGAGGAGCTGCGAGACGTGGCAGCCATCAGACAGGAGGAAATCAAGCGACGAATGGCAAAGCACTTCGACAAGCATATCAGGATAAAACAGTTCGCGGAAAGAGACCTAGTACTAAAAAAGGTTGATGCGGCAGGGAGGTCCGCCCCGGTGGGAAAGCTCAATCCAAATTGGGAAGGGCCTTATATTGTAGAGAGAGTGTTGAAAGCAGGGGGTTACTACCTTCAAGATGTGGAGGGTAGGACCTTGAACCACTCCTGGAGTGGGGATGACTTAAAACGCTTCTACCCATGAAAAGGGAGAGCGGTAGATGTGTACTTAAAGCATGATCAATATAATATATTTCTCAAAACATCTCTTGTCTTTGCTTATTATGACGCCCTAAAGGCAGGATCAAGAGATCTTCATCGGCACCCCGAGCTCGGCTCAGGGCCCCAGGTGCGCAGAGCTCGGCTCGGCCCCGCTGCGCAGGCTCCCATCTAGCTGGCAGGTCGAAGGCTCGCCTGTGGGGGATAGGTTTTGAGTTGAGATCTTCATCGGCACCCCGAGCTCGGCTCGGCCCCAGGTAGACCCGCTGCGCAGGCTCCCATCTAGCTGGCAGGTCCGAAGGCTCGCCTGTGGGGGATAGGTTTTGAGTTGAGATCTTCATCGGCACCCCGAGCTCGGCTGAGGTTGAGATCTTCAGCTGGCAGAGGCCTGCTGGCTCATCTAGCTGCTCGGCCCAGGTAGACCCGCTGCGCAGGCTCCCATCTAGCTGGAAGGTCCGAAGGCTCGCCTGTGGGGGATAGGTTTTGAGTTGAGATCTTCATCGGCACCCCGAGCTCGGCTCGGCCCCAGGTAGACCCGCTGCGCAGGCTCCCATCTAGCTGGCAGGTCCGAAGGCTCGCCTGTGGGGGATAGGTTTTGAGTTGAGATCTTCATCGGCACCCCGAGCTCGGCTCGGCCCCAGGTAGACCCGCTGCGCAGGCTCCCATCTAGCTGGCAGGTCCGAAGGCTCGCCTGTGGGGGATAGGTTTTGAGTTGAGATCTTCATCGGCACCCCGAGCTCGGCTCGGCCCCAGGTAGACCCGCTGCGCAGGCTCCCATCTAGCTGGCAGGTCCGAAGGCTCGCCTGTGGGGGATAGGTTTTGAGTTGAGATCTTCATCGGCACCCCGAGCTCGGCTCGGCCCCAGGTAGACCCGCTGCGCAGGCTCCCATCTAGCTGGCAGGTCCGAAGGCTCGCCTGTGGGGGATAGGTTTTGAGTTGAGATCTTCATCGGCACCCCGAGCTCGGCTCGGCCCCAGGTAGACCCGCTGCGCAGGCTCCCATCTAGCTGGCAGGTCCGAAGGCTCGCCTGTGGGGGATAGGTTTTGAGTTGAGATCTTCATCGGCACCCCGAGCTCGGCTCGGCCCCAGGTTGCGCAGGCTCCCATCTAGCTGGCAGGTCCGAAGGCTCGCCTGTGGGGGATAGGTTTTGAGTTGAGATCTTCACCCCGAGCTCGGCTCGGCCCCAGGTAGACCCGCTGCGCAGGCTCCCATCTAGCTGGCAGGTCCGAAGGCTCGCCTGTGGGGGATAGGTTTTGAGTTGAGATCTTCATCGGCACCCCGAGCTCGGCTCGGCCCCAGGTAGACCCGCTGCGCAGGCTCCCATCTAGCTGGCAGGTCCGAAGGCTCGCCTGTGGGGGATAGGTTTTGAGTTGAGATCTTCATCGGCACCCCGAGCTCGGCTCGGCCCCAGGTAGACCCGCTGCGCAGGCTCCCATCTAGCTGGCAGGTCCGAAGGCTCGCCTGTGGGGGATAGGTTTTGAGTTGAGATCTTCATCGGCACCCCGAGCTCGGCTCGGCCCCAGGTAGACCCGCTGCGCAGGCTCCCATCTAGCTGGCAGGTCCGAAGGCTCGCCTGTGGGGGATAGGTTTTGAGTTGAGATCTTCATCGGCACCCCGAGCTCGGCTCGGCCCCAGGTAGACCCGCTGCGCAGGCTCCCATCTAGCTGGCAGGTCCGAAGGCTCGCCTGTGGGGGATAGGTTTTGAGTTGAGATCTTCATCGGCACCCCGAGCTCGGCTCGGCCCCAGGTAGACCCGCTGCGCAGGCTCCCATCTAGCTGGCAGGTCCGAAGGCTCGCCTGTGGGGGATAGGTTTTGAGTTGAGATCTTCATCGGCACCCCGAGCTCGGCTCGGCCCCAGGTAGACCCGCTGCGCAGGCTCCCATCTAGCTGGCAGGTCCGAAGGCTCGCCTGTGGGGGATAGGTTTCGAGTTGAGATCTTCATCGGCACCCCGAGCTCGGCTCGGCCCCAGGTAGACCCGCTGCGCAGGCTCCCATCTAGCTGGCAGGTCCGAAGGCTCGCCTGTGGGGGATAGGGTTGGGTTAAGCAATCTCCGTCAATATCAAACTGACAAGGCAGAATTCAGTTTGGCAAAATTGGGTGAAAAGTCCCCTTAAGCGGCACTACACCTTAGTATCCTCACTTAGCCCTAAAATACAAAACTGAACAAAGGGAAAAAGGGTGTGGAATAGGGCAGGTGGCAGCACTCGCAGCGGATGGCTGTTGAGGATCGTCTCGCCGGTAGCGAAAGGGCACTCGCGGGGCAAGCCATTGCGCCAACTCGCGGGCGATTGAGCGCGCCGGGAACCCGTCTCGCGTAGGGCATAAAACAGAAAAGTATATATACAAAAAGGTTACGCGGCGAGACGAAATAGTAGCATCGTCCCGCGGGCAAAAGGCAAACCAGAGATTAACTTCACAAAAATAAGAAATAAAAAATAGACAGCAAAATTGAGCACTCGCTCGTCACTTGGCAGATGCCACAAAATATAGTTTAAAGTCTTTACATCAGGAGGAGGAGAGAGTGATTCTAAATCTTGGAGGCGGCGCATCAGTCCTCCTCGCCGGATGAAGAATCATCGCTCTCCTCGCTATAGAGCTCGGGGACCAAGTCGCGCGCGGTCACTGTCTCAGAATCGTCCTTCACGACCCCCAGGTCTTTCATCATCTGTAGCACCAGCTCAGCCCCGCGGACGCCAGCGTCTCGGCATCGTTCCTCGACTTCCTCATAAGAATAATGTGGCGGGGAGTCTGGAAGGGCTCGCGGCGAGACGACGACGCGGCAGCCGCCTGGAGGCGCGCATTCTCAGCCGCCAGCGCCTGGACCTCCTCCTCCAAGGCCGCCACGCGCGAACGAAGTTGTCCCACCGTCTCGGCATCCTGCGGGATGACCTGGCAATCAGCCAAGAATCGTGGAAAAGAAAAAAACCCAAGGGAAAAAGAGAGTTGTGGCTTACCACACCGCCTTGGGCCTTCGCGAGGAGTGACTCGGCATCTGACAGCCTACTCGCTAGACCGGCAGATTTCTCCCGTTCCGCCTCCAGGTTTTCCTCGCTGGCTTTCCATTTTGAATTGATGTAAATAAGACGGCGAGAGGAACGGTGCGAGAACTCCAAGGCCCGCATCTGATGGTGGCAGGTTCTCAGCACAAGGTCCTTGGTGGACTCGCTCTCAGGCGAAGAGGCGTCTAGGCCACCATAAAGGCCGTACCCTATGGCAAAGGCGTGGCCGGAAGGGACCTCTTGCTCTTTCCATGATGGAAGGAGGGTGGAGATGGACACGCGGTTGGCGTCCCGCCCCCACAGCAGAACCGGGTCGCCGACGGCATCGTGAACCAGGGGACCCAAGTTATAATTCATGTGAGAGGAGGGAGCGGGACGGCCAGAGGAGTCACCCTCGCGAGAGGAGGTACCGGCCACCTGTTCAGGAGCAGCAGCGCGCGGATCAGGAACAGCAGCGCGCGGGTTGGAAGCAGTAGTGGGCAGGCTGGAAGCAGCAGCAGGTTGGCCAAGAGGCACCGTCTCGCCGATAGGCGAGACGGCCTGGTGATTAGGCGAGGGAGGCGGTGGAGTTTCCCCTAAAGAGATAGGGCTCCCTTGGGGAACCTTCCCCTTATCCTTGGAGATAGCTACGGCTTTCTTCATTTTCTTTTTTGGGGGGCTGGAGCGAGAGGGGACGGTGTCATCTCCGGGACGCTTCGGCGGGACAACCGCCAGGGACTCTCTCGCCGCCTCTGCCGCTGCATTGGCGAGATCAAGACCCTTGGCAGGGTGAATATTGCTCTTATAAGGAGGGGATGTTGGGATAATTCGCTCACCTAAAAGCGAGTGGGTGGGGGTTAGGAAAAAGCGAGACGACAAATAGCCAAGAGAGAGGAATGGAAGAATACCCTCGCCCGGGAGCACTGGGAGAAGCGAGTCGAGGCCTCGCCGCAAGAAGTTGACCTCGAAGTTCTTGCCAGCAAGGTACTCGCACAGCAACTTCTCTGGCCCGCTGACTTGGGGGGTGGCGTAGAAGCTCTCTGGCGGAGAGACCGGCGCGAGAGGGACGCCGCCGAAGTCAGCCCGGTCTCCCCGGATGAAGACGAATCGGGTGAGCCAGTGATGGTTCTTGTTAGGCGTCTCGCATACCTTGAGCCCCTGCCCAGTGAAATACGAGACGCCATCGGCGTTGGCGTGGTAGATGAAAAGCTTGCGGAAGGCCGTCAAGCTGAACTCGATGCGCTCTCGGCGCATGTAGCAAGCAAACGCAATCAGCACCGAGATGGCGTTGGGATTGAACTGTGCCGGGACAACACCGAAGTACTTGAAGACCTGCTTCACCTCAGGCCAGAGGGGGAGTCGCAACCCCGCCTCAAAGTGCGAGACGGGGAAGGCGAGTTCACCAGGGTAGTATGTGTTGATGCACTCGCCGACCTTGGGGGGCCGCGACTCGATCCCCTCCCCCAGATACTCGCGGGCGAACTTATCATGGTCTTCCCGAGGGAGCCTGTCGAGCGGGAAGTCGTGGTCAGTAAACCTCTTCCCGCAACGGCTGCGCCCCTCGCCCTCCTCCACTTTCTTCTTGCCCATCTCCTTTGGCGAACTGGTCCTAGGCGAGACGAAGGAGTTAAGAGGCGAGAATGGGCCGGCGAGACGGAGAGATCAGAGGGCCAAGACTTGGTTAACGGCGAAGGCGGAAAGTGTGGTATCTAGTCCAGGACTAGGCATATTTATAACTGATGCAGGACCAATGATTAAAAGGGCGGGAAAATAAGGGGGAGAGGAAGAGTCGGCGTTTTTCTCTCTCCTATACCTCGAACGGCGCGACCCGTCACAGTCAGCAAAAATTATAAATAAATATCTAGCATAAATTAAAAAGGAGGATTAAAAAAGAAAGAAAATCAAGCCTTAAGAAATATATATATGCGATCAGACATCATCCCGCAGGAGGCCAAACTCCCGGCATACTTTGGCGAGACTGCCATTATTACAAATCTTGCGAGAAGAAGGAAAGATGAATAGTAGGACGGACATTCGTCAGTATGGGCGCCACTCCCAGCGGCCGCCGCGTGCTCCCCCGCGAGGAGGCCTACTCCGCGAGTGGAAGGAGCGGATGGTTCGGAGGCCACGCCGCGCGAGACGGAGCTGCATATCGGTCTCATTGATGATGGCCTCAGGGTCGGTGCCGTCGACATCCAGCTCGGCATTGGCTCCGGAAGATAGACGAGCGCACTCGCCCTCCAGCGACTCGATGCGCTTCTCCGCGGCCTGTTTGTCTAAAGTCAAGGAGTGAATGAGGCGCGCGTGCTTCCGGAAGAGCTCTGCCGTCTTCCGCTTCATCTCCACTGGATCTGAGGGATCGCCCAGATAGTCTTCAATCCCGTCTGCAGGAGGAGGCGAGACGGAGAGTTGCTTTGGCTGCTCCTCAATAGGAGAGTTGGCCCGAGAATCTGCGCAAGGAGTGCAGGGGCAAGGTGGAAGAGGCACTCGCAGGAGAGAGTGAGAGTAGCGAAAGGGATTCAAAAGGGCGAGGGAAGGTCCCTTACCAGGATGGCGAGAGGTATCGGCGGCCGGGGAGGGGTCGTCCCTCCTCTCGCTGGGAGTAGTTGGATGAGTAGATGAGGGTAGCGAATCAAGTTCCTCGCAACTGACAGAAGAACCATCTCGCGGACTCTTCGGGGACGGCGGAACCACAAGAGCCCCCTGAAAAAAGCGTTAGTCAGCAAAAGAGCACCCGGTCACGGAAATAACAGTAGTAATCGTGAGTGTCCACCTCTTTTTCCGTAGAGAGCGTACGGGGAGTGGGGGCAGGTTTCAAAGAGGCGCGAGACAAATCTACTGCTGCAAGAGAAGGGCCCCCAGCCTTCGTCTTTTTCGAGCGAGACGACGGGACGAGGGGACGACCCAGGGAAGAGGTGAAAGCGGCCACGTTGGCCTTATGTTGCTCTCGCACCAGGGCGAGACGTTCGCGAAAACTTTGACTGTGCGTCATTCTGCAAGAACTCGAGGACAGGGAAGAAGAAGAATATGCAGAGCGGGGCATCAGGAGCGCAGGGCAGGAGTCATATATTTATAGACCCCGGTGGGGGCCTCCGAAGATTCCTCATAAATACGTTTTTTAATGCACCTTGAATAACGAGCCTCGGTTGAACATTCTTTTTGAGCTTAGAGTAATCTCAAAAAGAGCGGGGATTGTGTACAACCTCGGGCTCGCAAAGAGCCCTCAAGAAGTAAAAGGAGCGAGACAGGCAAAGGGTACCAAGAGGGCCCACTCGCAAGCGGCGAGATGATGGGCTCCCCAAAGGGCAAAATGCCCCGCCTAGAGGCGAGAGGGCCCCCAGAGGCGAGAGGGCCCCCAGAAGCGAGAGGACCTCCAAGGGCGAGAGGCTCCGGCGAGACGGGCGGCGGGTCCTTCTCGCCGGCAGGCGCCTTTCCTCTCGCCAGGGGGGGAGAAGGTTTTTTTTACTCTTTCCTATCAAAGCAGGGGCTTTTTACTCTTCTACCCCGGGTATTTTTACCCTTTTACCCTTGGTGGACTGCGTATAGCTCCTCAGAACAGCGGAGTTTGGCTGTTGGCAGACCCAGCCAAGGGTACCCCAGTAATTTCAGGCCGGAGCAGTTTTGTTATTTGCAGTTCAGATTCTGAAATCTATAAATAAGCCCATAGGGGTTCTTCAGAAGGGACCTTTTTCAGACTCTTGAGAGGATTCTTTCGGCACCGCCTTCTGAGGAACTCCAAGCCCAGCTTTTGGCTTTGGAGGGGAAGCTCTCTGTGACCTTCCGGGTAAGCGGTGGGACCTCCCTGCTGCGGCTTAGGGCCAGTTTTCTAATCCTTCACGACCGGTCGGAGGTCGGAGTTAGGGTCAAGTAGGAGTCGGCTACGCCCCTATTTTGTGAACATTTGTCGGAGTCAAATTTTGGCTTCAACAGGAGCTCTATGGTTATTGAGAAGTGAGGATAATCAACCAGAAGAGAAAATGGCAAGGCAAATGCCATTTCTTGATTCATTAATCAATCATTTTCAATTACAACTTAAGGCTACTAGTTATACTACCAGCAATTATTTTATTAACATTCTAATCTACTAAAAGTAAAATAATGACAATTATGCCAAATATAATGACCATTTTACCTATGACTATTGTTAGAGAAAGTCATGTAAAAGCGCATTACTTTGGCCCATCTTTAGGCCCCTTGCTCTCTTTTATTTGTCCCACATCTTAGTATTGGGATACTTCCCCTCTTTCTCTTCCCATAAATATGTACAAACACTTGTTGTAATTGGACAATTTTTGGGAGTAATAAAATTCTCCTCATTTTCCACAATTCTCTACATGGTATCAGAGACATCGGTCTTCTGATTTTTCGCATCAAGCAGCTCTTGCGGTTTGCCTTACTCTAACCGCATCTCCTGTACAAATTGGTCCTGGGCGGCCTGTGTTTTCTGCCCGCAGCCACTTGTGCGGGATGTCTCTTGGCTCCGTGCTCCTTTTTTCTGTCGTTCCTCAATGACATTTATAATTTTTCCTTGTGGGTCCCCCTGCTTGCCTTCAACGGTCTGCGGCCTGGCTAGTCGCCGCCTTTTACTGGTTCTACTTTGCCCTATGTTCGCGCGCCCTAGTACTTTGTCCGTCGAGCGCTCATAGCAGATTCCTGGCCACTGCGGTCTGCTTGCCTTTGCGCGGTTTCACTATTCGCGCGGTATGTTCGCGCTCTGCCTCTTGTCGGTCTACTTGCCATTGCGCGATTTCTTTATTCGTCGCGGACTGCATGCCTTCGCACGGTTTCTCTGCTTGCCACGGTCTGTTTGCTGGTTTTTTTGGTTTTCTTGCTCGTTACCAAGTTCGCACGAGCTGGTGTTTGTCGCTCTCCCGCGGTCTATTTGGTCACGGCCTTGACCGCTTGCTTGTTTTGCTCTTTGACCTCGCCGCTCTCCTTGTCGCGCGGGTTGCTGTGTTTGGTCGTTCTCTCTACGCAGTTCACCTGTCTCTTGGCCACCCGGGCTGCTCTCTCTTTCAGTTCGCCTGCCTTTCTTCCCTCTCTACTTGGTCTCCTCGCCGGCCTGGCTAGTCGGCTGTCTTTGCCTGGTTAGCCGCACTCGCAGATCACCTGTTTGCCTGTTTCTAGTTCGCAGTTCTCCATTCCGTCAGTTGCTAGTTCGCCGGTTAGTCGGTCCGCCAGTTCCACTGTCTATCCGTTTCCTGGCGCTATTGTTTTCATGGATTCAACTGTTGCTTCCTCCGTTCCTGCATGTGCTGCTCCTGCTCCTGCTCCTCTTGAACTTCGTGATGAACTTCAGATTACCATCATCTCTTTCTGTGGGAAGCAGAACTTTGTTGAGTGGGTGGTGGAGACCAACCCTGATCGGGTCGACAAAAAAAACACCCGACGTCGCACCAAACCAGACCTCTATCAGCCCTGAGTCGTGCAAAATTTTATTTTGTGTCATTTTGGCAATTTTGTACTTTGCAATTTTTTTTTAACTATGAATAAATATATATTTGTATATAATACTTATTAATATATATATACATATAAATTAAGTGTTAAAGTTAAAACATATATATATATATATATATATATAACCCATATAATCATATATATATATATATGAATGTAATAGCCGGTTCAGGCCTTCCAGCCGGCCCATCATTTCTCCTCCTTATCCCGATCCCGCACTGTTCATCTTCCCGTTCGGCCGAAGAAACTGCAAAGCCGCACGATTAGGGCTCGGTCAAGACAAAGCCCCGTCAATGGCGCGACACCAGGATAAAGCCGCGCCTTCCGCCGCATCCAAGTCGCACGGCGCCAAACCTCGTTCAGCAGCCACGACGCCCATACCCGGCGGTTGCTGCTCCACGCCTCCACCGCCATGGCCGGTTCCTTTTTTTTCTCTGTTTGTAACCCTATAAAAAGGGATGTATTTTGTATTTTCGTGGGGGGTGATGGATGTTGAAAATGAAGAAGATTGCTGTGAGTTATTTTCTCCTGTTTGAGGTTGGTGTGTGCTTCCTGTTAGGCGTTAGGCGCGATTGAAGCTTTGTGTAAGCATTGTAGGTGTTAGGTGATGAATGAAATATTGAAAATGTATTGTGTGATTGCTACTTGGTGTTCTTCCCGGTTGAGAAGAAGGTGAACAGTGCTTCCTGCTAGTCACTGTTATAGCAGTAGTTTAGGGGTTAATTTTTTTTACTGCTTTGCTGTAGGCGAATGCTAGGAGAAGATGAATAGTAACATTAAATGTTACTGTGCTGTAGGAATTTAGATGAAGGGGATGAATAGTTATTTGCTTCTGTTAACTATGTTTGGAATTGTTTGGGTATTTCCCTAAACAGTGAATAGTTTAAAGGGAGCTGTAGCTGGCCTTGTGCTTTAGGAGATGGGAAAATTGAGACTGTTCTGAATCCATGAATAGTGAAGTGATGAATTAATGAACTCTTAGTGCTTAAGATTACGTGGAGCGACTTCGTGTTAGCATTAGTGAATAGTGTGATTTAGGATTGGTAGTGAAATATTCATTTCTCTTGTGCTTAGAGATTTCGTGGATCCACTGCAAGTGTTTGAGATTATGTCAGTCCACCTTGAGTGTGAGAGCGAGTGAATTTATGTTGTTAGTTTGTGGCTTCCTTACTTTGTGAGTGATTCCGGGAAATCACCGCGTGTGAGGGAGCGATTTAATTCCTTGGTGCCCGTATGCGATAGCGGCCGACCTCGGAGCGGAGATCGAAGGTGACGAGAAGTTCCTCGCGTGATCGCCATCGACTTCGAAATACGGAAGACGTCTCTTCCGTGGGTAATTGTTTCGATCTTTTTCCTTTTGTGCGCCTCTATAATTTCTCATAGGATAATAGACTTACTGCTGGGTTTTCGCCTGATTTTTGTCAGCAAACGCTACGCCGAAAACTCCAAACGGAAACGTATTTGGAGGTTACAATTTCCATTTTGCTGCGATAAGGGGAACGGAACGAAAGTTGCAAACTTCCTTCCACGGATTTAAATTTGAACCATTTTATTAAGACAAATCATTTTAAAACAAAATAGCGATTTTGTGGCTTATAAAAAAATAGTTGCCTCATTTTAAGTTCGTGCAAATTTCGCTCAAAGCTTTACAAAATTAATTTAATCATCGCATGCATTTAGGGTTTCCTAGAAAAAAGCCGACAGGCGCGCCAACCCAACGCGTCGTCCTGCATCAATGGGTGCACTCAGTTCGCCGTGTTCTGCAAACGAAAGGTCTTCTTCATCCTGAGGAGGTCTCCTCCCACTGCTCCCACCGAAGAGTGGATCCGCGATGATGGTCGTGTCCAATCATGGATTCTCAACTCACGGGACACTGAGCCATATAGGATGTCCATGTATCATGAGACGGCCCATGCAATGTGGGAAGATCTCCACTCCCTCTATTCTAGCAAGTACAACCTCCAGCACTTGTACGACATCATTACCGATCTTCAAACACTTGACCCCGGGGAACCTGGTGACTTTACTTCTTTTGTTGCTTGGGCAAAAACTCTTATTGAGGCATGGATAGAACAACAACCTCCCATTTCAGATCTGGTTGGGCAACGGGCCTAGAAAGAATCTGTTGGTGTTGTCATGATAATGACCCGTGTTCCCCCCATCTTCACAGTGTTCGGGCTCAAATTTTGTCCTCTGCTACAACTCCCTCTCTTTCAGATGTTTGTTCGATGCTCATGAAGGTTACTCCACCCCAGGATGCTCCTGCAAATCTAACTCTGGCTCTCCTCCAACAGCCCCTCTATACTCTTGCTCCTTCAGCTCGTGGTCTATAGGCTCGTGGAGGATGTACTTCTCGGGGAAGGGGACGTGCTGACCGATCCTTCTTTAAGTGTTCTCACTACGGCCGGGATAGTCGTCTTGAGGCCACCTGATATCGCAAGCAAGGTTTCCCTCCTCACGTCACTGCTTCAGCTACTGCAGATCCTCACTCCACCACCAGTCATGATATTGTTGCTTTGCGCGCCAAGATCCAATAGTTACAAGTGGTGGTTAGTTGCTCCTCTGGCTCTGTGGCGTCAATCTCCAATGAAGGTATACCATGTCTCACCCAGAGCTCTCACTGGATTGCGGTACCACGCATCACATCTTTCCGCAACAATCGCCTCAATACTTGAACTCTGTCTATCCCAAGTTTATTACAGTGGCAAATGGTGACACCACCCCGATTTCTGGCGCTGCTCACGTGCCTCTAACGCTAACTCTCTCTTTATCATCGGTTCTTCATGTTCCGGGATCCCCCTTTAACCTGCTTTCTGTTAGCCGTTACTCAAGATCTTAGTTGTTGTGTAACTTTCTCATTCTCCTCCTTTGTTGTGCAGGATCGACAAACACAAAATATACTTGGTATGGGTGGCTGTCTAATAGGTTCTATCTTCTGGATGTTCCACCTTTTCTCTCCACCGTCTCCTATGTTGCTTGACATTGTCGTCTTGGGCATGCTTCTCTCGCGATTCTCAAGAAAGCCCTACCAGATATTTCTCTTCATGAGTTTACTTGCGAATCTTATATCTTTGGCAAACAACATCGCATCTCGTTTAATTCTCCCTGTACTCGGAGCGATACACCTTTTTGCTTAGTGCATTCTAATATTGGATGAAAGTCCTTGCTTACAAGGTAGCTAGCAACCTAGAGGGAGGGTGAATAGGTTTGTCTAGGTCTTTTGTTATCTCTTTTTGAGTTTCTATGTGATTAGAGCTTTTTATGTACCTGCAAACAGAAAACACACAAAAAAGCACACAAGTATTTTATAGTAGTTCCCCAAAATTATGGGTACATCCACTCTCCTCCCACCTTACTAACTTCCTGTTAGTCAAGACCCAAACTCCTCCAAAATGCTCCTCGGAGCTTACACCTCAGGCCCTCAGCCTGACACTCAGGTTCTCTTCAGAACCCTACCTCAGAACCACAAAGGTTCCTACCTCAGAGCCCTGCAGTGCTCCTACAACTCAGTGGTCCTCAAACCACCTACCTCAGCCTTATCTTTAAGGCCTACAGCTCGGGCTTTTTAGCCCTACAACTTCAGGCACAAGACCCTACTCTCAGAGTGCTGCAACACTCATACAAATCAGTACCCTTCCAGGTACCTACCTCAGTGCCCTTCCAGGCACCTACAGGCTACAGCTCAGTGACACACTTGTCACCTAACTCAGGCCAAAATGCCCTACAGCTCAGATACAGAAGGATCCTACAACAAGAAATAAGTTATTTAACTTTGACACAGAAATTTTAGTGTGTCAACAACTAGAGCAGAGAATCTCTGCACTATCTCTCCCCACAGTAGAGAAAACTTTGTTGGAGGAACTCAGGAGCTTACTCCTGAACTTGCTGTTGAAGACTAAAGATCTGTTGATCTTCAGTTTTCAAACAGCTAACTGAACCTGCCTCAGGCTGAGGGTTCTTCTTTCTTCAGAACTGTATCTGATACTGCTGTGCCAGATGGAAACGACACAACTATCTGAACTTTTTCTTCTGGAGTGCTTCAAGCTTTTTACATGCAGCAATGGCGAGAAAGATGAACTCGGCTGCTAACTCTCTTTGTTGATGAAGCCCTAAAAGTTATTTGTCTTGACCCATCTCCTCCTTTTGTAGTCCACTGATCAACGGCTCTTAGAGATCAGTGGGCCCCACCTGCAGTGTCCAGCTGCATCATGCTTTAACGCTTATCTGTCGTACTGTAGACCTGCGGCGCCGTTTGTCGTGTACTGTGACTTTGCCGCTAATAATTTGAATATTGTTGACTTTTTGACTTGTTGACATCAGCACCGAATAACTTAGTCAAAATTCAAGCATCAGTAGTATAGACGTTGAGTGAATGAGCTTCACTCAACGCCAAATCACTTACATTATAAATCTGTTTCTAGGCGTTGAGTAATTTAGTTTCACTCAACGCCAACTTGCTTTCTCAGCTTCATGTTGTTCGGCGTTGAGTGAGTGAGCATCACTCAATGCCAAACTACTTAGATAAAATTCTGTCTTCACTAGACGTAGATAGCGTTGAGTGAGTAAAACACCCTCAATGCTTTTTGTCTTGACCCTTTCAGCAGACTCTTTTTGCATGCATGTCGTTGAGAGCGTTGAGTGAATCATTCCTCACTCAACGCCATCTGCCTTAGCCATTTCTGCTTCTCCAGCAACATAAGCGTTGACAGCATTGAGTGGGCATGCCACACTCAACGCTTTTTGCTTTAACAAATTTTGCTTCATGAAGTTGAGAGCGTTGAGTGACCACGCCTCACTCAACGCTTTCTGCCTTATCCAAATTTCTGTATTCTATAAAAGTACTGCCTTTGACTGATTGAGTGTTACTCAACACTTAAGAGACTATGACGTAAAGTGAATGACCATCACTCAACGCCTGTGAAAATAGCCACATTTCTGCCTCTTACACTATAGGCGTTGACTGTCTCAGCCAGCCTTACACAACTATGAACTGAGTTCGACGAATACAGAACAGAGTTCGACGAACAGTGAGCTCAGCTTGACGAACTCTGAGCTCAATTCGACGAATTTATACTAGGCCAAATTTTTCAAACACTGAGCTTGGTTCGACAAACGTTTGACTTAGCTCGACGAACTTTGAACTTAGTTCGACGAAATTGGACTTAGTCAATTTTCTCAAACCAAATCTTAGGTAAGAGTTTTCCTGACTTAGTCACATAGACTATCTGTCTCATCACTGTCATCTACTGATATATGTATATCATTGACAAGATTGACTTTCTCAAATCTAGGACATTGTGGGCAGTGGACCCAACAATCTCCCCATATTTGAGGAACTCAAATCTCTTAAGCAAGTGAGTCAATGACATACACAAAACCATGCAGCAATAAACAAAAAAAATGAAATTGAGAAGTGAACTATAGTTACCCCACTTCTCAGCCTGCTTCCCCTGAATTGCTGCTGCTAGCATTACTCTGATCATCTGATCATCTTCTTCCCCTTTTTGACTTCAGCAAATAGCTGCTAGAATTCATTTGATCATCTTATCATCTTACCATCTGCTCCCCCTCAATTAGACAACAGAGAATTGTTGGAGTTGTGTTGGACATGCTCCCCCTCAATTTGAGAACCTTCATTTCTCTAAAGAACAGCTCCATCAGCAGAATGCCAAATAGCTTGCAAACAAATGAGTAGCAACTGAAGCTATATTAAGTTTAACATACCCAACTCAAATTTGAATGTGTTAAACTTAGCTTCATCTAGTGACTTAGTGAATATGTCAGCCACTTGCTTGTCTGTTGGAACAAACTCAAGGGTGATGCCTTCACATTCCACATGCTCCCTAATGAAATGATATCTAATCTCTATGTGCTTAGTCCTGCTATGGGAGATAAGATTCCTAGCAATTGAGATTGCACTAGTAGAATCACAGAATAAAGGAGTTCTACTTATCTGGAGGTTGTAGTCTTGAAGCTAGTGCTGGATCCACAGCAACTGAGCACAGCAGCTACCTACTGAGATGTACTCTGACTCTGCAGTTGATATTGCAACACTGGTTTGTTTCTTACAGCTCCAAGATATCAGTCTCCCTCCCAAAAATTGACAGGTGTCAGATGTGCTCTTTCTGTCTTCTTTGCAGCCTGCAAAATTTGCATCTGAATAGCTTGTTAGTCTAAACTCTTCATTCCTAGGGTACCATAGACCAAGATCTGGAGTGTACTTAAGATACCTCAAGATTCTCTTAACTGCAAAGTAATAAGATTCTTTAGGGCAAGCCTGATACCTAGTACAAACACATGTAGCGTACATAATGTCTGGTCTACTTGTACTCAGATATAGAAGATAGCTAATTATCCGTCTATACAAAGTTTCATCAACAAGTTTTCCTGTCTCATCTTTGCCTACAGACATACTTGACCCCATGAGAGTTCTCATGGTGGAGGAGTTCTCCATGCCAAATTTCTTTATCAACTCACTAGTGAACTTAGACTGGGATATTTACAAGTCATTATCAGTCTGTCTTACTTGCAGACCCAAAAAGAACTTAAATTAACTCATGCTGCTCATCTCAAACTTCCCGTACATAAGTTTAATAAACTTTTTGCAGAGGTTGTCATCAGTATATCCAAAAATGATGTCATCTACATAGATCTGAACTATGATGATCTTACCCTTAGATTCCCTTAGAAATAGAGTCTTGTCTATCTTCATCCACTCCCAGTGTATCTGATATATCTTCTGGAGTATTCACTTCATCATGTATAATTGTAGATGCTTCCTTGATGGTCAGTTTGTCCATCAACTGTTTTGTACCTGCAGTACTATAAGAGAAGCTTGATAGCTCTCTATTAATCATAGTAGACTCATCAAAGACTACATGAATTTATTCTTCTACAACTTGGCTCTTCAAGTTGTAGATCTTATAGACTTTACTATGATTGATGTACCCAACAAATATTTCATCAAAGGATTTGACAGCAAACTTAGTCACATAGGACTTCCCATTATAAAGCACATCATATGGAGTCTTCTTGTGGCTCTTGGTGATAGAGGCGCTATTGAGGACATGACATGCGGTATTAACTGCCTCAGCCCAAAAATATTCTAGGAGAGATGTGTCACTCAACAGAGTTCTACCAGCCTCTATGAGAGTCTTATTTTTTCTCTCAACAATCCCATTTTGTTGGAGTGTTCTTGGTGAAGAGAATTCTTGAAGAATCTCATGTTCTTCACAGAATCTTCTCATGCTATCAGACTGAAATTCAGTCTCATGCTCACTTCTGATTTTGACCACAGAGTTGTTTAACTCATTCTGAATTTGCTTGACAAACTTAGTGAAGATATCAAGGGTTTCATTTTTCCTTTTTAGGAAAAATACCCAAGCAAACCTGAAAAAGTCATCAACCACCATAAAGGTGTAGACCTTCCTACCAAAACTATGAACTGTCATAAGACCAAACAAGTTCATATGCAGGAGGTATAAACACCTCACAGAATCTTTGGCCCCAATGCTCTTGAAGGAGGCTTTTGTCTGCTTGCCCTTTTGGCAAGCTGAGCAAATGCCCTCTTTTGAGCACTTCATATTGGGACCATTCCTAACTAGCTCTTGACTAAATAGCTTACCAATAGTCTTGTAATTTAAATGAGTTAGTCTCTTGTGCTAGTGGACACAGTATGTGACTTTCTCATTTGTCACTAGACAGATAGGAGAATCTGTATCTCGACATAAAAAATTTAAGCAATAAACGTTCTCACTCCTAGTGTCTGTCAAGATAACCTCTTGGTAACTTGATCTCCTATAATTAGGCACGCATCCTTGTGAAAGACAATAACATAGCCAAGATCAGAGAGCTGGTTTATGCTTATAAGGTTGTGTTGCAACCTTTCAACATAAGCCACCTTGGTGATTGTGACTATGCCATTGGTGATCTTACCATATTCTTTGGTTACACCTCTATCTGAACCACAAAAGATGACTTTGGGTCTATCTTTTACTGGAGTAAATTATTTCAAGTTGTCCTTGTTCTAGTTGATAATAATAACAATAATATAAACCCCCTCTAATTTCTCCTCTTTAAAACAGAGCCCCCCCCCCCCCCCCCACATACACATTTCTTTAATTCCTGCATCCCGCAAACCCGTCGACCGAGGGTTTCTCCCGATCCCGCCTTCTGCGCCTACCGTCGGCTCCGTCTCGCCGCTCCCGCATCCCGTCGACCCCCCCCAACGCATTCTCCTCCTCCCGTGGTGGCTGTTTCTGCCTCCGCTTGACTTCACCGCCTCCTTCTGCACCATTCATTGCTCTGGCCGATGAAAGATCAGCCTCCTCTGGCGTACCCTAGAGCCGACTGTCCTCTTCATCGAGGCAGCTACCATCTCTTTCTCCTCCAAGGGGTTGACAACCACTGTCTCTTCCTTCGACGGCCTGTCCAGCTCCGTTTGGGTTGGTGCTTACGAGATGGACAACTAGGGTTTCCTCCCCTCTCCTCCTTGGGCAGGGATTTGGCTTCTCTTGGGTAAGAAAACTCATCTTGCCTCCTAGGTTCAGTTTTCTCTTAATTGTTTTAGCTAATTTTCGCGCCCCAATCGATGTAATCACGTCGATCCAACGTGTGATCGTCGTATATTCGACTAATCCAGTCTTATTTGTGTTTACGGTGCCGCTCTTCAGGTCTAGTGGTGGAATCGCTCCAAGCCCTCTCCGAATTAGGGCTTTTCGCATCCAAACGCCGCCAAAATCCCGATCCCTCGCGGTAGCCTCTTCTCCCCTCACTCTCGATGGAGGTAAATTTCTAACTCATCTCATGATGTGTAAGTGCGATTATCAAACGCTTGTGCAAGCGTAGAAATCTTGTTAATTCAAATTTAGATCTTGAACATGTTTAGCTAGAGTTTTTAACCTCGCTTGTCATTTAGCTATCGCTAGTGCTTTCGATGTCACCTTAAGGCAAGTGGAGAACCTCATCTCACCTGCAAACTTTGGAATTTAACCTTATTATCTGCTCCCTATGTTATTTACTAACGTTGTGTTATTTTGGTAAAATCTCTGAACTCTCGTAATATTGTCATAAATTAATATGATAAATAATCACCTAAATATGAAACTCGAATATAATTCCGTAGTTGTAAGCAAATCTTTGAACTATAGCGTCTAACTGGGCATCTGTCTGCCGTCATGGTCACGACAAGTAGGATTACTTACTTTTCTGACAAGACTTGCACGCAGATCCGATCGTGAACCATGTGCGCCCGCTATATCAACTACATCTTTCATCGATCACGGCTTACAACATATTACATGAATAATTTTAGGCTTTATCCTGGGATAGACTATCATTCCATAAATGTCTGGTTGACTTAGATGTTGACATGTTTACTAGTTCCGATCAGGGTTTATCAATGTTGGATCATGTCTGTCTGTTTTGCGCACAAATTAATTAAATTATTTGTTTATGGTTTAATTCCTATGTTCTGAGACATTTCTTTCTGTTTTGGATTTGCCTTAGGGTTCGTGACTGCGCCGCCTGCTCCCTGAGTTACTTCTCGTTCAGCTACAGCTTCGCTTGGAGGATTTTCTTTAGTAGTTGCTTACATCAGATTCTATATATTTGTTTTTCTTACTGTCAGTGTGATTTATCATGTACTAGTTATTGTAAGTCATTTTTTCTTGTATTGTGGACAACTCCTAGGATGTTTCTGATGTACTAGCTCATTTTATTTATGACATATTCATTACTGCTGCTTATTACATTTACTTCCATTTCAGCACTGTGTGTAGCATTAAACTTTTTAAAGAAATGTGTGTGCATTAAATTCTCACTGTTTTAAAATCTTATGCGCTTCCGCATATTTATAAACCATAAATTGCTCTATAAGTAACTATTTCTAAAGCTATTCTTTTTTTTTTGTAATCTCTGCAACCACCTTAGCGGACATGATTTTCTTTCCTCCCATACCCGTGGCATCACGGCCCGCCCGAAGCGAACTCTGACTTTCGTCGCGACGGGTCGTGACACCAGTCATCCGCCTGGAACAACCACTGTCCTAGTACCATATAGTGGTATGACAACTTGGACTATCCTGCAATACACAATTTACTTTACCGTAGGACCCCAATATCTATTGGGTCCTAGGTGCACATTAGTATCAAAATGAACATGTCTACCAGCAGAATTTCTGACTGGTGGACTGACCCTAGCTCTGGCCATATTGAGATTGTGTCAGCAGTCAATGGCAAAATGCTCAATCTTACCACAGCACCAACAATCATGTATGTTATATCTTCTCTTCTGTATAGGTCATGCAGCTTGGTTGGCAGCAGTCCTAACAAGGGGAAGATGTGCTGCAGCTCTTTTCTGATTTCTTTCAGCCAGAATTTGACTGAAGATAAGTCTTCTAGCTGGCTTGTTTGGTCTGCTCTGAGTGCTATCAGCAGCAAACTTCTTTTCAGAAAGCATGTTTTGATGGCATCAGAAATGCCCAAATCAGCCTGACTGTTAGACTTGCCCTTAGTTTAACCCTTAGTTGTCAGATTCAGAGACTTGTCTGCAGCAACATTCTTGAGTGTTGGTGCTGAAGCACCAAAAACAAATGGTCCTGGTTGGGCCATCTGAAATTTCTCATGGGTAGCTGCAAAGGCACTCACCCGGCTAGAGCTTTCACCCGGCTAGAACAACCCTTCTCCCAGTGACCACATGAGCTTTCTTGGTCATACATGTTAGAAGGTAACAGAACTTTTCTAAAAAGAATGGGAGGCTTGGAAGCAATAGGCTGAGGTGGAGTTGGAGCTTTGCCCTTCCTTTTGGAAGAGACAACTCTTGTGCTTCCCTTGAATCCCAACCCCTTCTTACTTTTTTTAGAGGAGAAGGTATCTATCAAGGGTAGTACTGTACTTGGCTTAGAAAAACTAGCCACTATTCTTTTCTCCTTATCAAGCTTATCTTCAAGCTCCCTGATGAGACAGTTCTTGCTCTTGATGGAGGCTATCTGGATGTCCAAGAGAGACTTCAGTTGGCTTATTTCCCGAGCTTTCTGGTCCAACAGATTAGTTGTTGTAGTCTGCTGGGAACTACAAGCTTAAGAGAAGAAATCTCTTTAGTCTGCTTCTTAGACAACTTCTTGACCTTCTTGAAGGCATTCAGAAATTCTCCATACTGATGTCTCCTTCAGATCCAGAATCTTCTTCACCACTGGGTGAAGAGACTTCTGAGCAAGGACTAGTCTCATTCTCAGACAGAGAAGCAGAATTAGGTAATGAATGTACCTTGCTTTGACCAGGCTGATCCTAGCTGCCCTCTTCATCTGTCATTTCCATCAGCCCTTTATAGCTGTGGGCATCTTCATCCACCTCTGAGTCACTATCTGATAGTGTCAGAGGGGCCCTGATTCCTATCCTCACTGGAGGATTAACTTTTTCTGCTGCAACAACTTTATCATTAGAAACAGCAACAACTAGCCAAATGTAGGCTTCCTCTTATTCAGACTCAGATCATGATGAGTCTATCTAGCTCTTTTCCTTCTTGGCAATGAAGGACTTCTCCTTATTTACTTTGTGCATGTGTTGTTTCTTCTCCTCAGCCTCCTTCCGCTTCTCTGGGCAGTCAGTTATTATGTGCTCAGGCTTGCTGCAACAGTAGTTAACTACTTTAGAAGAATTATATTTATTAGGTTTGGAACCATACCTGTCAGTCTTGAACTGATTCTTCCTGTGATGAGTGGAGTTGGAAGACCTCTTCTTCCAACGCTTCTTCTTCATCAGCCTCTGGAGTTGCCTGGAGAATGCAGTAAAGTCTTCATCATACATGTTGCTGTTTGATTCCTCTGAGTCTGAGCTATTTGACTCAGCTGGTCTTCTTGGTGGAGAAGAAATCCTCTCCTTGCCCTTGTGCTTTCTGCTCTGAAGGCCAAGGACTTTTCCTTGGCCAGGGATTTGCTGGAGGCCTCCTCCTCCTTCCTGGCAACTAGCTGCATCTCATAGGAGAGCAGCTTTTCAAACAAAATTTGAGGAGTATCAGCAAGTTTGGCCACCTCTCTTATGTCACAGATCTTGGTATCCCAGTCTCTAGTGAGAGATCTGAGAAACTTATCATTTATTTCATAATTATTGAAGACCCTCCCATAGGTCTTCAACTCATTTATGATCCTGAAGAATCTTTCATAACAAGCAGTTATGTTTTCCTTCAGGTTTTTCCTGAAAGCCTCATACACTTGGCTGAGCAGAGACTTCCTATCATCCCTCACTTCTTCAGTCCCCTCCATGTAGACCACAAATGTGTCTCACATCTCTTTGGAGGTCTTGTAGTGAACTACATTCAGAAAGGTTGAGTCATCAACAACACTAGCAATAATATTCTGAGCTCTCTTGTCCAGTCCAGCAAGGATGATTTCATCCTTGGTTATCTCAGAGTATGTCTTAGAGGTCTGGTCATTAACATTTAGAACAGATGCCTTCATAGGGATGAAAGGTCACTCCTTGACTGCTACAAAAATCATGGGATCATAGGCTTCCATGAATAGTCTCACCTACAGCTCAGTATCCTTCCAGGCACCTACCTCAGTGCCCTTCCAGGCACCTACAGCTCAGTGACACACTTGTCACTTACCTCGGGCCAAAAGGCCCTACAGCTCAGATCCAGAAGTATCCTACAACAAGAAATAAGTTATTTAACTTTGACACAGAGAAATTTCAGTGTGTCAACAACTAGAGCAGAGAATCTCTGCTCTATCTCTCCCCGCAGCAGAGAAAACTTTGCTGGAGGAACTCAGGAGCTTACTCCTGAACTTGTTGAAGACTAAAGATTGTTGATCTTCAGTTTTCAAACAGCTAACTGAACCTGCCTCAGGCTGAAGGTTCTTCTTTCTTCAGAACTGTATCTGATCCTACTGTGCCAGATGGAAACAACACAGCTATCTGAACTTTTTCTTCTGGAGTGCTTCAAGCTTTTTACATGCAACAATGACGAGAAAGATGAACTCGGCTGCTAACTCTCTTTGTTGATGAAGCCCTAAAAGTTATTTGTGTCTGGGCCCATCTTCTCCTTTTATAGTCCATTGATCAACGGCTCTTAGAGATTAGTGGGCCCCACCTGCAGTGTCCAGCTGCATCATGTTTTAACGTCTATCTATCGTACTGTAGACCTGTGGGGCCGTTTGTCATGTACTGTGACTTTGCCACTAACAATTTGAATATTGTTGACTTTTTGACTTGCAGACATCAACACCTGAGGACTTAGTCAAAATTCAAGCATCAGTAGTATAGACGTTGAGTGAATGAGCTTCACTCAACGCCAAATCACTTAGATATAAATCTGTTTTTAGGCGTTGAGTAATTCAGTTTCACTCAACGCCAACTTGCTTTCTCAGCTTCCCGCTGCTTGGCGTTGAGTGAGTGAGCATCACTCAACGTCAAACTACTTAGACAAAATTCTGTCTGCACTAGGCGTTGATAGCGTTGAGTGAGTAAAGCACACTCAACGTTTTTTGCCCTAACCTTTTCAGCAGACTCTTCTGCATGCATGGCGTTAAATGCGTTGAGTGAATCATTCCTCACTCAATGTCATCTGTCTTAGCCATTTCTGCATCTTCAGCATAAGCGTTGACAGCGTTGAGTGGGCATGTCACACTCAACGCTTTTTGCTTTAACAAATTATGTTTCATGTCGTTGAGAGCGTTGAGTGACCACGCCTCACACAACGCTTTCTATCTTAGCCAATTTTTTGTATTCTATAAAAGTACTGCTTTGACTGACTGAGTGTTACTCAACACTTAAGAGGCTATGGCGTAGAGTGAATGACTTTCACTCAACGCCTGTGGACATAGCCACATTTCTGTCACTTACACTATAGGTGTTGACTGTCTCAGCCAGCCTTACACAACTCTGAACTGAGTTCGATGAATGCAAAACAGAGTTCGACGAACAGTGAGCTCAACTCGACGAACTCTGAGCTCAGTTCGATGAATTTAGACTTGGCCAAAATTTTCAAACACTGAGCTTGATTCGACAAACGCTTGGCTCAGCTCGACGAACTCTGAACTTAGTTCGACGAAATTGGACTTAGTCAATTTTCTCAAACCAAATCTTAGGTAAGAGTTTTCCTGACTTAGCCACATGGGCTATCTGTCCAATCACTGTCATCTAATGATATATGTATATCATTAACAAGATTGACTTCCTCAAATCTAGGACATTGTGGGCAATGAACCGAACATTGGAGACCATATCAGATCTCTAGTGTTTATGGTTATCGTTATTTTGTGACTTTTATTGATGATTACTCGTGCGTCACCTGGTTGTATTTACTTCGAGATCGTGTTGAACTACTCTCTATCTTCCGTGCTTTTTTTACGAAGACTCGCACTCAGTTTTCCACTTGCTTAAAAATTCTTCGTACTGATAATGCACGAGAATATACCAGTCGTACCTTATCGAATCTGTGCACAGAATTTGACATTATTCATTAGACATTGTGCGCATATGCTCCTCAACAAAATGGGTGGCAGAACAAAAAAAATCGTCACCTCCTTGATGTCGTCCGTTCTCTCATGTTTCAAATGCTGGTTCCTCAACTATACTGGAATTTGTTGTTTCTACTGTCTGTCATCTCATCAATCGCATGTCATCGTCCATCCTCAACTTTTAGACCCTGTTTAATCTTCTTTTCCCTTCAAAGGCTCCCTTCTCTCTCACGCCTCAGGTTTTTGGATGTACATGTTATGTCCATAACCTTGGTCCGCCTACTGACAAATTTGCTTCTCGTGTTACAAAGTTTATTTTTGTTGGATACTCTCGAACTCAGAAGGGTTATGTATGATACTCTCCTCCAGACAAAAAAATGGTTGTTTCGGCTGATGTCACCTTTCTTGAGAACCAACCGTTCCACTCCTACCGTACAACTCCTCTTCCTCCTCCACTACCTCGGCCTACGATTCCAGTCACATCTCTGTCTCTTCTTCCCACACCCGTCCAACCCAAACCACCCCTTTGTGTATACACTCGTCACCCTCCCAAATCGGATGCTCTGCAACAACTTTCCTCTACAGGTGTGATCTCACGGCCTGTCGATCCGGTATTGACCTCTATGGATCATCCCTAAGAAAATTATGTATCCTTCCATCGCCTCTCCTCACCTCTTCTCCAATTTGCGTTCTCTCCTCCATTTCTATACTTAACTCTTTACAGGAGGCTCTCCAGTATCCGGGGTGGCGTGCGGCCATGGATGAGGAAATGACTGCTTTGTGGGCCAATCAAACATGGGATCTTATTCCTTTCCCTCAAGGACAGACTTGTGTCGGTTGTAAGTGGGGGTCTTTGCAATCGAACATGCTCCCGACGGGTCAGTTGAACGACTGAAGCTCGGCTCGTGGCTCGCGGACTCACTCAACAACAAGGCCTCGACTTGAGCTAGCCAATCGACCTGATGAACTCGCCCTATCACAACAAAAGTGTTGTCTTGACCTTCTTCAAGATGCAGGCTATTCAAGATGCAAACCTGCTGACACCCCTATGGATGTCAATCACAAGCTCCGCGCTCATGAGACTAACTTTGATCCTCTACTTACGAATCCAGATTATTATCAGCGTCTTGTTAGAAAGTTGATATATCTGACTGTCACAAGACCTGATATCTCGTTTGTTATTACCTTTTGGAGTTGTCAGTCAGTTTATGTATGCTCCACGGATCTCTCATCTCCAGGATGTCGAGCGCATTCTCAGATACTTGAAGAAGGCTCCAGGTCAAGGGCTTGTGCACAAACCATCATCTTCTCTATCTCTAGTTGCGTATTCTGATGCTGACTATGCGGGTTCTCTTGATGATCGACGATCCACAACTGGGTTTTGTACGTATTTTGGAGGAAATATTATTACCTGGCGTAGCAAAAAGCAATCAGTTGTTGCTCGCTCCTCGACTGAAGCCAAGTATCGTGTGATGGCGAAGGTTGTGTCAGAACTCACCTAGCTAAAAAGTCTCCTTGGGGATTTGGGAGTTCCTCACTAACAACTTCATTTTGTGACCGTCAAGCTACTATATATATTGCCAAGAATCTCGTATTTCATGAGCGAACAAAACATATTGAGGTTGACAGTCACTTCATTCGAGAAAAGGTTCAATTAAAGAAGTTGAAATTAGATCATGTCTCGGCTACCAGACGAGTTGCTGATATTCTCACTAAGGCCCTACCTCGACTGTTGTATCATCAGTTTTTATCCAAGCTTGGAGCCTATGATTTGTATGCTCCAGTTTGCGGGTGGGGGTTAGAGAAAGTCATGTAAAGACCCATTACTTTGGCCCATATTTAAGCCCTTTGCTCTCTTGTATTTGTCCCACATCTTAGGATTGGGATACTTCCCCTCTTCTTTTCCTATAAATATGTACAAACACTTATTGTAATTGGACAATTTTTGGGAGTAATAAAATTCTCTTCATTTTCCACAATTCTCTACCACTATTATTGATAAAATGACCGATAAAAAAGAAAAGCATAAAATATACAGATAAATAGAAGTAAACATCTCCTACTGTATCACCAAATAGATACCTGTCAAACAAAATCATATCGAGTATTATACACTCTAAAGAATCTGATAGAAGATATAAGACAAGTCATTTCATAAGCATCCAACACTTACGAAAGAGTTAGAGAATCATATAAGATCAAAAAGATGAAATTCTATCAATGTGTGGTGATTATGTTATTACCAACAGAAAGAACGGGATGCTTCCTCATCTTGAGAGCTTGTTTCCGCAAAAGAAGCCTTTCTCTGTTTGAAAGAGGGGCTGGTCTGAAGTTAACTTCGACATCAGATTCTTGTTTCCAACTACTTCCTGAAGTGGATGAGCCCCGTAAGCTTAGCGCTTCTCCAGTTGATAAATTAACAGAAGGTTTTTCAGAGGCACAAGCATCACCGGAAATGGTAGGATTTGAAACATGTTCTCGCTGCTTCATAAATTACTTTAAGCAGATTAAAGAGCACAAGTGCCCAAGAGATTGAAGTCAAGAAAATATTAAAGAATAACAATAGTGAAACATAAGCCAGGGTCATCAGTACCAGGACTCTATGAGCCAGTAGAATCTCATCATCAGCTATAGACTCCCCCCTGCAAGACATAGGAATGCTACTTGTGGATAACAAAGAATGTTCAGATATCTCAATCGCACGATTCCCCTGTTAATGTTCCAAAACTATCATGTTCTGCTACAAAAAAATAATTGAGTATGCATGAAGTTTTCAAGACATAAATGAACTTTCAAATTGTTGGGAGCGTTAACTAACTCGGAACATTACCATAACCATTAGAGTGGAGGTATTCTGCATTGACTTCATTCACTTCTTTAACGAGCACGAGGCCTTACCTCAAAAATTTTCATCAATGAAGTCAGATTCAACAGATCTATTGGTCTCTACTTCTGGTTCAGAACCACTGTCATCCTCTATTTCAATTGGTTCAATCTTGTCAGTTGTCTCATTGGAGGAATTTGGCCCCTCAAACTCGGTTAAGAGTACCGTGTTTGTTTTTGAACCATTACCAGCCTAAAAACTAGATGAATTCAGTAAGTAACGTTTCAAAAACTGAATGATATAAAAATGTGAACAATGAGTAATTCCTAAAGTTCACTCACATTCTTACAATCTAACTGGTCTATGGTTTTTGAAAGGCGCAAAGCACGAAGTTTTAGAGACTGGAAAAGTAGTAAAGGAAATAATTGTCAGATAAAGGAGCCTACTACTAAGTACAGATATATAAGTCATAAAGAAAGAAGAATGTGCACCTCATAGCGTTGAGCTTCAAGAGAACGCTTTAGTGCTTCCTTTTTGTTTAGGAGTGTCTTAGGTCTCAAGTTTGCAGGCCTCCGATAGTTCTTCCCTCGGTAGATCACAACCGCATAACCTTTACTCACTCTTTCAACCGCCACAAGAATACCACCACTTTCAGACTCAAGGGTCTGAGCAATACTTTCAACATTTTCAAAACAGCGATCGTTGAAGATTATTTTTACGAGTTCCCGATATTTCCAATGAAGGTGCATATTTTCAATAGTTCCGTCAAAAACACCTCTTCTACCTAAAAGCATGAAAGAGCATCCAGGTTTAACTATCACAGTTTAAATTGTCTAAAAATACTTATTTTACCAGCGCAGAAATAACGTTTACATTGAATTGAAAAAGGAGGGGTAAAACAAGATTATTCAAAGCGATCGAGAACAATCTAATAAGTGATTCCTAAATCCAGAACAACCAAATAGCAATCCTCTAGGAATATTTTGGTAGGATTCATGCCCACAAATCTACAAGAAAAAGAATTACTGCTCTTGACAACCAAGAAGATCAGTTATTTCTTTCACAAATTCTGACATATTCCTCGCCATTAATAAGAAAAAGAATCATGCCACAACAAATTTTCTCTATAAAAACCCTTCTGCTTTAAAATAGGTTGAGTTTACTCAAGAACAATTACCGATATTAGGTTTGAGTCATCTAAACAAGTCTTAAAAAAATTTGAAGGATAAGATTACATGCATGAATCCCTTACAAGAGGCTCCATTAATGGGTGATTGAATACCTTTAAAAATTCTTGCTTGGTACTGTAAATGTGTTGCACGCCTGAATTCTCTACAAGGAAATTTAATTTGGCATTCTCATTCAAATTTGATAATACTTTTAGCAACTTTAAAAATTCTTGCTTGATACTGTAAATGTGTTGCACGCCTGAATTCTCTACAAGGAAATTTAATTTGGCATTCTCATTCAAACTTGATAATACTTTTAGCAACTCAAAGTTGAAGGGAAGGCTTAATTCACAAGAAGTTTCTAGTTCCATCAGAAGCCAGATCGCAAAGCGATCTAATTTCACCTCCCAGTGGCAAATTTACAACCATCACCTAAGAGATCCCGAGCTTGACCCTTTTCGGTGAGTGGGCTAAGTGTGGCAAAATGTTGTTCTTCTATGAGGAGCTATAGAAGCCACATTGAAATTTCACTAAACCGCGATTTAATCCTGAACATGCTATCGTGGAGGCATCTAAAATAGCTAAATCAATGTCAGATGCTCCAGAAAAAACTAAACTTTCATTGGTGCTGAAATGCCAAAAGAAAATAATGAAATGCGGTGAAGTCATTGAGATCAGGGAAGGCTTCTTCTGCCAGTTCCAAATCTTATGGACCAAAAGGATGAACAAAATGTCTCAAGATGAATATTTTGGGAATGCAGAACAGATGCGGAGCAGAAACAAAGACGCGCTTTGGGTCCGTTCGGGACTGATTTGTCAACTTTCCATATATGACGTGCCTGAATCGACGATCGGTCTCCGCGATTGCGTCCGGAGCGTCGCCGCAAGTCAAAATCTTATATTACTTTTTATGAACTTTTATTTCATGTATTTTGGGGCATCTCCCGCCGGTCAATCATAGCCGTCGAATGGAATGTCTTTGTGCTTCTTTTATTATTGTAGAAAACAATGGGCAAACCTTATATATACTTCTTCATATCTCAAATACAAGAGTGAGTACAAATATATAGGAGAAGAGAGGGAGAAAGAATCCTACACAATAGATGTGAGATTAAAGGAGAAAGAAGAAATGAGCCTATAAATGGGCACTTACATCATTTTCCCTATATCTTCTAACACTTCCCTGCAAGCTGGAGAGTACAAGTCGTAGGCACCAAGCTTGGACAAGAACTATTAATACAATTTGCGAGGTAATGTCTTGGTAAGTACGTCAACAACTTTGCCCAGAAGCAGTAACATGTTCAAGCTTTAGCACCTTTGATTGAACCTTTTCTCGAATGAAGTGACAATCAACCTCAATATGTTTAGTCCGCTCATGGAACACAATTCTTTGCAATGTGTATTGCAGCTTGACTGTCACAAAACAACATTGAAGGTGAGGACAATTTAACTCCCAAATCCAATAGAAGATTTTCAAACTAGGTTGAGTTCTGATGTAACAGCCTCTATCGCACGGTATTCACCCTCATCAGATGAGCGAGCAACCACTGTCTGCTTCTTACTCTGTGATGTGATAAGATTTTCTCCAAAGTATGTACAAAAAACAGTAGTAGAACGTCGATCATCCAACGAGCCCGCATAATCTGCATCAGAGTATGCAATAAGAGAAAGGAGGAAGATGACTTATACACAAGTCCTTGACTAAGGGCAGTCTTCAGATACCTGAGAATACGTTCCACTACCTGAAGGTGAGAAACTCGTGGAGTATGCATAAACCGGCTGACCACACCAACCGCAAATGATATATCTGGTCTCGTAACTGTTAGGTATATCAGGCTTCATTTGGTTGGGCGGTGGCGGGTCGATCCGGCGGGTGGAAACGGAGGATTCGAATCGGAGGGGGAGGTGGCTTCTCCAAACGGAGCTTTTTGGGCGTTTCTCAAGGCGGGTGGATGGAAACGGAACAAACGCCGCCGGAGGTTCATTTGTTTACCCTCGTTCCGGAGGCGTTCACCCCAAACGGAGCGTCAAAACGTCAAACCAAATAGAGCCTCAGTTTTTCCACAAGACGATGATAGTATTTCGGATTTGGAAGTAGAGAATCAGACTGAGATCCCTGAGCACACAACATGTGGTTGACTTCCAACGGGGTTTCCGCAGGTTTGCAACACGAGAGACCAGCATCTTGCAGAAGGTCAATGCAATACTTATGCTGAAATAAGACAAGTCCATCAGGTCGTCGTGCTACCTCTAGTACAAAAAAATATCGAAGAATTCCCGGATCTTTGATTTGAAAGATAGAGTTTAAATGTTGCTTAACATGTTGTATCCCAGCAGATTCATCACCAGTGATCAGAATATCATCCACATAAACCAGAAGTATCATAGTCTCAGTTTATTGGTGACGAGTGAAGAGAGATGAATCTGCCGAGCTTTGTTTGAAGCAAACCTCACTAATGGCTTTGCTGAATTTTCTAAACCACGTCCGTGGAGACTGTTTGAGACCATAAAAAGATTTGCGAAGTAAACATACACGAGACTCCCCCGTGGTCTCAAACCCGGACAGCTGATGCATGTACATTGTTTCAAGAAGATTGTCATTCAAAAAAACATTCTTGACATCTAGCTGATGGAGGGGTCACTGGCGATGAACAACTAAGGAGAGCAAGACCCGAACCGAATTTAATTTTGCGATTGGGAAGAACGTTTCCTCATAATCAAGGCCGTACAGTTGAGTAAAACCCCGTGCCACAAGCTGAGCCTTTAAGAGATCAACTGCCCCATCCGCGCCATGTTTGATAGTAAAGATCCACTTGCAGCTAACACAAGTATGGCCAGGAGGAAAAGATACAAGATCCCAAGTGTGATTACCCCACAGAGCAGTCATTTCTTCATAGATGGCGGCACGCCACCTCGGATGCTGGAGGGCTTCCTGCACAGAGTTAGGTATAGAGATAGAGGAGAGAGAGAGAGAGCAAAGGTAAGAAGAGGTGGTGAGAGCCGATGTAGAGAGACATAATTGACCAAGGGATGAGCAGTCGAGGGGGATGCCGAATCAACAGCCCGCGAGATCACACCGGTAGAGGGAAGCTGCTGCAGGGCATCTGGACGTGGAGGACGACGAGCGTACATTTGAACAATAGGAGGTTTGGAGGGGACTGGTGGTGGTGTAGGAATCAGAAGCAGAGGAGTAGGGAGAAGTGGTGGAAACGGAGACGTTACTGGAACTGTGGGCCGAGGTAGAGGAGGAAGAAGGGGACCAGAAGGACTGGTGTGATATGGTTGGTCTTCATGAAAGGAGACATCAGTAGACACAATCACCTTACCAGTGGTAGGATAAAAGCAGACATACCCCTTCTGAGCGCGGGAGTACCCAACAAACATAGCTTTGGTAGCACGATGAGCTAGCTTGTCAGTGGAAGGACCAATGTGGTGGACATAACAGGTACACCTAAACACACGAGGTGTGAGAGAGAAGAGAGTCGTGGATGGGTAAAGGAGAGTAATGAGTGCCACAAAGTTGAGGACAGACGAAGACATGTGATTGATGAGGTGACAAGTTATAGAAACTGCAAAGTTCCAATAGAGAGGAGGAACCTGCATTTGGATCATGAGAGATCTAGCCACATTAAGGAGGTGGCGATTTTTCCGTTCCGCTATGTCATTCTGTTGAGGGGTATAGGCATACGAAGTCTGATGTAGAATACTGAACTCAGCGCCCAGATTGGAGAAGGTGCGACCAGTATACTCTCGAGCATTGTCTGTACAAAGTGTTTTAACACAGGTAGAAAACTGAGTGCAAGTTTCCGTAGGAAACGTACATAATGTAGTTGTGAGTTCGGTACGATCACGAAATAAATACAATCAGGTAACTGTTACGGGCTCTTGATTGAGAGCGCGTAACCCGGTGAAGAGGTGGGAAGTTCTCGGCGGAGGAGGGGAAGGCTCTCCGACGAGCTATGGCGGCGGTGGACCTCGCAATGTGCGACGGTGGGGGCGTCCGGGGGAAATCACGGGTATCGCGCTTGACTTCGGCGGTTAGGGATTCGATCAGTCCGGAATAGGAGAAGGGATGGAGAGAGAGAGATGAGAAAATTTAAAATAAAAACACTCTTACTACATTTTCCTCCTTCACACACACACACCACACATATAAATAGTTCATAGAGCGTCCCCTCCCTTGGCTTAGACATGGAGGCTCCAAGACGCGTATGAAAATATAAAATAGCTTAAATAAGCGCGACCACGACAGCACTGTAACATCCCTTCCCTGCCCGACAACAAGCTTGTCCTCAAACTTGGTCTGTAGTGACGGTGGGTGTGGGGTCGCTCGTGTCGATGTCAGCATCTCGGTCGGCAAACGAATCGTCCACCTCTAACCAGAAGAGGCGTTTGCAGTGATGCCCCCGGTAAAATGTCTCGTCGCAGTTGTAACAAAGGCCCTTTGCACGACGGTCACTCATCTCCTGTGGTGACAGTCGTCGAATAGCAGTCGGGTCGGTGTCGCGTTTCGGGCCGAGAAGACTGATAGAGGCCGAGGGGAGAGGCCGCTGAGGGCGACTGGATCCATCAGTGTTTCGGCGATAGAGAAGCGGGTGGTCCAAGAGTAGACGTTTCTCGCAGACGCGAGCCAAGTTCATCGCAATGGTGAGAGTTGCGAGCCCCTGAGATTCCACGTCCATGTGAAGCCGCTCGTGAAGTCCTGCGGTGAAGAAGGACACCTGTTGTGTCAGAAGAACGTCGGTCGTGCGGGCCAGGTGGACCTGAAACTGCTCGAGGTACTCGTCGACCGGACCGGTCTGTCGGAGGGAAATGAGGTCCGCCAAGGGGTTGCTGTAGAGCGGCGGACCGAAGCGGAGGGTGCAGTTCATATTGAAGTCGTCCCAGGATAGGAGAGGTTTCTCCTATTAGAGATGGGAGAACCAGAGCTGTGCAGGACCCAGCAGATGGAAGGTAGCAATATTGAGCCACTCGTCATAAGGTGTGCGCTGGTGGGTGAAGAACTGCTCGCAGCGAGAAAGTTTGGCAAAGGGGTCGTCATGACCTTCGAATATTGGAAAATCCATCCGCAAATATCGGGGCATCCCGTCTCCCTCGTGACGCGGAGGAAAAAATTTTGGCAGGGTCGGCGGGATCGGCGGGATCGGCGCCTCGCTGGAGGAACCCGTTGCCGGTGGGGCCGGCCGGCGAGCCGCTAGCTGGGTGGTGACGGCGGCAATGAGGGCGTTGTTGTTCTCCGTAAGTAGCTTGGCAAGAGACACAAAAATCTGAAAGAGAGAGGGCTGGTCGGCCAACACGGGCGGAGGAAATGGTGGGTTGTCGACGCCGGAAATGCTGGAGACGTGGCCGGCCGGAGACGGTAGCAGCCCGGTCGAGGCCGCAAGGAGGTAACGTCCGTCGAAGCATGATCCGAGGAGAACGGCCATGGGGGAGCGACTGGCTGCTGGTTGCCGAGGAGAGGAGAGCTGGACGGGGCAGCTGGCGGGGCTGCGGTCGTCGGGGTGGGCTGGGAAGGCCGCAGCGAAGTGAAAAGAGGCCAGATTGGGCATGGCGGTGTCGGGAAGAGTCGGTCTCTCTGATACCAAGTTGTTACGGGCTCTTGATTGAGAGTGCGTAACCCGGGGAAGAGGTGGGAAGTTCTCGGCGGAGGAGGGGAAGGCTCTCCGACGAGCTATGACGGCGGTGGACCTCGCGGCGTGCGACGGCGGGAGCGTCCGGGGGAAATCGCGGGTATCGCGCTTGACTTCGGCGGCTAGGGCTTCAATCGGTCCGGAATAGGAGAAGGGGTAGAGAGAGAATTAGAGAGAGATGAAAAAATTTAAAATAAAAACACTCTTACTACTTTTTCCTCCTTTGCGCACACACACCACACATATAAATAGTTTATAGAGCGCCCCCTCCCTGGGCTTAGACATGGAGGCTCCAAAACGCGTACGAAAATATAAAATAACTTAGATAAGCGCGACCACGACGGCACTGTAACAGTAACATGTGAGTAATCATCTATAAAGATAACAAAGTATCAATACTCAAAAACACTAGAGACTTTATAGGGCCACCAGATATCAGAATGTACTAAGGATAAAAGAACACCGCTCCGAGTATATGAAGAAGAAAAAGATACATGTTGTTTGGCGAAAATACAAGATTCACAAAAAAAAACTCTTGAAGAGAAACAATAGGAAGAGCTTGCTTGAGAATTGGATGAGGGGCATGCCCAAGACGACGATGTCAATCAGTGGTGAGAGCAGCGGGAGGAACATCGAGAAGATACAACCCGTTAGATAGTCGCCCTCCACAAAGTATATTTTGCATTAGTCGATCCTGCACAACAAATGAAGAGCGTGAAAAAGTAACACAACAATCAAGATCTTGTGTAAGACGGCTAACAAAAAGTAGATTGAGAGTCTGGAACATGAAGAACCGAAGATAAGGAGAGAGGAGTAGGAGACGGATGAACAATACCAGAAACCGGGATCGTGTCACCATTAGTCATAGTGATGTGCTTGGGGTAAGCAGTATCCAAATATTTAGGCGGTCGTTCCGGAGAGAGATGATGTGTAGTACCCGAGTCCACAATCCAATGAGAGTTGTGTGAGAGGCAAGATATACCTTCATTGGAAATCGAGGCCACGGAGCCAGAAGAGCGACTAACCACCCCTTGAAGCTGATGGAGCTGAGCACGTAGCGTAACAATATCATCACCAGTGGCAGAGGGAGGTGTGGGAGAGACCGTTGCAGTAAGGTGAGGGGGCATGCCATGTTTGCAGTAGCAGGTGGCCTCCAGACGACCATCCCTGCCGCAGTAAGAGCACTTAAAGAGAGTTCGACCACCATGACCGCGTCCACGAGACTGGCGACCACCACGAGCCGGTGGACCACGAGTAGATGGAGCGAGAGTGGCCACGGGCTGCTAAAGAAGAGCGGGAGAAGAAGGCAGAGCATCCGGAGGAGTAACTTTAAGAATCATCAAGCACACGTTCGAGAGGGATGGAGTAACAAGCGGATGATAGAATATGAGCACGGACACTATGAAGATGCAAGGGAACACGGGCCATCATCATAGCAATCCCCACAGCCTTACTCTACTGTCGTTGAGTCACCAAGTTCGTGGTGGGGGGCTGATGCTGGATCCAAGCCTCAACAAGAGTTTTAGTCCGCGCAACAAAAGAAGTGATGTCTCCAGTAACACCAACGTCGAGGGACTGAAGATCAGTAAGATTGTCAAATAAGTGTTGAAGACTGTCCTTCCAAGAATATAGAGAATGAAGATCTGTCCACATAGCGTGAGCCGTCTCATGATACATGGTCATACGATAGGACTCGGTGTCCAGAGAATTGAGAAGCCAAGATTGAACACGTCTGTCGTCACGGATCCACTCATCAGTGGGTTCAGTGGGAGGAGGCCTGATGAGATGATGAAGGAAACCTTTAGTTTGTAGCACACGCCGAACGGAGTGTACCCATTCCACAAAATTTTGTTTGCCAAGAAGAGAAATAGTGGTAATGCGTAGCTCATCCCGAAGCTCAAGAGGATCAGCACGAGGATAGTCTGGAAGAGGAGAAGAATCAGTAGCAGTGGTGGAATCGGATGTCATATTACTGAGTTGCGACTAGGCACAGTAACCGGGCGGCAAGAAGGCACGCGACTAGCCGAATAGAACCAGAGGCTACTATCGAAGTAGTGCTGAGAGCAGCAAGTAGAAGTAGTGGCGCGAGCAACAACGGTAAGAAGAGGTCGCAGGAGCCAACGACTAGAAGAGGTCGAACGCGACTAGAAGAGATCGCGGGGTAAGCAGCGACTTCCGGGTAGAGAAAGAGGCCGAAGCGGAGAGAATAAGTCGGCAATCCGTGACGGTCAAATAGTGGCCACCAAACCGGCAAGAAGAGACCGCACGGTTAAACATGTCGTAGTTAGCAGCAAAGCGGCAGAGCGGCAAAGCAAAGGCAAAGCAAGAACGGGGCCAGCGAGAGGAAGAGATCGGCGAACAGGCACTAGACCTAGCGGTAAGAAGCAGCCCACAACAAGAGCAAAGGCTGGGCGGTTAGCAGCAGACCGCACCAAGATAGGAGGAAGCAGTCCGTGCGAGCAGCCAAGGCGAGCATCCAAGGCGAGCATCCAAGGCGAGCATCCAAGGCGAGCAAGCAAGGAAGTACTTGCGACAAGAAGACCGTACGACAAGAAAAGAAAGGAGGTCGCAGCGGACAGAGACGGGTCGCAATGGTAAGAAAAATAGGTCAGACGGTTAGATCTGGTTAGGTCTAACCGCAAGAAGAGGGAAGGCCGCAACGGAAAGAGAGTAGCTCGAGGCGATTAGAAGGAAACTAACCGTACGAGAGTGGGGTCCACGAGCCAGAGAGAGAAAGACTATAAAAGAGCGTAGAAGAGGAGAGGAGGTGGATTCACGGGAGAGAAGAAGGACGTGGTTAGAAAAGGAGGGAAGCCGCAAAACCGAGTATTAAGCAAAAAAACCAAGCCGCCCGGTTAAACAGGAGTACTGTGCGGTTAGATATAGGCAGGACCGTTTTCCTCTGATACCATGTATAAAACAATGGACAAACCTTGTATATACTTCTTCATATCTCAAATACAAGAGTGAGTACAAATATATAGGAGAAGAGAAGGAAAAAGAATCCTATACAATAGATGTGAGACTAAAGGAGAAAGAAGAAATGAGTCTATAAATGGGCCTTTACATTATTTTTCCCTATATCTTCTAGAAATTATAAATAAGAGTGGTAGGGGGCTGAATTCAGATCAATCCAAAATTTGGAGAACTCTAATCCCGGATTCCAACAATCACTCCCCGGTGCCGACGTCGTGGAACTCTAGGTGGCGACTCCTAGGCCTCCAAACTCCTCCCCAAGGTAATCCCTACTGCCACCTTCGTTTTCCACCCCTCATACTCCACCTCCAGCCGTCGGAATCCGTCCAAAACCCCCTCACTGTCGTCGGCCTGCATGAGTCCAGCAAGCCACCCACCCCCTTTTTCTGTACCGCCGCCCAGCCGCCCACCCTCAACCCCCGGTTCCGCTGCCCCCTCCCTCTCCAGTCCAGGCCGTCGGCCTCCTTGCCCTCACCCCAGCCCACCGCCACTCCCCAATACCAAAACCGGCCACTCCAAGGGCTCCTTTGCCCTAGCCGACCACCCCCTCATCTCACCTTTGTGGATCCACTACCAAATAGCCTCTATCTCTAGATCACACTAGATCTGAAAATTTAAGCCCTCGTTCTGACGTTTACCTCTACCCTTATTACCATTTTTGTCTGTATCCGCTTTTACACATCAGATCTATACTCTCCCGGTCTGGATCTACTTATACGTGGCCGGATCCACCGTTTTATTTTCCCTTTTCACCGTTTATCGTCGAGAACAACCACCGCTACCTCGCCGCCGGTTTTATCTCTGATCGCCGATCTACACATCCGGACCTCAAATTTTTTAGTGCCTCAGTTCAGCCCTCTACTTTATGAGCTTTTGTAGTATTGTATTATTTGACTCGACATTTTCCATTTAGTGATTTTCTATATTTTGTTGTGATTCTTATTTGTGAAAATTTGTTTTAGTACACTAATGATTTGCAGGATGAGACATTCGCCGTGCACTTCGCTTTGGCCCTCGAGCGAAGGAAGCCTTTATAATTTGCCAAAATTAAATATTTGTTTTTTATTTAAATATCTGTGTGGTGCTGAAAATTTACATTGCTTTAATTTATTTGTCAAAATATCGATCATTACATTGCATGTAGGTTTGGATTAGCGTGTCACCCTTGCACTACCACCCAGAGTCGTAGGTTTCGTGCACCACGTAGCCTACCATACATCATTTTTGGTATCAGAGCTCAAGGTTTAGGACACATTTATATATGTAATGGTAGGTCATATAGAGTCTTTAGGTTCATCCATGACTAATTATCGTCGTCGTTCCTCTCCTCTCTTTGGAGATTCAGATTTGCATATGTTGTTTATTGATTTTGAGAAGGCTTGTGATAGAGTTCCAAGAGAGATCTTATGAGAAGTATTAGAAAAGAAAGGTGTAAATGTATAATATATTGACATAATCAAACATATGCATACAAATTCAGTGACAAGGGTGAGGACATCAAGGTTCAACTTTAAGCTCTTATCTCTTTACCCTTATCTTAGATGAGTTCACCGAATATATCCAATAAGCAATATTTTGGTGTTTATTGTTTGCGGATGATATCGTTCTGGTTGATGAGACGCGTGAAGTGTAAATGCAAAATTTGAATCTTGGCGAGACACTTCAGAAAAAAAAAGGTTTTAGGTTGAGCGGGGCAAAGACGGAGTATATGGAGCTTAAGGTTGCGTTTGGCGCGGCTTATCACAGCTTATTTGCTCTAGTGAGGTTGGACAAAAACGTCATTGTCATAGAATGTATGTTTGGTATCACAAATGTTACAAAAAAACTAGTTTGAGGCATAAGATTTTGACATGACAATGACATTTTTGTCCAACCTCACTGGAGCAAATAAGTCACGATAAGCCACATCAAACGCAACCTAAATTTAGCAGTACAAGAAGGGCGAATGACTTCGTTATTAAGTTGGGTGATCAAGATATTTTTCGTAGTGAGTGTTTTAAATATCTTGGATTGATAGTTCAAAAAGACGGAGGTATTGAAAAAAATGTGACACAGAATCCAAGAGGGTTGGTTCAAGTGGAGAGGTGCATCAGGGATCTTACGTGATCATAAAGTACCATTAAAATATAAGGGAAGGTTTTGTCGTACTGCAATTAGACTAGCAATGCTCTATGGTTCTGAGTGTTGGGTAGTGAATTGTGTACATGAGTAAAAAATGGGAGTTGCGGGGATGAAAATGCTTAGGTGGATGTGTGGACACACGAGGCTGGATAAAATTAGGAATGAATGTAACAGGGATAAGACGGGAGTAGCACCAATTGCAGAGAAGATGTGAAAAGCTCGACTAAGATGGTTTGGACACATACAAATGAGACCATTTGAGGCACGAGTTAGGCGTTGTGAGAGTCTAGTCATTGGGTATGTTAAACGAGGGAGGGGTAGACCAATAAAGACTTGGAATGAAAATATAAGGAAAGACATGGTGTATTTAGGCATTAGTGAGATTATGACAAAAGATAGGGCACAATGGCGACAAAGGATCCATATAGCCGACCTCACTATAGTGGGATAAAGGCTTGATTGTTGTTGTTGTTATCCTAAATTTTATGAAAATATCCAATACCGGTTTTGGAGAACCATACATTTCTAAATTCCCATGAAAATGCTTTTGATATTCCAAGCTTATTCCAGCAGGGATAAAATATAAAGTTCCTATAAAGTATTTAAAAATACATATGAAACTTTATACAAAAAATAAATAAAGAATCATGTCATATTAATGTGAATGATTCAGCCATGATTTGTCCTTAGGCTAGTAAGGACATAGTGTTACCTCCAAATCAAGTGATCATGCTTAAAACATGCCCTAAACTATATATGGGCCATGGCAGAAGGTTCACATATTCCCTATATTCCAAAATGACATTGCTAGTAAGCCAATGAGCCACATGACTGGTTTAGAGGGAAAAATCCTTCTGGATGTCCAGATACGTCGTTAAAATGATGATGTCGATGCATCCTATCTTGTCTAACATCAATTGCCCTTCTTAGCAAGTTCAGGCCCCACACATCTATGAGGTCCACCATGGATTATGTATCCCATGTTTCCTAAGTCCTAACAAGGCTCTCAGTGAAGAAGAATTGAAGAACCACAGACTTAAGATCCACAAGTAGTCTTATACAACTTCGTATTTGTCGAGTGGATTCACCAAACCATCAAGCGGCCGGGGGGACTGGGCTCAGGCGAGTCGAAAGGGCGAGTGGGGCTAACGATCCCGCACCCACCCCTAGCGCGGGGAGTGGCAAGTCCGAACTTTACTGGGCACTCGCCACCCCCAGGCGAGCCGCCACAAGATCGGCCTGAACTCACGCACTTGTGTTATGGCTCGTTGCTCCAAAAAATCTCATTTTGGTCTGCCACTAGGCACTTCAAACAACAGGATTCTGCTATTAGCAGACCAATTTGGGTTGCCACTAGTAAAACTAAAAGGCGAGAATCCGTTATCCGCAGACCATTTTCACACAACTATAAATAAACCCCCAATGACACCTTTGGAGAAGACTCCCTTTTGGTTTCTCTCTCCTTTGATTGGTTTTGGTTGGCGAGAGCTCTAGCACATTGTTCACCGTGGTTTCCGGGTTTACATTCTGGTGCTCTCAAGGGTCCCCCAAGGTGCCTGACTCGGCATTGTCTTGGGAGGGGAAGCTGTCTTTGATCTTTTGAGTGTGGCAGGACATCCTCATTGTAGCTCATGTGGTCTATTTATAGTCATCCGCCTCTTGTAAGTGAGATTTTTTGCTCTGAGACTCTGTCCTAATGTTCTAGCTCGGAAGAAGTAAGTGAAAGCTACCCTAATTGGTCGGAACTCCTCTTGAACCGTGGTTTTCTGAATTAAACATTTTGGTGCGGTGAACGTGGACCGTAGTTTGTTCGAAAAATTCTTGGTGAGTCTCATGGCTGGAAGCGAGGGGCAGGGAGCCGACCCGGGCGAGTTGCCGTCTTTGAGTGACTTCATCGAGTTCCAGAAGTCTATACTAGAGACCTTGTTCCTCGCACTAATGCCTGCAAAAGAGTGCTCAACCTACATGGTCCCGATACTTGCCTCGCAATCCCTAGGCAAGGAGGCGCCGGTTAGGCGAGAAGGGAAGGAGGTAGCGGTGGAAGAGTGCGAGCGAGCCCTCCAGGGGCGAGTGTTGTTCCCCGGCCCGATGGGTACCCTCCACTCGTGCGAGGAGACCGCGCGAGCCCCTTCAACTTGTCGGGTGGGATCAGGGAACCCTTTCTGCGAGTTGATCCTTTCGGCCACGACATTGAAATGATTCAGAGATCCAGTCATGTCTCACTACGCCGGGAAAGACGATCTGGTTCAACATCTCCAATGGTTCGAGGATACAGTTTCCATCAGGTAGGTGACGGACGCCTTTAAGTTCAGGTTGTTCGCCATCGCATTCAAAAAAGGCAAGATACTGCTTCCACCGGCTTCCCTCGGGGACCATCTTAGGCTTCGATGACCTGCATCAGAGCTTCTTGTTGTTCTTCTCCACGTCCAAGAAGACGAAGAAGGGTGCTGAGCCTCTCTTTTGGATAAAGCAAGGGGTTGAGGCGAGCTACATGGATTGCTTGCAGAAGGAGATTCTCTCGGTCCGGGAGGTGCACGGGCACAGCTTGCAATTGGCCTTCACTCTCGGGTTGCATCAGGGGTTATCCAGGATGGAGCTTGCCCGAGACCCCCCTTTATCTTTCGAGGAGCTGATCGACCGAGCTGGGATGGAGATCGAATGCGAAGCCACGAACCCTGAGTTCGTTTCAAACTTGATCAATATAAAAAGAGACGAGGCAAGGTTGTCGGGAGGTTTCCAGCAGCGATAAGGGAGAAGTGGGGAGGAATCGAGGAGGCAGAAGTTTTAGGGGGCCCCGGGGGTCAGGAGCAAGGGTGGAGGTTCCAACCGCCAGTCAATCGACCAGCCTGGAGACCGACGGGAGGACCCCCTCAGGGTAAAGAAGAGGGTTTGCTCCGGGCGGAGGACCCTTACAGGGAGGGGGAACTTTCAGGCAAGGCAGGATGGTTCAACCCTCCGGGATGGAGACCGGGTCCGAGGCCATTCCAGCCCCCTCCTCAACAGGCCGTGGCGAATGGCCGAGGAGGAAGAAGATGGAGGAACCAACCCAGAGGGACAAGAAGGGGAAGGGTGGCGTTGCTCTGCTGTAACTTCCACCAGGAGGAAGGTTACGCAACGACCACCTGCCCCGAACTATTAGAGGTGAGAGGAGTGGTGAGATACCCAGGAGGGAAGTACCGCAGCAGCAAATCAAAGGAATGGGAGAAGGAGGAACAAAGGCGGAGAATCGGAGTTAAGACCGAGCCGATGTGGGCACCCAATGAAGGATTGAAGTGATCCATGGGGGGGGATCGAGGCCATCCGAAAGGGGAGCCTCTATGCCATCTATCGCTGGATTGTAACTTCGACCTCCAAGACGTCACCCCATAAGAAAAGATCACCTTCTCAGCGAAGGACATGCCAGAGCATGAAGATCCATTATGTGATGTGTTGGTGATCCAGACATCGATTGAGAACTTCATGGTTTCCAGGATCCTGGTGGACAACGGGACTTGTGTGAACGTGATTTATAAGAAGGCATTCAATGAAATGAAGGTGGAGGTGAAGAGGGTGCTTGCCTCGAATGGCCCAATCTTCGGGTACTCCGGAAAAAAGGAGGTGGAGGGAGGAGCCGAGCTCCTCGTACTTTTTTGTGGTGGTGGTGGGGGGGGGTACATCCAAAAATTGTCGTTTCGTCATTGTCGATGCTCCGAGCAGCTGCAACGCCATCTTTGGGTGGCCCCTCATCCACGCCTTTCGTTGTGTGTCTTCCTCATACCACCAGTGCTTGAATTACAACATTGCAGGAATCCAAATCGGTGTCAAGGGAGACCCCAAGGTGGCTAGGCAGTGCTACGTGCTATGAAGCACGGGTACTCCAAAAAAATGTCTCGTACACGTGCTTTTATGGGTACTGGCACGGCTCGGTACGTCCCGACACAACTCGGTATGGCAAAATACGTACCCGATACTTTTACTGTTTTTTTGGTACGGCCCGGTACTTCCGGGTACTTGCCGGTTCGACCCAATACAACCCGGTTCATTGTCCCGTCCAAAAAATAGCCATGTCTCATGTTTCGACGTCATCGACTTATTAATAACGCTTATTCACGGAGCGCGAGTATCCATCGCTATAGCAAATTATCGATTCGGTAGCGCGAGTATCCATCGTCTTCGACCTCGACAAACCCACGACAGTGGGTCTTCCTCCCGACGATGGCGGATCTGCGAATACCAGTCTCCTGTTTCGACGGCATCGGCTTCTGCGAGCCCTGTCGACCTCGACGGAACTTCAAGGCTTCGTCATTCTCTGTCCCAGAAGCTCGATCGGCGTCCACCCTCTTCCAGCTGTGCGACTCCACCATTCCAGGGCTTGTTGTCACTGACAGGGTGCGTTTCAGTCCCCGACGACCCATCCAGGCCATTTCCCACCGTTTTTAGTGGCTCACCAACTGTCCCCTTCACAGGCCGCTCGAATGCGACCTTGGAGTTCCCCTACCACTGCCAGTTACAACAAAACCTTCCCTCCCTCTTACCAGAGGATTGCTCAGTCGCTGCCACAGTGTCAGTCCTTCCACTGTATACCTATCCATCCTCCCGCTTTCAATCAAAAGTTAATTTGTTGTGCTCACATTTAAAATGAACTGTTAATTATTGGAGCTTGACCTGGTTAATTATTATCTTCTTGATTATCGTTAATTTCCAACTCTTGGACACCAGCACCCGATTTCGTTGCCTGTGGAATTATGTTCATGACGTCGTTATAATTGCGCAGTAGCTTTGCGTTCGTGAGCGATGCCTAGGTCATTTTATCTGTTTAAAATCGGTAGCTTTGTGTTCGTGAATTATGACAAATATTGTTGTTATCGCTCCTACAGAGTTTTTTTTAAATTCAAAATGAGTTCTACTACATCAAGCTCAACGGGTTCAACTAGTGCAAATGTGTCTTTACCTAATCTTGAAGAAGATGAATTTTTTCCATTTTGGAAACATGTTACATTGACTCTAAACAGGGAGGAAGAGAAGGAAATTCCAAATGGAAATGCAATTATTGCAACATGGATTTTCAAGGGTCATATATAAGAATCAAAGCTCATTTGTTGCTAATAAAGAATGAAGGTATAAGGGTTTGTTGTATTGTTGGTAGCAAAGTTAATATTCTTTCGGAGTTACGAAAAGCTCATGAACAAGCTGAAAATCGAAAGAAACTGTCAAAGACTAAAATGGTTCCTCTACCACCTTCCCTCTTTAAAACTACAACTAGATCAATTGTTGATAATACAGGTGATTTTAGATTATAAGGATATGAACCAAGGAAGAGAACGGCATTGGGCAACAAAACCTTAGAGAAAACGATGAATATAGGTGTTCGTGAAACTTTAAACTCTATGATTGCTCGCATGTTTTATTCTGCTAGTTTGCTTTTCATTTAGCAAGAAATCCTTACATTTTGGATGCTTTTAGGTATATGAGTATATGCCTCCTGGATAAAATTTACTACGGACAACACTTCTCCAAAAAGAAAAGGACAAATATTGAAAGATTACGAGAGCATAAAAATCATGGAATATAAAGATAAATTTGATGGGAGCATCAAAAGATTACTAGAGCCTTATATCTTCTTTTGGATGGATTTCTTTTACTGTGTTTCTAGAGGATATTTTTAGGATAATTCGCACTTTCATCATTCCTTAGATTAGTCTAATTTCTTTGTTTATGTGGGTAATCTTGTGCATGTACGGTGATAACTGATAACATTTCATTGAATATATTTTTTTTGCGAATTAACTTATTATATGTATTTTTTTAACTTTTTTTCACATACCCAAACACACATGTACCGTGCTATTTTATAATTTTGTCGCACCGCATAACGGTACCCGTACCGTACCCGTACCGCGTACCGGTATCCGTTCATCATAGGCTACATGAAGGCTGTCAACACCATCTCTTGGAAGGAGGAGGATGAGAAGGTCGATAAGGCGATGGAAGGCAAGGCCAGGTTAGAGGCAGCGGAGGAGGTCAAGATAAAGGAGATCATCACCCCAGTCGGGAGGTCGGAGAAGGTGCAAGTCGGTGGGAGGCTGATCAGGGATGACTAGGAGAGGGTCGAGGAATGCATCCAGCGGAACGTGGATGTCTTCGTTTGGAGCGCTGCAGACATGTCAGGCATTGACATAGACGTGACATTTCATCGCCTCAACCTCGATTCAAGCGTCTGCCCCATCCGCCAGAAGAAGAGAATTGTGAACCACTCTAATCGAGCCCATCCAGGAGGAAATATGAAAGCTGCTGAAGGGAGGCTTTGTGTCGGAGAGTCAGTATTCATACTGGGTGTCCAATGTTATAATGGTAAAGAAGAGTGATGAGAGGTTGAGAATGTGTGAAGCGTACTCCAATGATTGTTATTCTCTGTCTTGAGTCAACGCACCGGTAGATTCAGCCGTCGATTTCCCTGTAATGAGTTTTTTGGATGCTTTTTCAGGTTACCATCAGATTTGAATGCACCCATCAGATGTCAAGGACGTTTCAATCATCACGAGCGATGGATGTTATTGCTACAAGATGATGCCCTTTGGGTTGAGAAACACAGGGGCAACCTATCAAAGGATGATGAACCGAGTCTTCATGGAGCAGAAGGGGAGAAACTTGGAGGTCTATGTGGATGACATAATGTTGAAAAGCAAGGATGTCGGGTCTCACCTCCAGGACCGGGCAGAGACCTTTGCCACCTGAGAAAGTTTAAGATGAGGTTCAACCCCTTGAAGTGTCTTTGGGGCAGGGAGAGGAAAGTTTTTGGGTCACCACCTTACCCCGGTAGCCGGTAGGGGTAGAGCACAACCCAGATAAGGTGAAAGAGATCCTGGACTTGGAGTCGCCCGGGAATCCCAAGGAGGTCCAACGCCTGACAGGGAAGCTGGCAGGGTTGAGTACGTTTCTCTCCCAGGCAGGGGAGAAGTGTTCACCCGACTTTAAGATGTTCCGAGGGAACCAAAAGTTTGAATGGTCGCAAGAGTACGAGGAGGCCTTCCAAACACTGAAGAGGCAGCTCACACAGACCCCCATTACACCAAGGGCCAAGAGAAGGGAAGGACATGACTCTGTATCTCGTGGTGGGAGCTGAGGTGATAAGCTCAGTTTTGGTACGAGAAGAAGGAAAGAAACAACTGTCCATCTACTATGTCAGCAGAGCCCTGAGAAAGGCAGAACTCAGGTACCCTATTCTGGAGCAATCAAGGAGGCTGACAAAGTGATCAGTGGAGCTGAGCGAGTTCAAGACCTTCGCTCCACGACTGTTAATGAAGCAGCAGGCGGTGGCCGATTTCCTGGCAGAGTATGTGGTGAGGTGGAAGAGTCCAAGTCTCCCGAGCCGGGAGCCCGGGAGATACTTGTTGATGGAGCGTCGGGAAGATACTTCCTGGGAGGGGGAATGGTTTTGGTAAGTCCGCAGGGGACGGAGATCGAGTAGGCAATTGACATCTGTTTCCCTCTCACCAACAATCAAGTTGAGTACGAGGCTGTCATAACAGGGCTCTGCTTGGCAAGGGAGTTGGAGATCCAGGATGTGAAGGTCTCTACAGATTTGATGGTGGTGGCATCCCATGTCAAAGGGGAGTTTGAGACGAGGGAGACGACTCTCCAGTGGTACCTAGCAAAGAACAAGGGTCGGATCGGTCGTTCTGTAACTTCACCATCCAGCACCTGTCGAGGGTGGAGAATACTCAAGCAGACTATTTGGCGAAGTATGACCCTCACGTGGGAGGAACGATGACAGAGTTATTTCGGCCGTCTATCGAAGAAGAGGAGCTGATGGAGATCGACCGACGACCCTCTTGGATGGACCCCTTTATTATTTTTCTGACCTCAGGCAAGTTCCCAGATGATGACCCGGATAAGAGGAAATTCAGGTACAAGTCTGCCAATTATCTGCTTCACAAAAGACTCCTGACAAGGTGCGTCACAAAGGAGGAGGTCCCCAGAGTCTTGGAGGAGGTCCACTCCAGAGAGTGCGACAGTCACTCCAGGAGCCAGACCATGGCAAAGAGAGAGTTGTGGAAGGCTACTTCTGGACGACGAATAGCCGAGATGTGGAAGAGTACGCGAAGAAGTGCCAGAAGTGTCATCTCTTCACGCTGTATCAGCTCCTACGAACACAGAGGCTCGGGATGATCACGTCGTCGTGGCCCTTCACAATTTGGGGAATAGATCAAGTAGGCCATTTCCCCTACGCTAGCGGGCAGAGAAAGTTCCGCCGAGTCGTGATTGACTACTTCTCCAAGTGACTGGACGTCAAGGCGCTGACAAAAACCACCTCATAGGTAATAAGGAATTTCATTTGGAGGGAGATAATCTGTCGGCACGGGTTGCCTCTAGCCATTGTCACGGACAACGGGTCGTAGTTTGCTAGTGATGAGCTCACCAGCTTCTACGGCCAGTTGGGCATTGACCTTCGCTTTGAGTCCGTCCACCACCCAAGAAGCAATGGATAGGTAGAGGGCGCGAGCAAAATTATTTTTAATTTGTTGAAGAAGAAAGTGAAGAACCTGAAGGGTAACTGAGTGGAGCAGCCCCCCTCCGTTCTTTGGCCCTTGCGAACCACACCCAACACGGCCACACAGGAAACCCCTTTTAAACTCTTTCATGGCTCGGAGGCCGTGTTGCCGATAGAGTTCGAGGTGAGGTCCCCGAGAGTAGTCGCCGCGGGGGAAGAAGATGAGTGGATTCATCAAACCTCGAACTCTCTTCTACCTCGCCGAAGCTTGGCGAATCGAAGAGGCTAAGACGATTTGCTAAACAAAAGAAAGAGATAATAGATGAATGAACAAAAGAATTGAAAATTTCATATATATCGCATCAAAAGTGTTTACAAAAGTTTTGGGCCTCGCCCGTACATGGCCAAATGAAAAAACAAAAGAGCCCTAAGCTAAGGGGCGGGCGGGTCCTTGAAAGACTGGCCTGACTCGCTCATGCCGCTCGGAGAAGGGGTAGGGGGAGCGAGTAGGCATGCTCAGTAGAGGGGGAGCTCTCCACGGGCTCATAGAATTCCGGGATGAGCAGGTTAGCGGTAATATCCCACCACTCGTCTCGCAACGCGTCGAGGTTGCTTGGCATCTCGAGCGTGGTCTTTGTGGTATGCGTGATCAGGAGCTTGCGAGTGCTCTCAACCTCGCGCGGGATGAACTGCAACAACTCCCCCCCGGAAGTGGACTCGTCGTGTTCCTCTGTCGGCACCTTCGCGGAAGCCTCGGTAGGTCGCGCCTTGAGTCCCTCCACCTCCTGCTCCAGCTCGCAAATTTGCAACCTCATTCGGTCTGCGGTCTCGGCATCCTGTATTGAGCTCGCATGAGAAAATGAATTGAAGGTGAGATGAAAATTTTTCTACGTAATGGAACTTACCACACCGCTGGAGGACTTGGCGAGAAGTCGTCGAGAGAGCCCAAGCTGCATCTCGTGGTCCTCAGCTCGATCTCCGCCAACTTTCTCTTAGCCTCGACAGCAAAGTATTTTTTGCTAAAACTGAGGCCGCGAGGTGATGTTATGTGCGAGAGCTCAACAACGCGCAATTGAGCCTGCGAGTTCTCGCAAAGTGTCCTTCTCGTATACATCTGTGTCCTCCCTCCCGTACAGCGCGAAAGTCGGGGCGTAAGCGTACTTGTCGGAAAAACCACGCTCAATTTGGGAAGGGAGGAGAGAGGAGACAGAGATCATGTTTGCCTTGTCATCCTAGACGAGCAACGGGTTGCTTGTTCCATCTAGGGGCCTGTGCCCCAAGCTACAGTTAGGGTGCGAGTCCGGCACTATCAATTCACTCTCCCTGGCATCATCCCTTGCCGAGGGCTCTGGATCGCTCGATTTGGGGGTCTTATCCTTCCTCTCCACGGTCTTTTGTTTCTTCTTCTCCTGCGAGTCGTTGTAGGGGAGGGATCAAGATCTACGACGGACCTCTTCTCCTTGCCGCTGCCAGATGCGCGGTTGCCCATGCAGGCAGCCTTGGCGAGGGCGAGCAGAGGGTTGACCCTCGCCTTGCTCGCATAAGCAGGTTCACTGGGATCTGGCGCTCGCTAGTAAAGAAGGTAAAAAGTGGGACTAATGTTAACCCCAAAAGAGGAGCAAGTACTAAAAGCTATTAAGCAAATGGAATCATATCGCAAGAAGACGACCTCGAAGTTCTTCCTGATGAAGAGTGCAGCTCCGCCGCCTCGTCGTCTATGCAAGGGACCTGGTAGGTGGCATCGCCCTTTTAAACTGGCGAGTATGGGACGTTACCGAGATCCCCCTAGATGAATAAAAACATGTCCACCCAGTGATGGACCATGTTGGCGGTCTCGCATACCTTCAACTGCGAGACGATCAGGAAGGTGACACGGTCATTGGTCGCACGATAGATGAAAAGCTTGCAGAAGACGGTAAGGTCAAATTCTACCTTCTCCTCGTATAGGTAGAGAGTGAATGAGACCAACATGGTGATCGCATTCGTGTTTACTTGCGCGGGTACCGCGCCAAAATATATGAAGAACTACTTGACTTCCGGCCACAGAGGGAAGCAGGGTCCAACTTCAAAATGCGGGAGAGGGAAGACGAGCTCATCCTGGTAGAAAGTGTCAACTTGAAAAGGTGAGAGAGGGAAGGAGAGCTAATCCTGGTAGAAAGTGTTGGTGGACTCGCCTTCCTCGGAGCAACGAGTGGAGAACCCCGACGGCAGGTACTCGGTCTTGAAGGCGAGGTAATCCGCCTCCGACACCTTCCCCTTAGGAAATAGTGACCAGAGAAGTTCTTTGCGCACTTCCCCCTTCCAACTGAAGCTTCACCATCACCGGTCATTTGCGAGTGGGTTGAGTGAGTGGAAGTCGCGTCTGTGCCTTGTGGGCGTGCAAAAAAGGCTCGACGATCCCAGGCCAGACACGGGCCATGCAGACCCGGTCCTTTTATCTACCAGACAAAGGTCGGGCTTCGGACAAACCGGGCCCATGCCAAACCTAAGCCTACCAGACGGAGCCCAGTCAAGTCGGGCCTGGCCCGGGTCTGGTAGCTCCCATTAAAGTTGGCAGTAGGAGCTAACTAATGGCAGATTCTTGTTGCCAATAAAAGAGTTGGGGCATGGCCCCAACTTTTAATTGGTGGGGCCATGCCATAGCATTTAATGTTGGGGCACGCCTCAACATTTAAAAGGTGGGGCATGGCCCCAACATCTAATTGTCGGGGCCACATGGCCCCAACAATTAAATGTTGGGGCCACGCCCCGGCATTTTAAAGCTGGAGCGTGGCCCAAACAATTAATTGTTGGGCGATGCCCCATTATTCAAATTGTTGGAGCAACGTCCCAGCTTAATACCGGGCTTGGTGCCCGGGCGGTCCTAGGCAATGTTTTAAATATTGGATGTCAGACACATATCGGATTATGTTTTTAAATGTCGGAAGTCGGAGACATGTCGGGGATATTTTAAAATATCGGATTTTCATATATTATAAATAAAATTTTTATTTAATGTATACCAACTATAATTATATGTTATAAAAATAGAAAAATAATATAACAAATAGATAAAAAATGAGTCATTTATATTATGAAATAAATTTAAATAGTATCTAAGAAAAAATATTATTAACAGATACAAAATGATATATTGTAAAATATATTTAATAATATACACTAATTTTATTTTGATAACAATAAGTTTATTGCAAATTAAAAAAATTTAATAGTTAAAAATACTTAATTTATTATATGATTTTTCAAACTTATAAATTTATATTAAAAATATGAAACAATCACCTAATAAATGTATTAAATATTTTCCTATTTTTTATAATATGAAATTAAAAATTTGTGTAACAATTATACAAAATTGATTGTAAAAATAAAGCGTTAAAAATTGAAAAAATAAGTTTAATCGATTTAAACATGCATAATATAGTATTCATAGGTGATTTAAATATATGATATTTGTCTGCAAATATAACATAAAATAAAATAGCGGAGGATATATTTTAAAATCGTGTCGGCTGATATATCAGAAAAGATCGGACATGTCAGCCGATATTTTACAAAAGGACATAATCTATTATTTTGAGAAAAACATATCGTTTTCCTCTAAAAAATGACATGTCGGGAGACATGTCGGACATGTCGGAGGACATTTAAAACAATGGTCTTAGGCCCATCCCGGGCACCAGGCCGGGCTTCACTCGAAAATTGGGGCCTTGTGAGCCCCCTTAGGCTCGGCCTGGGACTGGCCCGGGCCTAACCGGGCCCAGACGTAATCAGGCCTAGACCCAGGCAGAATCAGGCCAGGCAACCATGCTCGGGCTTAATCAGCACCTCTACGCGTGTGCAATAAAGGAGGAGGAGGTAGGGAGGTGCAGTTAATGTGGTAGGTAAAACCAAAGTGAGGGGGGTATTTATAGAAAAAGCTAGGAAGCTCGCGGTTATTGGCGTGAACCCCATCACCCTCTCGCTCCAACCGCACCGCGAGTCCCATCGGCTTGCCCCTAAGAGGCAAGTGCTAGCACCTCCACCTTCAAATCAGCGCATCAAAGACTAAACATCATACAGGAGTTATATCGAGTAAAAAGAAGCACAAATCCCAATTAGTCGGGGTCAAATGTAGTAGAAAGAATAATAATAAGTGTTCGAGGTGCAAACGGGAAAACAAAGAAAGAAAAAAAAGACGGCGTCTCAACATCCTGGAAAGAGGGAGGGAGGTGCGAGCGGGATCACTGAGGGATCCCCCTCCACATACCTCGACACCGCGTTTGCACTCACGGTCCTTCCCTCGCTGCCACCTGCTCGCGGACTGTGGAGACTTGTTGCAATGTGCACGCGCAGTCCTCAATGCGCTTAAGGCTACCCTCCAATGACGTCGTGGTGGGGGAAAGGATCGTTCTCAGGCAAGGCCCTCTCCTCCTGGAGCTCGTGGAACATGAACTTGTTCTTATGAAGTACCCCTGCCATACGACTCGTCAACTCGACAATGGAGGAGGGTTCACCCAGGAAGTCCTTGATTGTTTCTGGGGAGGGAGGCTCCGAGAAGTACCTTGGATCATTCAATTCATCAGCAATGGAAACTTCGTTCGGATCTGAAAAAGGGGTGAGTGGTTAGTACGAGTTGAGAACTTAATAAAGAAAGAAGTAAATGCAGTAGTCTTATCTTGAGACGTTTCACCATCCTTTCCTTGGCGATACGAGGGCCACCTCGGCGTCCCGCCGAATGGGTTGGCAAGGGGAAGCTTCAGGGATTCTTAGATCCCACTCACGGTAAGGCGGGATCAGGGGGCCTGCATCAGAGGAGGCGTTGCGAGGTTGGAAACCTTGCTCGCCAGTGTTATAGCAGTGTCGGTGAGCTCCCACGAGAGGTCACAAATAGGCAACTTTGGAGGCGAGGGTTTCGTGACGAGATCAACGTATGGAGGCACTGCAAGCAAAAACGAATGGTTAGCCATGCTTCTAGAGCGTGAGTCGGGCGCAAGGTGGTCAGCTTCTTGCCAGGGATTTGGGTGCGAGCATCACGATTCACTTGTGCATTCTCAGCCTCTAGTTCACCACCCGCCTGGCCTCCCGTGTTGTCCTCGCCGAAGAGGTTGGGTTGTGAGATCTCTTGGTTATGAGTTGGCGGGATTTGATAAAGTAAAACAAAAGGCGATGAAGAGGAGGGAGGAACTCGCACTTGGTCAGATAAATCGAGACTGAGGTTGAACTGGGGTTGCAGTTGCTCGAGCGCGGTCGCCACCTCTCCCGTGGACCCAAGCCTGACCTTTTTGGCGGACCTACTTACCACTAGCCTTGAGTGTTGGATCTCTAGTTTGGATTTGGGCTAGATTCACTATTAGGTTGCTGACCCTTCATGTATAACCTAGGATCATTTTGTTAGTTCTAAGGTGTAGGTCAGTCTGACTATATTAGTCAATCCTTGATCCAGCTCTCAGAAGAAATCAGAGATCCAGACTTAGAAGAATGTCAGTCATTAAGAGTTCAGAGAATCAGTTCGAAGTTCTTCGAACTCAGCTCGACGATCGTCGATCGCAGATCGACGAACTCAGAGTCCCTACTCTGAGTTGAGCTCGACGAACTTAGAGCTCAGCTCGACGATCTTCCTCTTCTCTCAAGTTCTCAGCTCGACGAACTCTATCTCTGGTCGACGAACTTTGAGCACAACTCTGACAGTTTATTTTTCCATATCAACTTTCTCTGATCTCAGCTCGACGAAGACAATTTCTCAGCTCGACGAAGACAATTTCTCAGCTCGACAAACTTGGTGTTCAGGTCGACGAAATCTGTTCTGAGTTCGGCGATTTCTATCAGTTTGGCGTTTTCTCTCAGTTTGTTTTCAGTTTGGATTATTCTAAGACAGTAATTCTCTGATAATTAATGCATATATTCTTATGAATATAGTCGTTCATTGACAACATTAATTACTGGATGTCATAGGGTCAATATTCGGCTTAATAACTGGGACAGTTAAGGAATCAATTTATTGTACTTCTAGTCGTTTGTCCAAGTTCCAAGATTTCAGCAGTTAATCATGGAGTAAAATTCAAATTCAGAGATAGAATTTCTGCAAGAAATAAAAAAAAAAGAAGAAGTTTTGATAAGAAGAAAAGTATCGACTAAGTCTTACAGGCAGACAGAGAAGAAAGATATTCAGTCTGCATACTCATACAGTCTTCATCCATCTGCAACTCTTCACCAAGCTTTCAAGATACATCAAATTACAATCAGTCTAAAAGCTTCTGGAGTTCATCAAATAAGACCTACACCCTACAAAGCTTCCAGCAAATTCCTGAACAATAATCATCTCAGGGGGAGATTTGACAACACCAAGCAATCCACTAAAGTATTCTCAGCTGTTTGAGAAAAAAGAAGATAATATCACATTTTTCACCCCACTGTACACAGGGTTTTAACTCTCATCAAAAGTTAACCATCTGGTTCTTAAGTCTCCTTTATAAAAGACTTAGCTTGATTTTTGGGCACCTGATCAAAAGCCTAAAGGGTTGTGAGATCTCCCTTCAAATAGATCTTGTGGTGACAGTGCACCTGAGCAAAAACATGTTGGGGACAGGGCACCTGATCAAAAACCTGTAGTGGATTCCTACCATGGTGGTAGAAGAGTTGATGTACCCAAGTTTAGGGGAACCACTATAAATTTCTTGTGTCGTCTGGTTGCTTGATGTTTTCTTATTGTTGTGTGATGTGTGATGTGTGTTGTGTGTTGTGTGTTGTGTGTTGTGTTAGTTAGATTTTCTTTCCAGCACTCTTTTAAAATATATATATATATATATATATTATTTTTAATTTCTCTATAAAAACCTATTAAGTTTTTAAAATACTCTATTCACCCCCCCCCCTCTAGAGTTAAATAGATCTATCCCCTCGGGTGGTAAAGTTTTTACCATCCTTCTGTTGATATCAGAGGATTTCTAATATCTCCTTCATTGAGGAATTGCGTGAGCGATGCTTGGCAGCAATGATCATAAGGCCGGATGCAGCCGCCTTATCTTTCTCTTTAAGAGCAGTGAGGCGAACGAGAACGTCTTTAGACGGCGCCATGCAAGTAAGATAGCGAGAGGTCGGAGGAGAGTAAGGAAGGGAGTAAGGAAGGGTCCTTGAAGTAGCCTCCTCCTCCCTACTTGATATATATAACCTTCGGTGGACCCCACTAAACGATTGTCCCTAAATTAAGGCACTCGTCAAATTGTCCGGAGTTGAACTGTCTTTCCGAGTTAGAGGCAAACTCGCAAAAAGCGGAGATTGTGTACAACCCCGTATTTGTCGAGTGAATTCATCAAACCATCAAGAGTTCAGGGAGATTGAGATCAGGCGAGTCGGAGGGGCGAGTGAGGCTAACGAGCCTGTAACCGCCCCTGGCGCGGGGCAAGTGGCAAGTCCCAGCTTCATCGGGCAGTCAGGCACACGCCATCCCCAGGCGAGCCGGCATAAGTGCGACCTAAACTTGCCAACTTGTGTTGTGACATGTTGCTCCAAGAAATCTCATTTTTGCTTGTCATTATCCACTCCAAACAACGGGATTCTGTTGTTAGCAGATCAATTTGGGTAGTCATTAGTAAAACTAAAAGGTTGGATTTCGATATCCGTATAATATTTTCAGAAAACTATAAATAAACTCCCAAGGGCACCTTTGGAGAGGACTCTCTTTTGGCTCTCTCTCATTTGGTTGTTTCTGGTTGGTGAGAGCTCCAACATACTGTTTACCGTGGTTTTCGGGTTTACACTCTAGTGCTCTCAAGTGCCCTCCAAGGTGCCCGACTCAGCATTGGCTTGGAAAGAGAAGCTCTCTTTGATCTTTTGGGTATGTGGAGGGACCTCCTCGTTGTAGCTCGTGGGGTCTGTTTGCAGTCATTCATCTCTTGTGAGGGAGGTTCTTTGCTCTGAGAGTCTGACTTAGTGTTCTAGTTCAGAAGAAGTGCAAGCCACCCCATTGGTCTGAACTCCTCTTGAACTGTGGTTTCCGGGTTCAGCAAGTCACTGAATAAGAAAATCTTGAGATCCAAAAAAAGGTCGAACTACATCTCTACTCTCCCCTCCCAGCAAGTCTGACTTAGTGTTCTAGAATTAAGATTTAAACAAGAGATTTTAACAAGAGAATTAAGATTTAAAAAGTAGATAAAGTATTCTCCAAACAGCAGAATTTTTGACATAGCAAAATTTTTTTCCAAGTTATAAATCTTACCAAGTAGCAGAAAGGGTTTCATGCTAAGGCCTACCCTCCGTAGCATGTACCTCTCCTCTTCTGAGATACCTTCTTTATCAGATTCAACAGTTACAAGCTCAGTCGCTTTCTCGAGTTTAGCAAGATGCTTTTCTGTCTTCTCTATCTTTTGATTGGCCTGCCAACAAAATTACAGTAACAGCACATACCATGATTTTGAACTCAAACAAAAAGGTGATTAACATCCATTAACATGGCTTGTAAATAAAAGCAATGGTCATTAAGAGAAAAACCTGGGTTAACATGGCCTCCACCTTTCTCACAGCTGAGTTTGCCGATTTGGCATTTCTTAACACCATAAGGGATCTTTCCCCTTCAGCTGTTTCTTTGAGTTCTGTATCCGAAGAGGAGTTGGCCAGACTTACCGTGGAAGAGAAATTTGACGCACAGAGTGATGCATCATCTTTGCTTGTCAAACTATGACGAGAATTCCAATTTCGTCTCTCTTCTATAGCAGTGGAGACTGCAGGTGGCAGAAAATCCTTTCCTCTGTATAAAACAATGAAATACTTGTCCCTTGAAAGAATTGTTCCTCCAGTCAAACTCTGTAAAAAGAATATATATATACATAATTACATATATATACATATTATCAATGTTATCATTATTGCCATCATCAATATCCTTATTCCAAATGTTTAAGGAAGGATTATGAATCATTGATGCATACCCAGGTTATATTCAATTTTAGAATCCAAATTGGATCACATAAATAATTTTTTTTGGCCTTATGTCCCCACACAATCTTCCACTACTTGTACTTCGTACTTTGCTAAATGGATCATGTTGGAGAACGTACATTTACGTTCTATTGCTCTCGTACCATCATCTCCATAGCCGCACAAAGGAAAAAATAAATATAAGCCACCTTATTTTCTCATAAACAGGTACATACGAATTTGCATCTCACTTCTAAGGATATATTTGGTTCGGTGGTGGCGGGTGCATCCAATGGGTCAAAACGACACTTTGGAACCGGAGGGGGAGAGGTGGGGGTCGAAACGGAGCCGATGGGGGTCGTTTCCTCCTTGATGCGGGTGCAAACGGAGCAAACGCCACCGGCAGCCGTTTGTTTACCCGCCTTCCGGTGGCGTTTGCTCCAAAAGGAGGCGGTGAAACGCCGAACTAAACGAAGCCTAAATATTGATAGGAAACAAGTATACACGAAGGAAAAAACAATGAAATATTTATTCAGTGTAAACAAATAAAAACTTATGCTTTGTTGTATTGTTTTTTAGTTCATCCTTATTTTCTCACATTATCACAGCGGAAGGCGCGATTTTGATGAACGATGTCAAATATTTGCAGAACAACATTTGGAACTATGCATAAACCCCGTTTTAGAATGACATTGCAGAAAGCAATTTCGAAATGGCATTTTAGAAAGCTGTTTCAAAATGATGTTCCAAAAATAACGTTTCAAAATGGAATTCCAAAAATCCGTTTTGAAACGAAATTCGAGAACTCGGTTTTGAACCAAAATTACAGAACTCCGTTTCGAAACATTTTTCAGGAACTCCATTTCAAAACGGACTTCAGGATCTCCGCTTTGAAACGGAGTTCTCGCGCTCCAATATGAAACGGTGTTCCGAAAAGACCGTTTTGAAATGGTGGTCTGAAAAGACCGTTTCGAAACGAGTACTGGAACTCCGTCTTGAAATGGCGTCTGGAACTTCGTCTCGAAACGTGGTTCTGATCCATGTCAAAAGGTCGTTCCGGGAATTCCGTGTCGAAACGTCGTTCCGGGAACTCCTTGTCGAAACGACATTCCGGGAATTCCTTTTCGAAACGACGTTCTGAGAACTCTGTTGCAAAACTTCATTCTGGGAACTCCGTTTTAAAACAAAGTTCCCAAAATGCCATTTTGAAACGGAGTTCTCACGTCTACGAAAAAGCCATGTCGTTGTTTGTATCACTATCATACTCTTCCACAAATCTAGGTCTTCATAATAGACACTCATTGTTTGATGTTTAATCTTGTTGAACAATTAAAATGCAATGTGATTTTTTTGTGATTTCTCCTATGATAATTGTGTTCATGCGAGCAGCTGTGGAATTCTAATGCCTGTGACTTTTCTTAAGAACTCCGTTGGGAAACGGCGTTCGGGGAACTCCGTTTCGAAACGTAGTGCTGGAAACTCCGTGCGGAAACGTCGTTCTGGGAACTCCGTTTCGAAACGACGTTCTGGGAACTCCGTTTCGAGGCGACGTTCTGGGAACTCAGTTTCGGAACGGCGTACGAGAACTCGTTTCGAAATGGCGTTCGGGAAATTCCGTTTCAAAACGGCATTTTGGGAACTCCGTTTCGAAACAACATTTTGAAAAATTCCTAGATAAACTCCTAGATAAACACTAGATAAACCCCTAGAAGATCCCCTAAATAACCCCTAGATGAATGAATGAATCCCTAAATAAACCAAAAGACGAACCCCTTGAAAAACTGATAGACGAACTTCTTGGAAAACCAGATGGACTCTAAGCTTAAACCCTAAAATAATCCTTTGATGAACCCCTAGATAAACCCTAAAACTAAATATACTCTAGATGAACACCGAGATAAAACCCTAGCTGGACCCCTAGATAGATCCCATGATAAACTCACAAAAACACCCTTTGATGAACCCTAGATGTACCCCTAGATGAAAATCATGACAAACTGCTAGATAAATAAAGCATTTACAACAAAATACTTCAAAATAAGATACATTAGGTTTATTTTGAAAATATAATTCATAAGGTGTCAATTTTGAAACTGGGTGAGGCATGACGCGATTTATCACATAGCAAGATGTATCACGAATTCGTTGAAGTCTGCAATAAATATGAATGCCTTCCTTGATCTCTCTCTATTTATTTCTTCATAATCTATCACAAAATCATTTTTTTCGTAAAACGAAATGCAAACAAATCATTGTTCATGTGCTTGTTTTTTTATTCATGACATTCTAACTAATAGATCCTAGTGTTGTAAGTGTGTTGTTTTTAATTTCATCTTAAAATAGATCATCCTAGTAAGGATATTATAAACATAGCCATAATGAAATTTAAAAAGAACACTTACAGCGCTAGGATGATCTATTAGTTAGAATGCTTAGGCTATATTTGGTTCGGCGGTGGCGGGTGCATCCGGTGTGTCGAATCGCCACTTTGGAACCGGAGAGGAAGAGGTGGGGTTTGAAACGGAGTGGATCGGGGCCGTTTCCTCCTTGCTACGGGTGCAAACGGAGCAAACGTCACTGGCGGGCGTTTGTTTACCCGCCGGCGGCATTTGCTCCAAACGGAGGCGAGGAAACGCCGAACCAAACGAAGCTTTAGTCATAAATCAAAACAAACAAGCACATGAACATTGATTTGTTTGCACTTTGTTTTAGGAAAAAATGATTTTGTGACGGATTGTGGAGAAATAAATAGCGAGAGCTTGAGGAAGCCATTCATATTTATAGCAGACTCCAACAGATTCGTGAAAGAAAATAAAATAATGGTGTTATTTAATTTATGGCTTTAAGATTTCAAGTCCTCTAGTTGAATAACCTTGATCCTCCTGCAGGATCGACTAGATGATCTAAACGAATTTGTTCTTAGACAGATTAATACATTATGTGCATCTACTCGAATCGTCTTGATTTATCTGCACGATCGACTGGATGATCCAGAAGAATTTGTACTTAGACAGCTTTATACATTTGTGCATCTACTTGAATCATTTCCTTGACCTACTCTTATTTCAATTCATCAATCTACTTCTTCCCTTCTTGACAACCTACAGTACACTCCAAAAGAAATCTAGAAACATCAAATATAATGTCATGTACATGATAATACAAGACCAATATAGGGCTAGACATAATGTCATCAGACAGCACCTGAGCCTTGATAGCAATCCTTGGGATATAAGCGATATCAATCTTGTCGAGCTTCCATAATTAGGTACGGGCAAGTTACATTGTATATATCAGTTGGTGGTTTATTCAAGACTGCAAGTGTAATTGAAAACCTGCAATGATATATGTGATGTAATGCAGTGTCAATCTTATTTATCTTAATTTGTTATGATGCAAGATTGTGCAAAGTGAGTGCAACTTAAAACAACATGCATCAGATGCAAAGATACTCTGGGGCAATAGTTCATATTTTTTTAATCATATTTATCGAACCATATTTAAACCAGTCAATTCCGGTTCCAAGCCCGGATGAAAATGGTGAAAGTTGTGTTAGGTATAGTCACCCTTAGAAATACGAATCATTTGAGAAATTAGGCAACTTTTACTGTACAGCAATTACACCAACGATGCTCTATGGTTCTGAGTGTTGGGCAGTGATTTATGTACATGAGCAAAATGGGAGTTGTGGAGATGAGAATGCTTAGGTGGATGTGTGGACATACGAGACTGGATAAAATTAGTAATGAATGTATCAAGGATAAGACAGAAGTAGCACCAATTGCAGAGAAGATGCAAGAAGCTCGACAAAGATTGTTTGGCCGCATACCGAGACCAATAGAGCCACCTGTTAGGCGTTGCGAGAGTCTAGTCACTAGACATATTAAACGAGAGAGGGGTAGACTAATAAAGACTTGGAATGAAACTATAAGGAAAAGACGTGTACTTAGGCATTAGTGAGATTATGACTAAAGAAATGGCACAATGGCGACAAAAGATCCATATAGCCAGCCGACCCCACTATAGTGAGAAAAAGGTTTCAGTGTTATTGTTGTATTTATTAAACCATATTTATTGAATCATAGTTATTGAATCATATTTTTGAACCATGTTTTTTGAAACATATTTACTGAACCATATTTATTAAATCATGTTTATTAAATCATATTTTATTAAATCAAATTTTATTGAATCATACTTATTGAACCATATTTATTGAATCATATTCCACTACACACGATAATAAGAAAAGTTTTGTTTAGCTCTTGATCCACTATCTGTCAAATTGTTCTCAGATCATCAATTATTGCAGCAGTAGAGAAGAGAGGAAGAAGAACTATCTGTCAGATTGTTCTCAGATCATCAATTATTGTAGTAGAGAAGACAGGAAGAAGAACTATCTGTCAGATTGTTCTCAGATCATCAATTATTGTAGTAGTAGAGAAGCGAGGAAGAACTAATGTTGTCAATAATCTGAATGAAAGCATTTGTATTTTCTATTTCTTAGTATATCAAACCCTTAGGCTCCGTTTCTTTGGCAGGAAATGAGATGCGGGAATTGGAATTGGTCTAATTCCAATTCCAGCATGAATTGGAATTGAAGTTGATTCCAATTTTGTTGTTCGGTTGAATGTAGAAATTATGTCATAGGAATTGTAATTGTAATTCTGTTGTTTGGTTACATGTTAGAATCCAGAGGATGAAATTGAAATTTAAAAATTAAACGATTATAATGAAATATTTGATGATCGTATCAAATGCACACACGTAAACATAAACACACACTTGCACCTGGGGCGGATCCAGAGGGGGCCCGAGGGACACTATCCCCCCCCCCCTAATTATTTTTCAAAATGATTAATGTAATTGGATTACTCTCGTCGAGACAATGAATTTTGACTACTTATACGTCAAAAACGGTGGTCAAATGAGGGAGAAACAGCTCTGATAAGATGGAAACGCTCAAAAAAATTTTTGAAGAGAGTCGATGTCTGGCCCCTCGTGTTAAAATTTTTAGAACTCAGAGACGCATTCAAAACAAAATTTTGTGCACCCCCCCCCCCCCATTATCAATGTGTGCACCCTCATTATCTGGATCTGTCACTGACTTGCACACATAGACACATACACTATTAAGAAACTGAATTTAAATAATTTTTCTGGTTTTAAGAATAAAATGTTTTTAGCTATAATCAGTTTTTGACTATAACACAAACTGAATGACTTTTTCTTGAAAAAGATTCTTCTCTAGTTGAGTTTCTAGAAGAGAACTAGAAAAAAATCAATTCGGCTAGCAAAAATCTAAAAAAATCCTGGGAAAAAATCGTGGAACCAGATCTGCAGGAGGTGATCGGAAGACGAAGCTCTTACTCAGTTTAGAAATGGAAGAAATCCCTACTGGAGCTCCCCTGTTCAAAAATGGAGAAACTGGAATTAGGTCAGATTTGGAAGGGGGAAGAAGCAGCAGAGGAAGGCATTTGGATTTACCATTTTGACCTCCATTTGTCATCTGAATCTGTAGTATGCAGCAGCGAAGGCCATGGCACATACGAGATCAAGAGCGATGGAAGCCATCTCATTGCCAGCGAAGGGGATTGAGCAGAAGGAAGAGGGGTGGGGAGGCACAGATAAGGAGATAAAAGCATCAAAATCACCATGTTTTCTTCCCTCACGTGAACGACGGAAGCGAAATAATTAGGAAGGCCGACCTGTTGAGGTCGGATTTAGGGGAGGAAAGATGTAAGCTAACCTGAATTCCCACGAAATTGGATTGAATTCCAATTCCCACAAAAATTATTGTCCGCCGAACAGCGGCCTTAAAAAATTTTGAATTTTCTTTCTCAAGGAAATGGTATTTCTGGACTGCATAGGTGGGTTGACTTTGAAGGTTCGGCATTTTTGTGTGAATTGGGGAGACAATAAGAACTCACATGGGTGGAAACAATAAGAAATGGATGACAAAAATACAGTAAAAGTCACGCTCATCACACCCCCAGATTTAGATGTTCTCTACTCTTGAGCAAACCACATAACAATCTATGATATATAGAAGGAAAAATAGAAGCGGTTAATTTGCATGCTTCTCTTTCACTTCTTCAACATCACTTGCATTCATTATTCTTCGAAGTAGGCACATGTTCATCATCTTTTGTAAAATACCCTTGAAATGGTTGTTAAAAGAGAAATATGTCACTACTTCCACCAATTGCTCACAATCTCGACGAATGGAATTGTAAGCAAAAGAATCATGGCAGTAGAAACATAGCCTTAAATTAGAAATATTATTGCCCTTGTCTCAATGACCCTATCATTCATAAAATCTGCTGAAATGAAATATTACTGTCATTGTGGACGAAAATGGAAGTGCTTTGATGCAACTATATTTTGGAAGGCCAGGTATAAAGATCCCAAGTAGCGATATTTGTGGTAGCTAAGTAGATGATGCCCAAGTATTCCATGTTTGAATTAAAATTTGATTTTGCATGATCCAAGGAAAAGACTTCTTGGATGATTGTGGTGTAGTTAGTCATGCACTAAAATTTAACTGCTATGTTATGGGTCTTCGCACAAAATTATCATTTGGTGTAGTTAGTCATGCACTAAAATTTAATTATGTGAGTTATTTGCGAACATGATTTCTTGGGAGAGATTTGGAGTGGAATCCGATTGGTGAATCCATTAATTAAAATTGAAATATTGAAATCCTGCATGGACCCTTGGTTAAATCGAGAACTTGTGTGTTGAAATCAAGCTCTGAATGGACTGAAAATAAAGAGCATTGAGGAGCAAGTGCAGAATCCTCAAACGGGTTGGATGACATTGTGTGAGATGTCGCTGAGGTCGTTCCGCTTGCCCTGCGACGAGGTGGTGGGATTTTGAATCCCAGTTCTTCAGAGCATGGTTTGGAAACGGCGTTCCGGGAACTCCGTTTGGAAACGGCGTTCCGGGAACTCCGTTTCGAAAGGGCGTTCCGGGAACTCCGTTCTCCGTTTCGAAAGGGCGTTCCGGGAACTCCGTTTGGAAACGGCGTTCCGGGAACTCCGTTTGGAAACGGCGTTCCGGGAACTCCGTTTGGAAACGGCGTTCCGGGAACTCCGTTTGGAAACGGCGTTCCGGGAACTCCGTTTGGAAACGACGTTCCGGGAACTCCGTTCTCCGTTTGGAAACGGCGTTCCGGAAACTCCGTTTGGAAACGGCGTTCCGGGGACTCCGTTTGGAAACGGCGTTCCGGGGACTCCGTTTGGAAACGGCGTTCCGGGGACTCCGTTTGGAAACGGCGTTCCGGGGACTCCGTTTCGAAGCGGCGTTCTGGACACTCCGTTTCGAAACGATGTTGACTCCGCTTTGAAACGGTGTTCTAATAATTCTGTTTCGATATGGTGTTCTGGCACTTAAGGCCTCAATGGATAAACGATTTCCTCGTTATTCATGATTTTCCAAGGCTTGTTGAATAACACCATTCTTTGGGATGATAACTTAGGCTTCATTTGGTTTAGCATTTTCGGGTGGCGTTTGAAGCAAACACCACCGGACGGAGGGTAACCAAACGAAACTCCGTCTTCGTTTGCTCTTTTTGCACCCGCAGCAAGTAGGAAAGCCCCACCCCCCCCCCCCAACCGCTCTGTTTCGACCCCCACCTCTCCACCGGTTCGAAAGCTCCGTTTGGACCCGCTTGCTCCTACCGTCACCGCTAAACCAAATGAAGCCTTAACATCCATTGTGGCCCATGTATCTTTTCCTTAAAATTGGCTCGCCGATGACTCCATGATTGGTTGCGTACCTAAGAATGACAAATATTGCATAACTCGTCTTGCAGAAGTGTCGACCGGTCTCCGTGCATGAAAGATCTTCTTGAGGTAACCAAACGAAGCTCTGTCTCAATCAAACAAAGCCTTAGTTGGAATGGGGTGTCGTTGGGGTTGATTGAGCATTCTGAGCAGTTGAAGAATGCCCCATCAGAACACAAAAAACACCCTCGGTATGCTCCGTGTTGGGCCACCGTCGGAAAGCTTTAGGCTACATTTGTTTTAGCGGTGGCGGGTCGATTCGGCGGGTGGAAACGGAGAGTTCGAACCGGAGGGGGGAGGGGGCTGCTCCAAACGGAGCTTTTTGGGGCGTTTCTCAAGGCGGGCGGGTGGAAACGGAGCAAACGCCGCCGGAGGTTCATTTGTTTACCCTCCTTCCGGCGGCGTTTGCACAAAACGGAGTTGCGAAACGCCCAAACAAATAGAGCCTAAATCCCAGGCGGGAACGGTTATCTTTCAAATACATAATTGCTAGCTCTAACAGAGAATCGCAGCAACGCACAGAAGCAACAATGCCACACACACACTCAAACGCAACTCACGATACATAGCACACTTTAAATGAAAATATATAAGACGAACGACAACTTGCACTTTCAGGTTTAAGCAACCACTAACAATCAGAAATCCCCATTTCCACATTCCAGCGACCTGTATCTCCACTTCGAACTCTTCCCACACCACAACAGCACCACATTTCCGTTTTCTGAGCCTTATCCTCCTCCCAACTCTCAAGAGCCCGCCATCCTCAAACCAATGCAAAAACATTACAGAATTGCTTTCCAAACTCTGAAATCAGCAACAAAATACCTTCCCAGACTTTGTGTAAAATCTTGCAAGAAATTTTAATACTTATTATTGAATGTTTGGTGGATGAACATATTATTTGGGATACTAATTCATATTAAATTGCCCATCAATTGTGCTACTTTCAAGGTTTATTCTCCAATCATTTAATTGAAACACTTTCTATTTCATTTAATTGTATCTTGCTTGTTTCTGTGACGCCTAATTTCAAACGGGGGATGCTTGTGGACTATTAATAATTTCAGAAATTGTTGTGCTTACTCGTTGAAGTTTTCTTGTGCATCACAACTTTTTTTGAATTCCCGACATCAAACATTAACACCAAATCGTTAGTGTTCCCTTAGGGCACAATTGCACATTTACCTTACATTCTCTGTGTCAAAAGGGCTCTATATGATCATAAACAACCACCTCGTGTCAGGTTTGGGAAACTAAGTATCAAACTCTTGAGCATGAAATTCTTTCCGAGTACATTTGATCAATTTGTGTTCATCTATTTGAGAGAGAGGTATACCACTATTCGATGGTTCTGCTCCCAGCACCACCGCGCCACCCTGCCTCTCTGGTGGTGAGCCCATCCCCGAAACCACCCCCGGCCGGTGTGCCGGGGGCAGGGCTCTTCTCCGGTGGTTGATTACCACATTGGTCATGTTAACCCAAATAGTGTGGCGGACAGCATCAGGCGGGTGGATGCTCCAGGCATCCGCGGGCTCTCTTCAGAAAGTCGCGGGCACAGCAACGGGTGATCGGCAGGACGTGCGTCACCCAGGACAGCTTGCTCGTGGGTAGTTGACAAGGTCGCGGCTTTTTCTACCCAGGAGCCCCGGTGGACTCTCCAATCCAGCAGCCGCGTATGCGGTCTCTTCCCTCAATCATCTGCCGCCCAACTCTTCATATACCTCAGGCAGTTGCGCATTTAATGTTGCGTTAAATAGGGCATTAAATGTCCGACGATTCGGTAACCGTTCGGGCGGCCTACCCTCCAGTATAAATAGGGGGGCAGGGGCGCACGAATGGGGGAGCGAATGAAGGCTGGAACCTACCCAGTTGTAGATGCGGACACTAAGTATTCGCATGTAACCTTTTTACAATTAATCAAGAGGTTCGTTGCAAGAAAGGCATTCGCCGCGGCGGGTCAAATCCGGTGTTCACCGCTTTCAGCGTCCCATCCTTTTCATGCTCCTTATTCGCCTAACCGTCCGCAGGGCTAGCAGTCAGTCGGTTTTATTTTTTGCCCTCTCCGTCGGGCACCCCAGGTGCGTTAGTGCGTGGAAGAACTTGGGTGACAAAATCCGCACCAACAGTTCGAACATATGACCTTCAGATTACAAACAACCGGAGAAACCGCCCAACGCACGGTTACAGTGGCAAAGTCTGCCCTAGGCTCTCAAAGAGAATGTTGACAAGCACTCCCCCAAGAGGATGAGAACTCGGGGGCGATTGTGAATTTAGTACGGGTGCTCGGGAGCATTTCGAGTCCCGGGCAGCCGGGGCCCATCTAGAGCCCGCTCAGGAGGTTCAGGAAGTGTCCGTTCTCGGGGGGAGACGGAAGAAGGGTGGAATCCGTCAGTGCGGAGCTAGATGAGGAGAGCAAAGCCCAACTCATCTGGTGCATGTTAAAGAACATCGACGTCTTCTCATGATCACCCTCCGACATGCTGGGAATAAGCCCAGATGTCGTCTGCCATCACCTCAGCATTAGTCCTGATTTCAAACCCGTGAAACAAAAGAAGCGAGCAGTAGCTACTACTCATGTTGAGCCTATTCGAGAAGAAATTTCCAAGTTGCTCGAAGCAGGATTCATCCAGGAAGTCCAGTACCCTGAGTGGATTCTGAATGTGGTTATGGTGTGAAAGACCAATGGAAAGTGAAGAATGTGAGTCGACTCTACCCGTTTGAACAAAGCGTGCCCCAAGGATTGTTATCCTTTGCCTCGAATTGACTCCTTGGTCAACTCCATAGTAGGATTCTCGGTGATGAGCTTTCTAGACGGCATTTCAGGGTACCATCAGATTTGTATGCACAATTCAGACGTCCCCCATACTGTATTCATCACAAATGAAGGCTGCTACTATTATCGAGTCATGCTATTTGGATTGAAGAACGTCAGAGCAACATACCAAAGACTGATAGACCAAGTTTTCAAGCAGCAAAGGGGTCGCAATTTGGAGGTCTATGTCGACGACCTCTCGTAAAGAGCCGCGGAATGCAAGATCATCTCAGAGACATGGAAGAAACATTCACCACTCTTCGTAAGTTCAACATGAGGCTCAATCCGGCCAAGTGTGTCTTCGAAGCCAGTAAGAGGAAGTTTCTGGGTCACATAATAACTTACCAGGGCTTAGAGTCGAATCCGGACAAGGTAAAGGCCGTGTTAGAGATGTAACCCCCAAAGAGTCCAAAAGAAGTTCAACAGCTGGCAAGAAGTGTGGTCGGGCTTAGCCATTTTATTTCGCGCTCAGGAGATAAGTGTGTCCCGTTCTTCAGGACCCTACGGGGGGAACGAAGTTCGAGTGGACGGTGGAATGCGATCAAGTGTTCGAAGAGATAAAGCGTCAATTGACGACATCCTTGTTCCTCCAAAGTCCACAACAGTCGGAAAACCATTTCCTGTACCTCGGATCGGCAAAGACGCTATCAACTCAGTCCTACTCCGGGAAGAAGACAAGAAGCAGTTCCCGCTCCACTACGTCAGCCATGTGCTTAAGAGTGCAGCGACGCAGTATCTGATTCTATATAAGTTAGATTTAGCCCTGATAGTCTCGGCGTGAAGGCTCCGCCCCTACTTCCAGGCTCATTCCATCAAAGTGGTCACCGATCACCCCTTGAGAGTTGTCCTGGAGAAGCCTGATCATTATGGGCGATTGGCAAAGTGGGCCATAAAGCTAAGTGAATTCGATTTAGCATGTCCCGAGGATCGCTATCGAGGCCCAATCCTTGGCTGATTTCCTAATAGATTTTGCGGATGAAGGTACCGTCAGCAGGAGGATCCGGCCCCGCTTTGTTGGAAAATGTTTGTGGATGGAGTCTCTGGCCAAAGTTCGATCGGGAGAGGGATTGTCCTGCTCAACCCTTGCGACACTAAAATCGAACAGGCGGTTCGGTTCCACTTTCCCGTCACCAAAAATCAGGCAAAGTACGAAGCATTGGTGGTCGGGCAAGACTTGGCTCGAGAATTGGGCATTGAAGATGTAGAAGTGAAGACGGATTCTCTTGTCATGGCTTCGCAGATTAATGATACTTTCGAGGCTCGGGAGCCGCTCCTACAAAGATATCTAGCCCAAGTTAAACAACGCATCGAGCACTTCCGCTCATTTAGCGTTCAACGCATCTCGAGGGAAGAAAAGGCTTCCCGACAAGTTTGCTAAGTACGGTCTTCCAGTGGGGTAACTCTCACAAAACTTTTCCGTCCGGCAATCGACGAGGTAGATTTCATGAAAATTAATCAAGGAGTCTCGTGGATCGACCCGCTCGTCCATTATCTCACAACTGGGGAGGTTCATCCCACAATAAGTGACAAAAGAAGGTTTTGGTTGAAGGCGGCTCATTATTCCCTCATCGTCGGAGTTCTATGTCGCCGAACTCTCCTTACGTCACTGGCAAGATGTGTCACAGAGGAGGATATCCCTCGAATACTCCAAGAAGTCCATTCGGGGGAATACGACAGTCATTCAGGAGATCGACTTTGGAAAAGAGGATCCTCAGGCAAGGATATTTTTGGTGGGCAATCGAGAAGGATTGTGGAGACTTCTCCAAGACATGCATAAAGTGCCAGAGGTTTTTGCCCCCCTCCACGTAGAGCCAGCGCAACGGCTAAGGTCCATTTTTGTCTCGTGGCCATTTGCGGTATGGGGAATGGATTTGGTGTGTCCTTTCCCGATGACAAGTGAGCAGTGACGGTTCATTTTGGTGATGATTGTTATTTCAGCAAGTGGATAGAGGCAAATGCTTTGGCCAGAACGACACAGGTAATTAAGAACTTCATCTGGAGGGCCGATATGGAATCCCAACAGCAATTGTCACGGGCAATGGTTCTCAGTTCACAAGCGAAGAATGGTCGAGCGAACACTCAAAGAGAGTTGGCATTTTTCTGTCACCGGGTGGGAATAGAGCTCTGTTTTTCATCTGTTAATCATCCGCGTAGCAACGTCCAGGTGGAAGCAGCTAATAAGCAGATCCTGAACTTGCTCAAGAAAAAGACAGAGAACACTCGCGGAAGCTGGGCAGAGTAGTTACCAGCAGTTTTGTGGTCTCTCCGGTCAACCCCTTCTACGGTGACGAGGGAGTCACCAGTAAAACTATCGCATGGGTCTAAGGCCCCCATCCCAGTGGAATTTGACGTAGCCAACCCTCGAGTGCAACTCTTCAAGCAAGGCGACGAATGCTGGATGAAATACAACGACGAGGAGCTAAGGTGCAGCTTGGATCTGATCGATCTGCGGCATCAGTCGGCCATTAAGCAAGTTGAGGCAAAGCAAAGGATGGCTAAGTATTTTGATAAGAATGTCAGAGTAAAGTAGAGACCCCATGATGAAGAAAGTGGACACGGACGGAAGATCGACCGCGATAGGAAAGCTCAGCTCCAACTGGGAGCGACCCTTTATTATTAAGGAAGCACTCAAGAACGGAGTGTACCGGCTACAATCACATAAGGGTGAGGAAATATCTAATACTTGGAGTGGCGATGACCTAAAAAGATATTACTCAAATGTCATGCCTTCTCTTTCTTTCTTCACCTTTCCTTCAAAACTTAACATGTCATATATTCGTTCTGCGCTTAATCCTTGTTTTGAGAAGAAAGTAGGATACAGAATTCAACTTGAAGAAGCCAGGTTGCCCTGGCTGAAGCTTTAACAGTAAAAGGCGCGTGGAATGATCTTGACACAGTGAAATACGATACGAGGCTCTCAGCATGGTCTAGCCCTATTTAGCCCTTTTTGTCCAGCCCGGTGAGTCCCGAAGCTCGCATAGACCACCTCGAACATATCCAGACGTCTAGAGCGGCGGTCATCGAGCTTTTGACCCTTCTGTCAGATGAGATACTTCCCCCACCCTAAGACCATTATGATTACTCTCGTGGAGACACTCCCGATCAGCATATGTGTCAAGTTCGGATGTGTTATCGAACTGCGCATCGATTGAGGCGTTACTATTATCACTGTTTTCCTTTCCGAGGACAAGCCCCGACCAACATGTAGTTTATACCCCTTTAGTGTTTTTCAACACTGCTTGCGAACGAGAACCTTGTGGATGTTATATGCCTGACTGGTAACTTTGACCTCTGGTAACAGACACGAGAGTTGTGATGATGGTTGTCATTATTCCTGTATGTCTTTTTGGAGGAGCGCTCTGTCCTCGGGACACCCATAGCCCCACTAGACATCATGGGCCGGCAAGGCACCTTGGGTGCTTTTCTATCAAGGGCCTTGGATAAATGGCCGAGCGAACACTCAAAGAGAGGAGCGTCCTCCACGCACACTCTCGCACGGGAATGAGCAGGCAGCGGAAACCTAGCTGGCGAATGCCCGAGTACAACGCTGCGGATGGTTTGGTTCGGTGTGATTGCTACAAGCAATTTCTGCCTAAACTAAGTATACTCATACTCTCAACATCGGGTGGACTCTCACCAACTAAGCGTGACACAAAGCGCAATAGCAAGAATGCGCAAACACTTGGAAAAGAAAAGAGAGCAGTATAAGCAATATATGTATATATATATGACCGCGAACAATCCACGCGGATTTAAAATATAATGTTTTATGCACATTGTTCACAAATATAGGCGGATTCAAAAAAGAAAAATCGTGTCATCATCATTGGTCGCCGCCATTGTCTTTTGAGTGCTCTGCATCTTCCTCCTCATCGGCGGATCCTCCGCAGGATCGGGATCTTTTCCTTGAGCTCTTGGGCGGTGTGTATCCGCGGGAGGGGCGGATTTGCCATCTTCCGAGCGGTTTAGCATTATTGTCGCGGGGAACATGTCTTCATAGGAGGCGTCCGGAAACTCCTCCTTGAGTACGGCTTCTTCCCGAAGGTCCTCGAGAGCGCTCTTCACCGCCCGGGTCCTGGCATTAATGATCGCCCTTACGAACGTCGGGTTCCCCGGAGTCAGGCTCACCTGGAGAACACAGAAGGGGCGGTTAGAATTCACGGAAAAGGTACGCATGAACAGATTTTTTGAATTTAGTAATTACCGTCAGTTCTCTCCGCAAGAAGATATTCTCTGCCCGCAGCCGCTCCAGTACCAGTCAGGTACTACTGTTGTGGTGAGCGACCTCAAGGCCGTTGCGGCCGCCCTCTGCACTAACTCGTCTTCAGGGACGACTCCCATCTCTAGAAGGTCCCTCTCCCCGATGACTGTCGCTGCAACCGCTAGAGCATGCGAGATTGCCTCTCGTGCCTCCCTCCACGAGGGGAGGCTAGTACTGAGGGTCACCGAGACCGCGGCCCGGATAAGCAGCGGACGGTCGGCAAGGTCCATCAGACCTTCACCATCCGGGAGCACAAGCTCCTCTCATACACGCCTCCTCGCGCGCGGACCTTCGGGTTCGCCGAGAAGGAGCCGCCCAACCACTTCGGGAAGTTACCCCCGGGAATGGAAGCACAACTTCCCTCATCTTGGTGGTGGTTAGAACGGTTTTTCGGCGGGGGCCTGCAAGACAACTGTGAACATCCGGGGTGAGTATCTGCAGGTATGAAAAGCATGTGTAAATAAGAAATTTACTTTCAGTCAGCGGTGTTTATGCTCGCTACTTCTTCAAGGCGGGCTCCATAGTGTACGACATCGAGGGGAGCCTTAAAGAAGAACTCCATGATTGCCTTCTCCACTCCTTCCCCGGCGGTTTCGTGAACACCGCCTCCACCCGCGGATCGAGGATTGTTTCCAAAACCCTGAAGTCCACCTCGAACACGGCGAACCATTTCTTCCATCCATGAACCTTGTTGGCAGGTTCAGTGCCCGCAGCACACTAGAACCTATATACAAGTGCTCGTGCAACTGCGCGAGCACATGGAATATGTTCTGGAACACCACGAGGGTGAATCGGACCCTTTGTAGTTGTAAGTATGTGAAGGCGGTTACGACCGCGATTGAGTTAGGGAAAAGTTGGGCGGGCACTAGCCTGTAGAAATTCAATACTTCCACCATCTCAGAAAGATGGGGTAAGTCCCACCCGCGTCAAAGTGATCGAATAGGAGGACTAGCTCGCGGTCGAACATGTTATGGAGGTGTTCATCAGGAGCAGGGAGATGAGCGTTGTAAGACGCGGTGGTGGAGACCAGTCCAGATCAGGTCGTCGCAAAAGTGTCCGACGCCGCGCCCGGCCGGACCCTTACTGGCCCTAATTATGACATTTTAATTTTGTCATTTTTGCATCATTGTTATTTGCAATTTTGCATTATTTTATTTTGTTGGATATATATATATATATATATATATATATATATACCATATATAAATAAATACTATGGTTTGCGAATATCATGAGTTCAAAATTCCACAAGCCGTCAGATCATGAGTTCATAATTCAACAACCGTTTGATCGAGCACAATAAAATCATTTCATCTCTCCACATTTTAGTAGGTCTCCTAAACCTACTACTAGGGTGTCCTAAACATATATGAAATTACGATTTTGCCCCTATAACTCTTAAAAAATCCAGCAGCTGGCTGTTAAAATTATATTTTAATTTAAACGCGCCTAACTGGTTTCGATCCCAGAACCTCAAGGACAAGAAAAATAACTCAATCCAATGAGACAAGAGTACAACTATGATAATTATTCAAATAATTTATACTTATATATATCGTTATATTTTATGTATTTTATATAAATATATATATAAATATATGTATAATATAATTCATTATTACATATAAATATACTATAGCCGGGTATAGTTGCGCGAGGTCGTAGTGGTGAGCCGGGTACAGTCGCGTGGGGACGTAGGGGCAGGTCGGGTATATATAATCATATCAATATATCTTTATTATATAAACCAATATGCATATTTGGAAGCGCACCAAAAGTCTTATCTGGACCGTCCGATCAAGCACCATCAAAAGCAGGCCGTCGGATTCAAAGGAGGAGGATTGTCTATAGCAATTCCTCCTAAAAAACAGAATTCCCAAACTCCTGAAATCCTGATACCTGTTTGTTCTCCCCCTACAAGCGCCGATTCCCGACGCCGCCGCCGGCCTGACTGGTGACCACCGGCGAGTTTGTCGGGGCCCGACAAACTCGTCGGTAGCTGTCTGAGGTCTCATGGGCAAGGCCCCCGTCGGCGGTGGCCCTGCCCGCTCGCCGTCGAACAGCTAGCGGCGAGTTTGTCGGGCCCCAGCGAACTCGCCGGTGGTCACCGGTCAGGCCGCCGCCGCCGACGTCGGGGATCGGTGCGGGTAGGGGGAGAACAAACAGGCTATAGGGATTTCGGGAGTGGCCATGCCGGAGCCCGCCGGGCGGAGCTACCGGCTTTCGCGGGCGGAGCCCGCTTGGTCGCGGGCGGAGCCCGCCGCGGGCGGAGCCCGCTTGGTCGCGGGCGGAGCCCGCTTGGTCGCGGGCGGACGCCGGAGCCCGCTTGGTCGCGGGCGGAGCCCGCTTGGTCGCGGGCGGAGCCCGCTTGGTCGCGGGCGGAGCCCGCTTGGTCGCGGGCGGAGCCCGCTTGGTCGCGGGCGGAGCCCGCTTGGTCGCGGGCGGAGCCCGCTTGGTCGCGGGCGGAGCCCGCTTGGTCGCGGGCGGAGCCCGCTTGGTCGCGGGCGGAGCCCGCTTGGTCGCGGGCGGAGCCCGCTTGGTCGCGGGCGGAGCCCGCTTGGGCGGGCGGAGCCCGCGGGCGGAGCCCGCTTGGTGCGGGCGGAGCCCGCTTGGTTGCGGGCGGAGCCCGCTTGGTTGCGGGCGGAGCCCGCTTGGTTGCGGGCGGAGCCCGCTTGGTTGCGGGCGGAGCCCGCTTGGTTGCGGGCGGAGCCCGCTTGGTTGCGGGCGGAGCCCGCTTGGTTGCGGGCGAAGCCCGCGACGCCGCATCGAGAACGGGCGAAGCCCGTTTGAAGATGCTAGTTTATATATAAGCTCATTTATTAAAACCCACCCAAGGAGAAGGAACCGGTTCAGGTTTCTTTTTTTTATTATTTCGTCTTCCCTAGCCGGCTGGCAGGCACGCGGCTTCAGCTCCATCATTTTTGGCTTCACGCCTAGCGGTTTCAAGATCTGCCCTCGCACGTCTCCGCCCCACGATTTCCTCACCCGTCCACTCCAGTGAACAATCCAGAGGTGATTTCCAGCAACCTGTGGCTACAACCTATGCAACTTCCACCATGGCCATTGCTTCACGACCCCGGGGGTTTCGGCCTGTCCAAGCTCCACCATGACCGCTCGTTCCACGCTTTAGACGAGTAGGAATTTATTTATTTTTGTCATTGTAACCCTATAAAAGGGTACTGAGTGTTGAATGTTTTTTGGTGAGAATAAAATGAGTACTGCTTCCATTTGTAATTTTCTGGAGTTAATGTGATATTGCTGCTTCATTTTCCGCTTCCTGTTAGTGTAGAAGATTGATGATAAGAAGGTGGATGTGATTTCCTGTTGAACTGTCGATGTATTTAAGGGGGTTTTTTTTGCCCGTGAATTGCTTCCGTGAGAGGTGTGGAAGATGAACAGAAGTACGTGAATGCTGTGAGATTTTAGGTTCCCGTTAGAGATAAGGTGAACAGTTTTTTATGTTAAAAATTGTTGTTTTTTTTTATGTGCTTCCATTTGAGTACTGGGAGTTGAATGATTTTAGGTTGCGTTAACTTGTTGTTTGGGTTGAAATGGAAGGAGTCCATTTTCCTGTTGAGTTGAGTTAGTTTCGTGGAACCAGTAGAGTAGATGAACTTTACTGTTGGGTTTGTGGTTTCCTGAACAGTTGAGTGAGAGAGATTTCGTGGAGCTACTCTTGTGTGTGAGAGTGAGTGAATTTAGATTGTTTAATTTGTGGCTTCTCAAATTAGTGGAGTGTTTAGAGATTTCGTGGATTCACTAATTGTGAGGATGAGTGAAGTTTCTCTTTGGTTCCCGTGTACGATAGCGGCCGAGCTCGGAGTGGAAGATCAAAGGTGACGAGGAGTTTCTCGCGTGATCGCCGTCGACTTTTGATACGGAAAGACACCCCTTTCCGTGGGTAATTTGTTTCTCTCTTCTTCTTTTGTGTGTGTTTAAATTTTCTCATTAGGCTAAATAGATTTTTGTTGGATATACACTTGAATTTTGTCAGCGAACGCTACGTCGAAAACTCCAAACGGAAACGTATTTGGAGTTCATGATTTCTGTTTTGCTACGAGAAGGAGAACGGAACGAAAGTTGCGAACTTTCTTCCCGAATTTAGAATTGAACTAGTAATTCAAAAAAAATCATTTTTTAAAACAAATAGTTTTTTTGTGCTTTCCAAAATCAAAGTTGTTTAATTTCAAAGTCTGTGCAACGCCTGCTCTAATTTGTTTACAAATTTAATTTAATCATCGCACGCATTTAGAGTTTCCTAGAGAAAAGCCGGCATGTGCGCAAACCCTACGCGCAGTCCTACATCACGCGGGATCCGAGCGGATCCTCTCCAGGTGTGTGGCAAACTCTTTGTCTGAAAGCACGAGCCTACGCGGCGCATGGATCAGGAAAGTAACAGCACAGCCTGATCGGGTAACACCCGGCGTCGGAGCTCACTTGCCCTCTGAATCACTCATCTTTTTATTTTGGAAAGGCGGAGAGTTTCTAGCTTATTTATAAGCTGCACTGACTGTTTTACCTCGAAAGGCGAAACGTCGCGGGAATCTGGTGCCCGCCGTAGGTGTCCGCGTCGATCATTTCGCGGTATGACCCTTGCAAAATTACAATAATGGTGAGTGTGTGTTCGCAAGCAGGTATGATATTCGCCACGGCAACAAGGTAATCGCAAAAATAAGCATGAAAAAGAAAACACACTCAAACAAGCATAAGCCTAGGCGGGCACATAGAATGTTCGTCTCGGCTGTTTGATATTATTATTAAAAGCTAAATAAAATTCGGGATGTCCCCGCTGTCCTCTAAGCGTCCTGTCCAGGAGTTCGCTCCACACCTATGAACGCCAAGTTGTCGGTCATATCAAGGAGCGTTCGCGACACCTATAAGTTGTTTGTTCAGCTTGGCGCCCAGTGTGTGTGTGTGTCGCGAACATCCTCCCTCACTTTTCAGGCGTATTTTTGGACGGCTTCTTCTGGAGTTGACAAGCATTGTGGGGTCGTCGTGCTTGTCCGCAGAGCGGGGAGGCGCCCATTCTCGGTAGCAGACCGCTGAAACACCGTCATCTCCTCCTCCAGTCGGGCGATACGCGCACGAGCGTCCCAGAATTCCTGTTGCAATGCAGCCATCGCTGGAGCGTTCGCTATAGGCAAAGAAAAGGGCGTTAAAATTCTTTCACAGCTAATTGGTGGTTCGCGGGAAAGAAATCGACAGGATACCTTCGGCGAGCTCCTTCGTCCGTGTTCGTCGAGCGTCCGCTTCTTGGTCATTATGGTTCCTTTTCCTCTTATTTTTCGCCCTCAAAGTCAGTTCTGGGGAATTACTAGTAATCACTGGTGGTTGGTTTGCGGTTTCGGTCGCTTTCCCTTTGGAGTTTTCGCTGAAGGTATCCTTCTGGTTTACAAACTCTCTTTTGAAGTCGCTATCATCAGGACTCTGGTCTTCGTCTGCGTCGACATCTTTTTTCGACCGATCACTTTCCTCTGGTTCCTTAGGCGAATGAGGTTCCGCCAATTGGTGCTTTGCTTTGGTGGCTTCGTCTTTTAGGATCTGTTTGCGGAATGGGTCCGGATCTTTGCGAACGGGCTTCTCCTCAACAACTTATGACACCATTCTCTCTATTTCGCGAACTGTGCCTGCACGGGGCTCATCCTGGTCCTTTGGCAGAGTTGTCTTCTTAACGCGGGTCTTCTGCATTTAAAGTTCTTCTGGCTTTTGAGAAGTGCTCGCAGGCCCACGGTGTGCAACGCCAAGCCGCCTCCAACAGTGGGGAACCTTTTTATATGGTCATCGACCCCGCCTAGGGTCGGGATCTGCCCGCCCACCGGCCGTGGCTTCTTCTATAGAGGCACTTGCGACATTTTGAAGCCGCTTGGTGAACCCTTCAGTGTCTTGCATGACTGCGGGGGAGCAGTCGTCATCGCGTTATCGCCAATGATTCCCAATCGGGCAAGGACAGTGGCGTTCAAGCTTGACATCGTTCAGGAAGTTTGCAAAAATGGTCCAGAGCTTTGGAGAGTTGTTCTGGCCAGAGCATGGCCTGCGATATTTATAGACCAGAGGGCTCGAGATTCGGGGCGCGGGATTTGCGTTTACCAGTATTCTTTTTTGGAATCCGCACTGACTCAAAAAAGTATTGGGATTATGTTAACCCAAATCTTGCGGCGGACAGCACCAGGCGGCCGGACGCTCAAGGCACCTGCGAGATCTCTTCAGGAAGTTGCGGGCACGGCAACGGGTGATCGGCAGAACGTGCATCTCCCAGGAGAGCTCGCTCGCGGGAAGTCGACATGGTCGCAGCGGTTTCTCCCCGGGAGCCCCGACGGACTCTCCAATCCAGCATCCGCGTATGCGATCTCCACTCTCAATCCTCCGCCGCACGATTGTTCATATACCTCGCGCGATTGCACATTTAATGTTGCGCTAAATATGGCATTAAACGCCCGGCGTTTCGGTAAGCGTTCGGGCGGCCTACCCTCCGGTATAAATAGGGTGGCCAGGGGCGCACGAAGGGGAGAGCGAACGAAGTACGGAACATACATGAATGTAGGTGCGAACACTAAATTCGGGTCTTACCAGTATTTTATCTCTTTTCTGTCTTGTAATCGCTTGTATTCGCCTGTAATTTCTTTACAATTAATCAAGAGCTCCGTCGCAAGAAAGACATTCGTCGCGGCAGGTTAAACCCGGTGTTTGCCGCTTTCAGTGACACATCCTTTTTGTGCTCCTTTTTATTTGTCTAACCGTTCGCAGGGCTAGTAACTGGTCGGTTGCAGTTTGTGCCCACTCTGCCAGGCACCCCAGGTGCATTTGTGCGTGAAAGAACTTAAGTGACAAAATCTGCACTAACAGGTCACATTAAAAGAAAATTTTCCTCCACCTTCGTAATTAAAGATTTAAGTTTTCTATGGTACAGTCTTGGAATTGAGATTGCTAGATCTTGTGAAACGATTATGATTTCCCAACATAAATATGTCTTTGGCTTTCTCATTGACACCAGATATCTAGGAGTAAAATCTCTGGGAAACCCTGTTGATCGAAACTATTTTTTGTGAATCGTATTTATTGAGCTATATTTATTAAATCATATTTATTAAATAAAATTTACTGAACCATATTTTTTGAATCATATTTTATTAAACCAAATTTTATTGAATCATATTTATTGAACCATATTCCACTTCACACGATAACAAGAAAGGATTTGTTTAGTTCTTGATTCACTATCTGTCACATTGTTCTCATATCGTCAATTGTTGCAATAGAAGAGAAGAGAGGAAGAAGAACTGATGTAGTTAACAATCTGAATGAATGTCTTTGCATTCTTTATTCTTTATTATTTTCTCCTCCTGAATTCTTGGTATATCAAGCACTTACAGAATTTCGAATTTTCTTTCTCTAGGGAATTATTTCATGCCTAGTTTCAGCTTCTATTCAATATGAATGGTATTTCTGGACTACATGGGTGGAAACAATAAGAACTCACATGGGTGGAAACAATAAGAAATGGCAAAAATACGGTAAAAATCGCACTCATCACACCCCAGACTTACATGTTTTCTAGTCTTAAGCAAACCACATAAAAACATATGATGTATAGAAGCAAAAATAGGTGTGGTTCATTTGCGTGCTTCTCTTCCACTTCTTCAACATCGCTTTCATTATGTTCATTATTCTTCAAAGTAGACACATGTTCATCATTTTTCATGTAAAATACCCTTAAATGGTTGTAACAAAGAAACATGTCACTACTTCCACCAACTGCGTCACAATCTCGACGAATAGAGTTATAAGAAAAAGAATCATGGCAGTATAAACATAGCCTTAAATTCGGAATGTTCTTGCCCTTGTCTCAATGACCCCATCATTTCTTCATAAAGGCTCTATTTTTTTGGGCGTTTCGGTGCTCCGTTTTGGGAAAACGCCGTCGGAAGGAGGGTAAACAAATGAATCTTCGGCGGCGTTTGCTCCGTTTCCACCCGCCCGCCTTGAGAAATGTCTCAAAAGCTCTGTTTGGAGCAGCCAACTCCCCCCTCCGATTCGAACACTCCGTTTCCACCCGCCGGATCGACCCGCCACCGCTAAACAAAATGAAGTCAAAGTCTGTTGAAATGAAATACTACTGTCATCATGGACGAAAATGGAAGTGCTTTGAGGCAACTATATTTGGAAGGCCAAGTATAAAGAGCCCAAGTAGCAATGTCTGTGGTAGCTAAGTAGATGATGCACAAGTACTCCATGTTTGAATTAAAAATTGATTTTGCATGATCCAGGGAAAAAACTTCGATGATTGTGATGTTGTTAGTCATGCACTAATTTAACTGCTATGTTATGACTTATGAGTCTTCGCACATAGTTATCATTTGAGTGCTTTCTATTAATATCAATTTAATTATGAGAGTTATTTGCAAACATGATTTCTTGGGAGAGATTTGGAGTGGAATCTGATTAGTGAATCCATTAATTAGAATTGAATTATTGAAATTCTGCATGCACTACCTTGGTTAAATCGAGAACTTGTGTGTTGAAATCCTACTCTAAATGGGCTAGAAATAAAGATAATGCGCATTGAGGAGTGGATGCAGAATCCTCCAACGGGTTGGATGACATTGTGCGAGACGTCATTGAGGTCGGGATTCTGCTTGCCACCATGCGTGAAGGTGGTCGAGATTTTGAAACATTGCGGTGTGTCGGTGTCCCAATTCACTCCTATCAAAATGACGCGTATTATGGGGTTGATTGCCTTCGTCAGAGAGCATGGCTCGAGGTTCTGTTTGGACCTTTTTAGAGAACTTTGTTTTGAAACGTCGTTCTGGGAAGACCATCTTGAAACGTCATTCTGGGAACTCCCATGCAAAATGGCATTCTGGGAACTCCCTTGCGAAACAATGCTCTGGGAACTCCGTTGCGAAACGGCGCTCTGGGAACTCCGTTAAGAAACGGCGCTCTAGGAACTCCGTTCCGAAACGGCGCTCCGGGAACTCCGTCCTGAAACGGCGCTCCGGGAACTCCGTCCCGAAACGGCGCTCCGGGAACTCCGTCCCGAAACGGCGCTCCGGGAACTCCGTCCCGAAACGGCGCTCCGGGAACTCCGTGCCGAAACGGCGCTCTGGGAACTCCGTTCCGAAACGGCGTTCTGGGAACTCCGTTTCGAAACGTCGTTCTGCAACTCCGTTTATAAACGGCGTTCTGGGGACTCAGTTTCAAAAAGACGTTCTGGGAACTCTGTTTTGAAACGGCCTACTGAAATCCGTTTCGAAACGACCTGCCAGAACTCCGTTTTGAAACGGTGTTCTGGAACTCCGTTTGAGCACTTAACAGGTCGTGTTGGGCGGTGAGAACAATTCCCTTCCATTGAGATCCTTGACCTCAAGGATCAAGGGAGGTGAAAACGATTTCCTCGTTATAGGCTCCGTCCCATTGTCATTCGTTGCTCCGGTTCATGATTTTCCAAGGCTTGTTGGGAGCAGTCGGATAACACAATTCTTTGGGATGATAACATGACGTCGATGGTGGCCCTTGTATCTTTTCCTTATTTGGCTCGTCGATGACTCCATGGCTGGCTGTGGACCTAAGGATGACAAATATTGCATAACTCCACTTGCATAAGATGTCGACCAATCTCCGTAGTATGGAAGATGTTCTTGAGCCGGGGAAAGTATCTTCTTAGGGCAGAGCTTAAGTTGGGCATGTACTGGGAAATGTTGGAACCGGTTGAAATTATGGCGCCCGGACGAGGAGGTTTCACTCGAATGAATCGACCATTGCCCCTGAATGATCTCGTGGTAGTGTTAGTTGGAATTGGGTGTCGTTGGGGTTGATTGAGGATTTTGAGCAGTTGAAGAATGTCCCATAAGCACACAAAAAACACCCTCGGTATAGTCTGTGTTGGGCCATCGCCGGAAAGCTTCTAAATGGTGCAGCCACATCTCCCAAGCAATTGGTGGAGAGGATAAAGATGCAGCCTCACGTTTTGCCAGTATTATGGTGATCACGATGCGTTGTTCTTCACTCATTCTAGTTTGCTTTTTGTATATCTCACACATCATTTTCTTCATGCCCTCAATTTCTCCCCACAACTTTTGATATTCGAAATCATCAATCTTCATTGTAGCGGCGGCCGGCGAAATCGAATGCTCTTGTTGCTCGATCAAAGTTAATATGATGGCCGGAACGATGGCTCTGACCTCTTGTTGCTCGATCAAAGTTAAGATGATGGCCGGAACGATGGCTCTGACCTCTGATATGCCTCTAACAAGAGATTAGAAAAAAAAACAAGCAAAGGAAATCCTGAAGAAGTCGGGAAGAAGTAATTGGAGAAAAAATTAGATACGGGACAGACAATTCATTCCATTCCATACCAAAACATAAGCATGATAGGGTATTTAAACCCACAGCAGCCAGTTAGTTAAATCCCAAGCGGGAACGGTTATCTTTCAAATACCTAATTACTAGCTTTAACAGAGAATCGCAGGAACGCGTGGGAGTAACAACGCCACACACAGTCAAACGCAACTCACGGTACATAGCGCACTTTAAATTAAAATATACAAGACACGTAACAACTTGCACTTTCACGATTCAGCAACCACCAACAATCAGCTATCCCAATTTTCATATTCCAGCGACCTGTATCTCTGCTTCCAACCCTTCCCCCAACCACAAAAGCCCCACATTTCCATTACCTGAGCCTTATCCTCCTCCTAAGACCCCACTATCCCTTGAACCAATGCAAAAACTTTGCAGAATTGCTGTCCATACTACGAAATCAGCACCAAAATACCTTCCCAGACTTTATAACTTGTAAAATCTTGCATGAAGTTTTAAAACTTATTATGTTTGGTGGATGAACATATTATTTGGGATACTAATATATATTAAATTGTCCATCAATTGTGCTACTTTCAAGGTTTATGTTATGATGCGGGACGAGCCGAACCCACACTGGGGGTGCACATATCAACGCAAACTACGCGCCACGGCCGCATGACTTTATTATTTTACGCGCATGTTTATTTTTATGCAATATTGTTTTATTGTCACACATATCTAAGCCCAAGTGTGTGTGTGTGGGGGGGGGGGGGGGGGGGGAATGGTGTGAACAGGTTATCTACCGGGGTGAACTCTCTGTTTTGGAAGTAAGCAAGTGATTTCCCCTCTTACTCTCTCCCTCTCTCTAAATCACGCTCTCTCTCTATCCCCCCCCACCCCTCACAGTTCGTCGCTCGCCCTAGCCGCAACCGAATCTTCATCTGGCACTTCTCCCACGTCGAATCTGCCGATCCCCCATCTTCCCTCTTTGTCTCTCTATTTCTCCATCTCCTTCGTTTTTTCTCTATTGCTGGATTCCCCCATCTCCAACCATTGGACCATTGGGCTCCAAGAAGGGTTTCGTCAATCCTTGGTGGGATTCATCCCTCTCCGGCCCTATCACGAGGTCGAGATCAGGAGGTCATCACGGCTTGTATCCTAAGTTATCAAAGGCGCAAGGCGCACCGAGCCGCAAAGGGCCCCTGGAGCCTAGGCGCAAGGCGCAGGCGCTCGCCTGAGGCACGTGAAGCACAAAATTGGGGGAAAAATGAAATTGAGCGAATTGGGCGCCCAATTCGCTGAAATTGGGCGAATTGGGCGGCCAATTCGCTGAAATTGTGCGAACTGGGCGCCCAATTCGCTGAAATTGAGCGAAATCGTGGAATTTCAGAGAATTGGGCGCCAAAATCGCGGAATTTCAGCAAATTGGGCGCCCAATTCGCTGAAATTGAGCGAATTGGGCGCCCAATTCCCTCAATTTCAGCGAATTGGGCGCCCAATTCGCTCAATTTCAGCAAATTGGGCGCCCAAGTGCACCTAGGGGGTGCCTCGGGTGCGTCTAAGATCATGTTTTTGCCCATATCAAAAAAAAATTTAAATACCTTGAAAGGCCCGAGCGCGCCTAGGAGCCTGTAAGGCCGCGCCTAGGAGCGCCTGAGGTGCGCCTGGGGCACATCGCCCTCCTCAACTGTGCTGAGGCGCGGCGGGCTGCGCCTGGTGGGCCCGGCGCCTCAGGCGCGCGCCTTAACAACTATGCTTGTATCAGAGCCAAACACCGGCGTTCCACTCTCTGGTACCTACCGTGCCACCCTATCTGCGACACGCCGCCCGTCGGCGCACTTGCCCCCGCCCAACTTGACCACCGACTTGCTTCCCTCGCCGGCCATGAACCCCTTGCAGCCACCCTCTTTGTCCGAATGCGGTCCATCACTCACTCAAATCATGGAAAACTTCCTGTCTATGCTCGCCACCCAAAACGACAAGATGGAAGCCCTCAATGCACGCTTGGATGCTATACAAGGTACCTCACCCATGCCGTTGGCAGCCCACGAGGCCTCCCACACCACGAGTTGGGTCGAGTCGGGTCTCCATGGAGGGGACAACTTCTCTTTTCCTCATTTCATTCGGATGGATTTTCCGATCTACGAAGGCCGCAAAGATTCACTCCCTTGGCTCACGAGATGCGAGTTTTTCTTCACTAATCAACATACCCCGGACGAGAAACGAGTCAGAATCGCTTCTTTCCACCTCCTAGGACCGACACAGTTATGGGTTACTCAACTCCTACGTGAACACCCCAACACCTCTTAGGAGGATTTCCAGGTGGCATGCACACTTTGGTTTGGACCGACCATGTCGGGCAACCCTCTCGAAGACCTCATCGCCCTCAAACAAACCGGCCCCATTGAGTCTTACATGGAGCAATTTCAGTTGTTACTGTACCGCCACTTTCGTTTTGCCTACGCAGCAAGTTCCCTTTTCACGGTCGGGTTACCCGAACGATTGCATTGGGACGTGAAGTTTCAGAAACTGCAGGATGTCACCACCGCCATGAGCATGGCTCGTGCTTGTGAGCGCCTCCTACTGCTTGATCGGCCGCCGCCGGACCACCGTGATTATTTTGGCCACCGACCGTCCTCCGGGTTCTCCAACCCCAAACCGCTGAGTGGGGACAACCCACCGTGCCCCACTTTTTGACGCCGCTTATCTCGACCAGAGATGGCAGCGTGCCGTGAAAAGGGGTTATGCTTCTCAGACATAGATGCAAGCGTTTATTTTGGCTGGAAGTTGATGACTCATCCGAGGATGAGGACGACGGACCCAACGACTCCGGCACGCCACAACTCTCTCTCAATGCTCTAGTGGGGCCGCAGAACGGTTGCATGATTCAGATGTATGTGGATGTGGAGGGGACACCCCTCTTAGCCCTCATGGACACGGGCAGCACCCACAACTTCATTCGTCAGGACAGGGCCCTTAGTCTCCACCTTCCTTTTGTCTCCCATAGCCACGTCAGGTAGTCGTGGAAAATGGCCAGCAGATACTGTGTCCTGGACTTTGTCGGCGCGTGGCCTTTGTATTGGACAGCTACCACGCACAGACAGATCTCTTTTTGGTGGATCTTCGGGGTTTTGATATTGCCTAGGGCGTTCGCTGGCTGCGAACATGGGGACTCATCATGTGGGATTTTGAAGGCCTTACCATCTCAGGGAAGGCGGGTTCTCGTTTGGTAAAGTGACACAACCACGCTCTGGGGCAGTCTCCCTCCTTTTTGGTCCACACCGAGCCCCTGTCCACTCAAGTGGAGAAGCCAGGAAACCACCCTCCAAACCTTGTCAATCTTCTGCAGTTATTTCCCGAGATATTATACTCGTGCTCGGGCCTTCCACCGCGTCGCCACCAGGACCATCGTATCTGCCTCCTTTCGGGCACGTCCTCGATTGTGGTGTGCTGGTACCACTATCCCTTTCACCAGAAGGATGAGATCGAGCGACAATGCGACCTTCTCGTCCATCAAGGCCTCATTTGGCGCAGTGTATCCCCTTTCTCTTCCACGGTATTGTTGGGGCACAAGAAAGACAGTTCATGGCAGCTCTGCGTGGACTACCCGGCCCTAAACACTATCACGATCAAAGATAAGTTTCTTATTCTGGTAGTGGAGAAACTCCTCGACAAGCTACATGGAGCGTGCTTCTTCTGCAAGCTCGACTTGTTCTCCGGTTATCATCAAGTCCGCATGGCGGCTGACGACGTGGAGAAGACTGCATTCCGCACGCACCATGGTCACTTTGAATTCTTGGTCATGTTGTTCGGTCTAACGAATGTTCCTTCCACCTTTCAAGCCCTCATGGGTATTCCACCTTTTTCTCCGAAAGTCCGTTCTTGTTTTCTTTGACGTCATATTGTCTATAGCAAGCAGTGTTGTAGATATCGGCAGACATGTCCGACATGTCGGCCGACATAAAGGTTTTGGGTGCAAACTGCAACGAAACCGATTTGTTTGACAAAAATATCGTTTTGTAAAAAAACGGCGATATATCCTGATATATCGATATATCTCTAACTCGATATTACGGTTATTATATTTAATATATAAAAAAATAAAGTTCACGGGACCCATATTTTTCTACTTCACGAGTCCATTTCACGCATTCGGCATTTCTCGCTCTACCCTAAATTTTACGGGAGAGTCGCTCTGGCGGAGTGGTCGACACTCGACAGCTCCTTCTCTGGTGACGAGGCAACGGATCGGCATAGCAGGCGAGGAGTAGACGACGACGCCGGGCTTTCTACGAATTGGCATCGCAGGCGAGGATGCGAGGAGTCAATGTCGGGCTTTAGGGTTTCTGCTACTTCACTCCACTGTAAGCCCCCTTCTTCTTTCTTCTTCTTTCTTCTTTTTTCTGCGACAATTGAAAGTTTTATTTGAAGTTATTATATTGATCAAGTCATAAGATCTAAAAGTTTTATTAAACTTGTGTTACTGTATGATTCTTTTGTATGTTATAGTTAGGTTTCTATCTTACAATATCTAAGTTTATACCTTTCCTTGTGTAAATCTACAGTGATTTTTGTTTCTCCTGTGCTAAGAAAACTCCCCTCCAACTTTACATAATTATATGAGCTTCTCCTTTATCTTTCAAAATTATTTCAAAGAAAATATTATAAATACTTATTTGTCTATACATTGCTATAGTTATTTGTCCCTACATTTTTACTCATTTGCAACAAATATGTTTATAAATACTGTAAACTTTATTTAAATATTAAAATCCGATATTGTAAAATATCCCCGATATATCCCCCGCAATCCGACATACGACATTTCAAACCCAAACCGACATGAACCCGACATCTGACATCTACAACCTTGATAGCAAGTCCTGGGCGGACCACCTACAACGTCTACATGTCATTCTCAGCTTGGTGCACACACACCAATTGGTTCTTAAGGCCTCCAAATGTTCCTTCGGGCAGCACTCCATCACCTACTCGGGACATGTGGTACACAGTTTGGGCATTTTGGCCGACCCGACAAAGCTCCAAGGAATGACGGTGTGGCCTATGCCGCAAACTCCTACCGACTTGCGCGGATCCCTTGGTCTCACGGGATATTATTGTCGCTTTATCCACAATTATGGCACCATCGCAGCTCCCATGCTCAGTTACTCCGGAAGAACGCCTTCACGTGTACGGACAACGCGACTCAGGCTTTCCACTCCCTACAATCGGCATTGTTGTCCACAGGAATTCGCCCGACATTTCCTTGTGGAATATGACGCCTCGGGACTTGGCTGCAACAAGAGGAGCATCTGATAGCATATTTCAGTCGCCCGACCACCATCCATCATCGCAAAATGTCGGCCTACGAACAAGAACTCATTGGACTCGCCAAACCATTCAGCATTGGCGTCTTTACTTATGGGCCGCCCCTTTGTCATTCAAACGGATCCCTATAGCCTAAAGTACTTGCTCGAACAACGGCTATCTACGGTACCGCGACAATGATGGGTGAGTAAACTTCTTGGCTTCGACTTCCAAGTGGAATGCAAAGTCGGTGTGCTCAACCCCGTCGTCGATCCTCTTTCTCCCCGCGACACCTTAACCACGACCTCGCTCCTCGCCGTTTCATTTCCAACAACAGATCTTATCTCCTTGCTCAGCCAAGAGATCCAACAATCTCCTAGCTTATCAGAACTTCTCCATCGGGCGGAAACGGGCCTCACGGATCAGCATTGGACCACCCGCCATGGACTTATCTTCTACCGTGAATTCGTGATTGTGTGTATGTGGACACGGCATCTCCTCTCATTCCCACCATTTTAGAGGACGCTCATTCTCGTAGCCACTAAGGCGTTCACCACACTATCCAAGGACTGCGAATGGAATTCTTTTGGAAAGGGATGTGCAAGCACGTTCATGACTTCACTGCGGGTTGTGCTGTTTGTGAAAGAAATAAGACTGATCATCTCCTTTTGACGGGTCTACTCCAACCCCTATTGGTGCCCACACAGATTTGAGGGGGATCTCTCCATGGACTTTGTCGAAGGGTTGTCTTTTGCCCGCGGGAAATCGATCTTGATGGTGGTGGTAGACCGATCCTTGAAAGGGGCCCATTTAATCGCCTTGGATCGGTCGCTCATCGTCGAGAATGTTGCCAATATTTTTTTTTCAAGAAATCTTTCGCTTACACGGCATGCTAGAGACTCTAGTCTCAAACTGGGATAAGGTGTTCACTAGTCATTTCTGGAAGGAGCTCTTCTCCCTCAGCGATACCAAGCTCGCATTTTCCTCGGCTTACCACCCGCAGTCTGATGGCCAGACCGAGGCGGTCAACCGCACTGTTAAGATATATTTACGATGTGTCACCGGCGATCGTCCTCAGTATTGGTCGCGCTGGCTCCCTTGGATAGAATATTGCTACAACACTGCATACCACACGGCGCTGAAGACTACTCTATTCCGCCTCATCTATGACCGAGAACCTCCACGCCTCCTATCGTATACGGGTGGCTCTGCTCGTTTAGATGATGTGGATAGAGAATTGGAAGACCGAGATGAGTTCTTGCAAGAAGCCTGGAACCGCCTCGTTCAGGCTCAACAACGCATGGAAGTCGCCTACAACTGTGGTCACCGTGACCTTACTCTCGTCGTGGGCGATTGAGTTTGGGTGTGGCGCCGCCCTTTCTGTCAAATGACCACAATACGGACTACCTCCAACAAATTGGGTCCCAAATTTTTTGGCATTTTTCCGATTACAGAACGCATTGGCGACGTGGCTTACCGCCTCGGCCTACCGCCTACCTCCGGAGGCGCATATTCATGGGGTTTTTCACATGTCTCAGCTCAAGCTCTTCGTGGGGCCACCGCCATCTTCCCACTAGTTGATATTTCGGTCCAGCTTGAGGACAAGTTGTCTTACGGCGAGGGCGGCGATGTTATGATGTGGGACGAGTCAGGCTCACGCTGAGGCCGCACGTATCAACGCCGACCACGTGTCACGACCGCATGACTGTATTGGGATGTTTTTATTATTTTACGTGCATGTTTACTTTTATGTAATGTAGTTTTACTGTCCCACATGTCTAGGCCCAGATGGGGGCAAAAATGGTGTGAATCGGTTATCTACCGGAGTGAACTCTGTTTTGGAATCAAGCAAGTAATTTCCTCTTTTACTCTCTCTCTCTCTCTCTCTCTCTCTCTCTCTCTCTCTCTCTAAATCTCACTCTCTTTACCCTCTTCACGGTTCGTCGCTCGCCCTAGCCGCAACCGGGCCTTCGTCAGGCGCTTCTCCCGCGTCGTCTCTGTCGATCCCCCCTCTTCCCTCTTTGTCTCTCTCTATTTCTCCCTCTCCTTTGTTTTCTCTCTATTAACGGGTTCCCCCATCTCCAACCATTGCACTGTCGGGCTCCAAGAAGGTTTTTGTCGATCCTTGGTGGGATTCTTCCTTCTCCGGCTCTATCACGAGATCGAGATTGAGAGGTCATAACAGTTTATTCTCCTATCATTTAATTGAAACACTTTCTATTTCATTTAATTGTATCTTGCTTGTTTCTCTGACGCCTAATTTCGAAAGGGATGCGCGTGGACTATTAATATTTTCAGAAATTGTTGTGATTACTTGGAGTTTGTTTGTGCATCATAATTTTTTTGAATTCCTAACATCAAAACATTAATGCCAAATCATTAGTGTTCCCTTAGGGCACAATTGCACATTCACCTTACACTATGTGTGTCAAAAAGGCTCTATATGATCATAAACAATCACCTCGTGTCAGGTATGGGAAACTAAGTATCAAGCTCTTGAGCATGGAATTCTCTTCGAGTACATTTGATTAATTTGTGTTCATCTATTTGAGGGACAGGTATACAACTATTCTTATTAATTATGATAATGATAATATTATCACAAGGATTGATAATTGCCATATTGGTCACATTAAAAGAGAATTGGCGTTCACCTTTGTAATTAAAGATTTAAGTCTTTTGTGATATATTCTTGTAATTGAGATTGCTAGATCTTGTGAGAAGATTACGATTTCCCAACATAAATGTCTTTGACCTTCTCATTGACACCAGATATCTAGGAGTGAAATCTATGGATAGCCCTGTTGATCGAAACTATATTATTTATAAGTATGATTTACCTGATCTTGAAAGGAAGGTTGACTCCCAACTCATTGTTGGAAAATTAGTTTACTTATTACTAGGCCAAACATCTTTTTTGTTGTTGGGTTAGTCAACCAATTTATGCACAACCATAAATTCATTATTATGGAGTTGTCTTCAAATTCGTTCTCTTGAAAGAGTAAAAAGCAGAATATTGTTGCTCGATCTTTTGTTAGAGCGGAATTCAGAGTCATTGTCATTACTACATGTGAGATAATATGGTCTAAGTATCACGGCTCACCATCTTTGGTGCTAGCCTCGTGATGACTCTAGAGAAATCTAGAACCTTGTACATAAAAAGAGGCATGAAGATGATGAATTCTAGAGTGGTCCCATGAGAACATTCTGGAATAAGATGGAAGATTCATGTATCTTGTAAATATGAGAAATGTATAGAATAATCTAAAAAGTAGGCATTCTAGATCCTTCCATATTTTTGAGGGAAAATTTTTTAAAGCTTATAAAAGGGGACCACTCTATAGGCATGGATGAGTGGGGCAGAGGTCATGCAATAAGGTTTTGAACAAGTAATAAAGTTCTTTGAGCTATTTCACTAGTGAGCTTTCTCTTGAGTTGTTTTTCTCACTCTTCTCTTCATCACCACCAAGATTTTGTGGGAGGCTGACTTAGCTAGGCTCTGCAGAGTGGTAAAGAGGAGCAAAGGCTGCACATGAACATAAAAAGAGACAAGTTTGTGATAGTTGGTATCAGAGCAAGGTTCGCTCAAGTTCGTGGTGTACAAGACAGGTGGCTAGTAAAATGGACAACTCAAGCATGGATGAGTGGGGCAGAGGTCATGCAATAAGCTGAAAGGAAGAAGCGAAGTCACAACAAATCTCGTGAGAAAGAGCGCTTGGATCATGCATTTTTCGATTGGGACAAGTGTATGACGACGATGGAGCAGGACCACTTATACGTTCGCGGAGACTAGAGTCTATCAAGTAAGTGTTGTCGTCTTGTGGAGAGCTGGAACTAGAAGACGTGTAAGCATCTAAGTTTTGAACAAGTAATAAAGTTCTTTGAGCTCTTTCACTAGTGAGCTTTCTCTTGAGTTGTTTTCTCACTCTTCTCTTCAACACCACCAAGATCTTGCAGGAGGCTGACTTAGCTAGGCTATGCAGAGTGGTAAAGAGGAGCAAAGGCTGCACAGGAACATAAAAAGAGACAAGTTTGTGATAGTTGGTATCCGAGCAAGGTTCGCTCAAATTCGTGGTGTACAAGACAAATGGCTAGTAAAATGGCAACTCAAGCATGGATGAGTGGGGCAGAGGTCATACAATAAGCTAAAAGGAAGAAGCGAAGCCAAAACAAATCTCGTGAGGAAGAACGCTTGGATCATGCATTTTTCGATTGGGACAAGTGTATGACGACGATGGAGCAAGACCACTTATACGTTCGCGGAGACTAGAGTCTATCAAGTAAGTGTTGTCGGCTTGTGGAGAGCTGGAACTAGGGCTCGACGTTAAAAACAGAAACTGCAAAAAAATTGTAAAACCGCACCGATTTCGAACCACACCGAACTGTTTGGTTATGGTGCGGTTTTGGTGATTGAAAAATCGAGTAATTTGTGGTGCGATTCAATTTTTGGCAATGCAAAACCGAATAAACAGCACCACTGTGAATATTATAAATATAATATATTTCTAATATAAATAAAATATATAATATTAATACTAATATAAATGATTAAATGAGCACCGATGAAATCTGAATACAAAATTACTACCATAAATATTGAATATGGACTATAGTCTATAGTTCAGCAATTCAGCAATTACCATTACAGTATTAGTCTATTAGCCCGTGAAACTAAAAGCATGAACAGAATAGTTTGCGGTCTGTGAAACACTGAAACTGTGCATTTCTCATTTCCCGTTACTGCTGAACTGAAACTGTGCATGCCCTAGCGTCCCTGTCGTTCGATGTATGCTTGCTTGAATCATTGCTTTTTTCATTAATTCTTAAAACATAGATTCGTTGATCATAATATATTTGTAGGTGTCATTGCTTATTTAGATCACTGTATTTGGTAAGCTTGCATTGTATGTGATTATATTAATAAAACACGACGGGGTATTTAAACCCACAACAGCCTGGCAGTTAAAACCCAGACGGGAAAGCATGGGAGAAACAGTGTCACACACACTCAAACGCAACTCACAATACATAACCCGCTTTAAATGAAAATAAAAAAGACATGTAACAGCTGTATGAGGGCTTAAGACTGTATTAGGTATCATAGTAGATGTTTGGAGGGGATAAGAGTGGTTAATGTGTTAAGGGTTAAGCGTTGAATTGCTGAGAGGGAAGTTCATGGCTGGACCCTGCAGTCAAGGTCATGGACGGGTGGAAAAAACTTGGAACTTTTGTCTGTGTGGGAGTGGGGGTGGTTGGGGGAGTGCTGGGAATTAGAAATCTTGAGAGAGTTGAGCCCGGAATTAGGACTGCAGGAAATTGCCCCCAATTGGTTCGACAGGTAGGGTTTAGAAAGTGGGTGACTTCTGGAAGGAGGGGATGGAGTTCGGTTGGGATGAGAAGGTGGCAAACTGCCTTTAGACAGCAGTTTGGAGACAGTTATGGTGAAATTAATGGGGAGACAGAGTGGTTATTAGATGGTTGTGGCGGAAGTTATGTGAAATGAAGAGTGGGGAAGGTAGTTTATTCCATAGTTATATGGAATTGTAGGTAATTATATGAGAAGTTGGTGATGGGAAAATGTGGGAGATGTCTGGCCGGCACCTGAGACGGCAGTTATCGGCCATTAGGAGTGGTGGTAGAGGGTATTTGGGTGTTACAATAATAAATGACAGCAGCTAGTAGTAGTTGTGGGTAGCTTTAGGAGGTTATGTGTGGAAAGGTAGTTATGGATAGTGGGAAGGTGGCTACATTGGATTCGTCATCACGGGTCCATGGAATCAGCGTTGTGGAGAGACCTCGAGAGCCCGGAAAATCTGTGAAAATTCTGCAATGTATGAAAATCGTAAGAAACATAAATCTACTAATTTACATGAAATAAAATTATAAAAATACATAAAAATATGTCATCGTCAGTCTGAATGCGACTGCGAACTCGGATCGTCCGTCCGATGATCCTAACTTCGCCTCCCGTATAGTAATAATCAGGTGAGTTCATATAAGGGTCTGACTGCCTGTGAAATGTGATCCCCGCAACTTTTTAAAACGACATTCATGCCCTTTAAGCACATGTATGTCTGGTAGAGTCATATAAATTTCTTCTATTAATTCTCCATGAAGGAATGCGTTCTTCACATCATGTTGATGTAGTTGTCAAGATTTGTGAGCTACAATAAATAAAAGAATTATAACAAAATTAAGTTTAGCAACAAGTGCAAATGTCTCTTGGATATCAATCACATCAATTTGGGTAAACTTTTTGACAACCAATATTACTTTATATCTACCAAAAGCATCATTCTAAAGATATCAGATAATGTATATCCATCTACACATAACAACATGATGCCCGTAGGGAATGGGAAGAATCTCCCAAGTATCTTGTCATTGAAGGGCTTCCAACTCCACTTCCATAGCTTTCCCCCAATGAGGGTTTGACATTGCATTTGAAATATTAGTAGGGATGACAATAGAGGAAATAAAAGGTAAGATTTCAGGGATGGAGAGCTAGAGTGAAACTGATGCGGAGCATAGACGAGCACTTGCAGTAGATGACGAGTTTTGGGCTCATTCGGGGCTGATTTGTCGACTTTCCATATATGGCGTGCCCGGATTGACGATCGGACTCCGCAGATGTGTTCAGATTCGCATTGCGAATCAATTTGATATATTATTTCACTATTTTGCATTTATTTTGATGTATTTAGGTGGACCCACCTTCGGCCAATCATAGTCATCGATGATGGGACGCCCTAATCCTCCTTTTATTATAAATAGATGGTTTGTGGGCTAATTTGAGGCATTGCCGATTTTGGAGAAGAGAAATCTCGAAATCCGGTGATCCCTCCACGGTGTCGACTCCGTGAAACCCTAGGTGACGATTTCTAGGTGTCTATCTTCCTCTCCAAGGTACCCCCTAACCCTAGCCCTCTTTCCCCCTCCCAAACCTTCTTCCATAGCCACCAAAATAACCCCACAACAGCTCACCGTTGGCTGTCCAGAATTCCCTTTATTCTTATTCACCGTTACCATTCATTAATGAAATAAACAATTCATAGCATATGGTATTTTCCCGCTTGCCTGAAGCCGCCGGCCTGCAGTCCGTCCCCTCCTGGCAGCCTTTCCCACGGCCGACTATTCCCACCGCCGACTATTCCAGGCATCCTCCTTCTTGGTCAGGCCTCCTCTCCGCCATCCCTTAGCCACCGCCCTCCCCTCTCCAACCCCTTCATGTGGATCCACCAACCCTAACTCCTCCCCTTCCGAAGCAGCCCATATTTGGAATTTTTCAGCCCGGATCTGAACTCATATTGTTGGATCTATCTTTCCCTGCCCAAATCTATCCATACGTGATCGGATCTATCCATTTTCGGCCCGATTCCACCTTCCGCCGCTGAGGACAAACCACTTCCATTATCTCCATGACGTTGGTTCCACTTTTGATCACCGTTCCACGCATCCGGCTCCGGAATCTTCATTGTTTTGGTCAGCCCACTATTTAGTGAGTATTGTCGTATTGGATTATTATTTCCAGCATTTATTTATCGGATTGAACATCATATTTGTTTGGATATCTCGTATGATAGTAGTTTGTTAGATAAATATTGTGATTTGCAGGGTTTATTCGTCGTGCGCGCGCTTGCTTTGGCCCTCCACGCGGAAGAAGTCCTAAGCTTGCTTTTGCCCAAATAAATTATTTTGTCTAGCTTTGAATTGTTTGCGTAGGATGATTTTATTATCTAATTTGTGATCTAACCGTCGGACTTTTGCATAGCATGTGGGAGTTAGGTCGCCGATTTTCCGTCGCATATAGATCTGCCCTACGTCAATTGGTATCAGAGCTAGTTTGCGCGCACTTTTCGATACGCGGTTATAGAGTCTATAGGTTTGTCTGTCATGTCTAGATGTCAAAATTATTCCCCGACTCAATTTAGAGGTCTCGAGCCCACTTACACCCGCTCTCACAGAACCCTGTCAGGGAGATCCTCACATTATTACGACAATCATTCTCAATCACAATACACCACTTTAAGAGATCGTGTTGACTCACCGACACGATCTCATTATGCTAGAGACGATCAGTATGATGATTGTCGTCGTTCTTATCCGTACCCGCGAGCGGATCGTGTTGATACTTCGACACGACTTGGTTACCTTAGAAATGATTATTATGAGGATAGTCGTTCTGAGAGAGATCTTGAGAGTCAGTTTTGTACTGTTGCCCATTCCTTTGACGGCCCATCGAGTCTCGGGTCTTTCAGTTATTGGTTCGTGGATATGGAGTATTGTCTTGATCATTTTGAGGTATTCAGTGAGCGTCGCGTCAAGTTTGCAAAATTTAAACTTTTAGATCAGGCGAGGACATATTGGCTAGCGTTGAGAGGACCCGCGAGCGGGACCGTCTATATCGCATAACCAATTAGGTGGACATGAAGTGTGCTTTGTGTCAGAGGTATCTGCCTTCGTCGTATCGGAGTCGCTTGCTCGACCAATTATTTTCCCTTCAGCAAGGATCCATGTCTGTTGCTGAGTACATGGATCAATTTGATGAGTTAGTTGTGATGAGTGACATCCGAGAGGACCCAGGCATGGCCACTATCAGATTTTGGTCTGGGCTTCAATCTGACATTTGTACTAAGGTAGTTTATCATATCTCGGAGTCCCTCGAGCAGACATATCAGCTCGCCCTTCGTTATGAACGGTAATTGAGGTCTGCAAGAGCTGGTCGATAGGATTCTCACCTTGACCTTTGCAGTAGGAGTCCCTCCCATACTGAGGTCACCATGACGTCTACCATTGTCATGTCATGCACGACAGAAGTGATACCTGATGTGGATCACTCTCACCCCAGTGAGGTGCTTAACCCATTGAGTGACTTATCTCTTGTTTCTGACCCACCTCTTGTAACCCCGACTGAGAGCGAACCTGAGAGACCTACTGAGTCTGTAATGTTGTGTCCCTCACCCACACCTCTTCCTTTGTCATACGCCGGGTTAGTTAGCACCCCAACTACAAACTCATTTCCTAACATTGCACCCACAGATCCATTCTTGGGTGTAAGTATGTGTCGCTTTCCCATTGTCATTACCTAGAGTCACATCATGACTGAGAGCCCAGAGCCTGATGTTGATCTTGTAGTAACTATGTCACCCATTCACGGGGACACGACCCATTACGATGGTACTGACTTGGAGGATCATGACCCTAGTGACGAGTTTTACGATGACCTCCCTGTTGAGCTTCCTGATGAGCCGCCACATCCTGGTGAGGATGCGATTCGGTTGAGACGCTCGTTTATGAGCTTTGAGTTATTGGCGTCTCTTTCGCTATCATCTATAGCCTTGCCCCAGAGAATTGATCTTGCGTGGAGTATAACGTATGTAGGGCCTTCCTTGAGTATGCCTGAGCATACTCATATTTTGAGGGCCTACCTTATGACGCATTGCACCATTGATGAGTTTGGGACGCACCACCTGCTGACCCACCAAACGAGCTCTTTCTTTTCGGGAACACGCACCACACTCGAGAGTCACATCTTCTAGTCGATGTACACGACTTTCACTCAGGTGGTCGTCTTATCCGTGATGATTTTTCAGACATATCTCCGGGTGAGCCCCCTGATGTGATATGTTCCCCAAGAGACATTTGGCACTTTACGAGCTCGTGTTTAAGTATAGATATCTCTCACGGTCACCTGAGCACTCATCACACACGGGATGAGTTTTTCTACACTCAACCGATAGAGCCTCCTGATAGGCCACCTCCTTTGATAAGTTTTCAGGTCATTATTAGATTCTCCCATAGAGAGCATGTTGTGTCGGTCATGTGTCATTTGCATCATTTGCATGAGTCTGTTGAGTCGTTTTGTCATCTTTTGCATGAGTCTATTGTGTTGCTTGCTCATCGTTTGCATGTATGTCATGAGTCGGTCCGACGGGAAATCCATAATGATAATAAATTTTATAAATCACATGCAGATGTTCACTGGCAAGAGCAGGTACTTCATGAAGGCGAGCAGGTGATGGTGAAAATCTGCGTTGTAAGGCTCCGTGCGAGGCTTGATAAAAGCAAACACAGACAATCTTGATTTCCTTGCACGTATGAGTATCCACCTAGTATTTGGTGTTGAAGATATGACGTCGTACTACGAGCCTCGCGAGTATGTGGACCCAAGCAGTGGGGATTTCCAGCCGCCCTCACCTCCACTCATGTTGCCTTGCCACCCCCATAGCCCACCTATGTCTGATGGCCACCACTATTCACCTACTTCGGACACCCACCCACCTGGGGACTCGTCTTCTTTGGTTCTACCGACAGCAGCACCGATCGCATCGGGAGCCACCACTCGTGAGTTGAACGTTGAGATCATGATGGAGACCAGACTCCACTAGTGCATTCTCACTACAGACATTGGTGACTTTTGGATACTTGTAGTAGAGTGTGATCGATTCGCTCCTGTACTTCGACTTCAGTGTGGTCGTCTCCATTCACCGGAGATGACAGTTTTTCAGTCAGGGGAGTTGATTGACGAGGACACTTTTCCAGCGATGACACTTGGGCGGGCTCTGGTGGACTTCTTCGAGTTTTACCTGGCATGCAGCGAGAGAATTTTGATCTCTATTCATCGGGAGATGAATTCTTGCAACTCGGAGAGATTTATGCGGAGCATAAACGAGCACTTGCAGTGGATGACGAGTTTTGGGCCCATTCGGGGCTGATTTGGCGACTTTCCATATATGGCGTGCCCGGAACGACGATCGGACTCCGCAGATGTGTTCGGATTCGCGTTGTGAATCGATTTGATATATTATTTCACTATTTTGCATTTATTTTGATGTATTTAGGTGGACCCACCTTCGGTCAATCATAGTCATCGATGATGGATGCCCTAATCCTCCTTTTATTATAAATAAATGGTTTGTGGGCTGATTTGAGGCATTGCAGATTTTGGAGAAGAGAAATCCTGAAATCCGGTGATCCCTCCACGGTGCCGACTCCGTTGAACCCTAGGTGACGATTCTAAATGTCTATCTTCCTTCCCAAGGTACCCCCTAACTCTAGCCCTCTTTTCCCCTCCGAAACCTTCTTCCACAGCCGCCCAAACAGCCCCAAAACAGTCCACTGTTGGCAGTCCAGAATTCCCTTATTCCTATTCAGCATTACTATTCATTAATGAAATAAACTATTCATAGCATATGGTATTTTCCCCCTTGCCTCAAGCGGCCGGCCTGCAATTCGTCCCCTCCTGGCAGCCTTCCCACCGCCAACTATTCCAGGCCATCCTCCTTGGTCAGGCCACCCCTCTGCCATCCCTTAGCCACCGTATTCCCCTTTCAGGCCCGCAGTCGCCGCCCCCCTCTTAAAGCCTCACCAATCAAAGTCACCACCCCCTTCACGTGGATCCACCAACCCTAACTCCTCCCCTTCCGAATCAGCCCATATTTGGAATTTTTCAGCCCGAGTCCGTTCGCATATTGTGGGATCTATCCTTCCCCGCCCAAATCTATCCATATGTGGTTGGATCTATCCATTTTCGACCCGATTCCACCTTCCGCCGCCGAGGACAACCACTTCCATTATCTCCACGCCGCCGGTTCCACTTTTGATCACCGTTCCACGCATCCGGCTCTGGAATCTTCATTGTCTTGGTCAGCCCACTATTTAGTGAGTATTGTCGTATTGGATTATTATTTTCAACATTTATTTATCGGATTGAACATCATATTTGTTCGGATATCTCGTATGATAGTAGTTGTTTAGATAAATATTGTAATTTGCAGGATTTATTCGCCACGCGCACTTGCTTTGGTCCTCCACGCGGGGGAAGGCCTAAGCTTGCTTTTGCCCATATTTGGAATTTTTCAGCCCGGATCTGATCCCATATTGTGGGATCTATCCTTCCCCGCCCAGATCTATCCATACGTGTTTGGATCTATCCATTTCCGGCCCGATTCCACCTTCCGCCGCCGAGGACAACCACTTCCATTATCTCCACGCTATCGGTTCCACTTTTGATCACCGCTCCACGCATCCGGCTCTTCATTGTCTTGGTCAGCCCACTATTTAGTGAGTATTGTCGTATTGGATTATTATTTTTATCATTTATTTATCGGATTGAACATCATATTTGTTTGGATATCCTGTATGATAGTAGTTGGTTAGATAAATATTGTGATTTGCAGTGTTTATTCGCCGCGCATTCTTGCTTTGGCCCTCCACGCGGAGGAAGGCCTAAGCTTGCTTTTGACCAAATAAATTATTTTGTCTTGCTTTGAATTGTTTGTGTAGGATGATTTTATTTATTATTTAATTTGTGATCTAATCATCGGACTTTTGCATAGCATATAGAGGGTTAGGTCGTCGATTTTCCGTCGCCTATATATCCGCCCTGCGTTAGAAACCCAACATATTTCTCAATTTTGTATCTTGTACGACCACTATGAATCTGGAGAATAGAAGACGTATCTCCTAGAATGAGCTCAGAGTGTTCCGATCTGGTGGAGTGGGGATGTACGGTGGTGGAACATGAGAATTAAAATACTAATATGTACATCAACTTTGCTTCTTTTGGTGGACTTGGAGATCTTGTATATTGTTGGCACGCATGTTATTAGTATAGACTTCATTCTCAACTGTCATGTTCATGCTACTAGGAGGCAAAACATCCATAAAATGGAAAGAGCAGGTATTATGCTACTCTCATTTACATTATTAACCTGTAATGTTAAGAAAGAAATTATCGCATTAGTAGATCAAGTCATATGATCAAATGCCTCAAAGTCAATGATCCAGTGTGTGACGTTTCATAGTCGATAGAAAGGTAGCTTTAGCATGAGCAGCAATACCAGACGCGTCCTTTATATGGGATTTCACAATATTGGCCTTCAACGCCGTCAACTCTCTAATTAAACTTGTGCTTTCAATCATAAGTTGTCATGTATTGTCTAGGGGGATACATAAAGCAATTTGGGATCTAATTTATCTCTCATCTGAATCACGCATCCATCATGTTGGAACCAAGTTAGGGGCAAGTCACGTAATTTTCCTTCCCATGCCCTTTCTGTAGCATTGGCACTTCATCTTATTCTTGTCTTCTTATCTTTTAGGCTCTTAGCTTTTACTTTTTAGTGTTCCACTTTCTTTATTTGCCAATAAGAGAAGATTTGCCATATCTCACATTGACTGCAGTGCGAAGAGAGTTTATACGACTAGTCTCTCCCTGAATTTGAAGTGTAATATTCTCAAAATCAGAAATAAACTCTCTTTCTAATATTTGAACTCGTCGATATTCAAGCTCTGGTGACAAACGAAAAAGCAGCCGAAAGATTCTTCTTTGCATAAGCTCAGCTATAGATCCCGATAGTTTGAATAGTAGAGCCATTGAGTATTGATCAATTTTACCCACTTATGAGTCAATTACTATAATACTCCTCAAAGTCTTTCATATTTTTCACGTGTGTCTGCTCTGTTTGAAGTTGATAGATCCTTGTCAAGTTTTTTTCTTTTTTGAATAGTTTCTTTCAACTGATTCTCACATTAATGGTTTGGCAGAACAAGAATTGGCTAGCATGCTTACGTTCCATGGAGTTGATAAGTAAATTGATCATTGTGAGGTTCTCTCCCTCCCATTCCTCATAAGAGGGGTTGTTGGAATATGCTCGAATATCATGTTTATTTATTTGTGGTATTAGCATGTGTGTTGTAATGTAATCCCGTATATAGATGGGAGCCTCCTGATAATTGTATTCATTTTTTCTCCTTTCCTCAACATGGCATCAGAGCCGACCTAGGGTTGGTTCTCACGCTTCCTTCGTCGCCGACCGCTCGCTCGCTTCCATCCCGCACGCAGTTCGCCGACTCCAGCGGACGTAACCCCGACTTCAGCGGACTTATGGGCGCCTCTCGATCCCCATGCCTTTGCTCGCCTCCGTTCCGCGTACAGGTCGCGCGCCTCCCAATCCTCGTGCAACCCGACTTCTCCTCCAGGCCGCTCGAACCCGACTCCAGCGCCCTCCTTCTCCAAGCAAGGCGACCTCCTCCGCCCCTCTTCCTCTCTTCTCTCTCTCTCTCTCTCTCTCTCTCTCTCTCTCTCGTGATCTAGGGACGCCTGTTCCATGGGGTATTGATCTCCTTGTTTCCGGCGGTCCCTTTTCTTCCCATCTTTCTATGAGGGCAGCCATTCTCCTTTGACATCCATTGTGATTATTTGGTGCGTCCTCGATTTCTATTCGGGGTATCCTTATGGCTGAAAGTGATTCCTCTACCACCATGTCTTTCGGTGGAGTGACTTCTCCCACTCTGACTTCTGTTGGATCTTGTCGCGTCCCCTCAGACCATGGCACTGCTCAGATCACCACTATGAAATTGGATGGTTTCACCTACCTCTCATGGGCTAGCTCCATCAGTCTTGCTCTCAAAAGCCGACGGTTAGTTGGTTACGTCAGTGGCATGATACAGGCTCCTCCGTCTGACTCTCCTGAGCGGCCTCAGTGGGAATCTGAGAACTCCCTGGTGATGTCTTGGCTGCTTAACTCTATGACGGAGTCCATCGCTCAGAACTATTCGTTCTTGGATACTGCATCGGATATTTGGAAGCACGTCGAGACTACCTATTCTTGTTATGGCAATGCAACTCAGATCTACCAACTGCGTCGCCAGTTGTTCCTACTGCGACAGGGTGATCGTCCTCCCTCGGCTTACAACTCGGAGTTCACCCAACTCTATCAGGAGTATAATCATTTTGATTCTCTGACCCTTGTGTCTCCAGAAGATGAGGTGCTGGTCCGAGCAAGAGAAGAACGCAATCGCATCTTCGCGTTCCTTCACGGCTTACACCGAAATTTTGATTCGATCGGTATTCAGATCCTTGGACACTTCCCTCTTCCTTCTTTGTCTGAGGTGTACAGTCTTGTCCAACAGGAATTTGACCGCCGTCCGACTCTTCTTCCAGACTCAGCTACCGAGGGATCATCTCTTGTCACTCTTTCTCAGTCTGGTGCTCGTCCTACTCACGATACTAGATTGATAACTGCGAAGAAAGATCATCTAGTCTGTGATTATTGCGGGAAGGTCTGTCATACTAGAGACATCTGATTCAAGCTCCATGGTTTTCCTCCTCGAGGCGGCCATGCATCTCGTGGTGGCCGCGGAGGTGGTCGCTCCCAACACCGGCCCTCTCTGCCCAGATCAGCTCATTGTTAGACGTTGTGGACACCTTTGTTCATCATTCTCTGGATTCCAATGTTGGACCCCTCACTCTTTCAGCTGAAGAAATTTTGGCTTTCCACCGGATGATGCTCGGACCTTTTGTTGAGTCATCCAGTTCTGCCTCCTCTTCCTATGCTAATCAGGGTCCGGTATGTGCTCACTTTGCTTCCTCCCATCTATCCTCTCAGTGGATCATTGATTCCAGGGCTACATATCACATGATAGGATCTTCCACGGGTTTTGCGTCCTACACCCATTTGTCTAGCATAGACAAAGTGAGCATTGTTGATGGATCCCTATCTCCAATCGCTAGGAAAGGATCTATTTCATGCTCCTCCCTTACTCTTTCCTATGTTCTTCATGTTCTTGCTTTCACGCGCAATCTTCTGTCTATTAGTCATTTGAGTAACTCTATGAATTGTCTTGTGACGTTCTTTTCTACCTCTTGTGTTTTTCAGGACCTGAAGACGGGGACGGTGATTGGCTCTAGTAAACTGTGCAACGGGATCTATGTGTTCGACCCCTCTGCCTCCACTTCACCCAACATTGCTCGGCCTCCCAAAGATCTTAATGTTGCTCGTCCCTCTGAGTTGGATTCCTGACATTGTCGGCTAGGACATCCTTATATCGCTATTATGAAGTTGTTGCTTCTTACTATGTCTTCTACTTTTTTAATGATTTTCATTGTGATGTATGTGAACTGGCTAAACATCATCGTAGTACACTTCCTCTTATATCTCCTCGTAACTTGGTTCCATTTGTTATCATTCATACTGATATTTGGGGCCCTAGCCCTACTGCTTCTATTTATGGTTGTTTTTTGTTTGTTTCCTCTATTGATTGTTACTCTCGTTGTACCCGGGTTTACTTAATGAAACATAAAAGTGAGGTGTTTCTTATTTTTCAACGCTTTCATAAGATGGTCGCTACTCAATATGGTGTTAACGTTAAAATCTTGCGTAGTGACAATAGTCATGAGTGCATTGACACCCGCCTTGAGAACTATCTGAGTGATCTGGGTATCATTCATCCAACCTCCTGTGTTTATGCCCCTACTCAGAATGGGGTGGCTAAGCGCAAGAATCGGCACCTCCTTGAGGTGGCTAGATGTCTCCTCCTTCAGATGCATCTCCTGAAGTATTACTGGAGTTATGTTGTTCTCACTGCTGCCTACCTCATCAATCGTCTTCTTACGCGGGTTCTTGGGTTTCATACCCCTCTTACCACTCTAGGAGTCTGTCCCACTTCTCTCTCTCTTCTTGTGTTTTTGGATGTGTATGTTTTGTCTCCACTCATCCTAAGATCAAACTTGATCATTGCACTCTGAAGTGTGTGTTTATTGGCTACTCTACTACTCAGAAAGGTTATAAGTGTTTTCATCCTACTACCAAGAGGATATTTGTTACTATGGATGTCGCCTTCCGGGAATAGGAAGCATATTAGGGGACCTCTCTTCAGGGGGAGACCATTGCTACGAAAGTGAATTCCCCTTCTGTTCCTCTGCATATTCCTCCTTCGTCTATGTTGTCTCCTCTGTCCACTACTCCACCTATGGTGCCACCTCTCGTCTCTACTCCTCCGGTGCTCCCACTTACTTATGGGAACCCGGTGATTCCTTCTCTTTTGCAGGTCTATACGTGACGTAGGAGGGGCACGAACACTCAGGCTCTTGTTATTCAACCTGTGCCATCACCCGATCCATCGTCAGGTACTAACAGAGGTAGTTCTACTTCTACCCAGCATCATCTTTCTCACTTTGTGACTTATGACTTCTTGTCTCTTACACATAGAGCATTTGTCACCTTCTTGGCCTCCATTTTTATTCCATAGTCCTGGCAGGAAGCACTTGAGCATAACGAGTGGAAGGCAGCCATGTTGGAGGAAACGGGAGCCCTTGACAAGAATCATACTTAGGAGCCTGTTCATCTTCCTAAGGGAAAAACAGTTGTGGGATGCAAGTGGGTTTTCTCTGTGAAGCAAAACTCTCAAGACCTTGTGGAACGATACAAAGGCAGGTTAGGCTAGAGACTATACGCGGACAGTTGACATCGACTATCAGGAGACATTTGCTCCGGTTGCAAAAATGAACTTCATCAGGATTTTGCTTTCATGTGTTGTGTGTAAAGGATGGAGTCTCCTTTAGTTGGATGTGAAGAACGCATTTCTCCACAATGATTTTGGGGAGGAAGTTCATATGTCCCTTTGCCTCCTAGTGTTATTCAAGAAGGGTCGGCAGGGAAAGTTTGTGGGTTGAAGAAAGCTCTGTATGGCCTGAAGCAATCTCTATGTGCGTGGTTCGGGAGATTTCACCGGGCTATGATTTCTTTCGGAATTCGGATACAAACAGAGCAATGTTGATCATACCTTATTTGTGAAACATGTGGAGGGTAAAGTGGTTGCTTTTATTGTCTATGTGGATGATATAATTATAACCGGCAATGATACAGAAGAGGTTGAACTTCTAAAGTTTAGATTAGCTAAGGAATTTGAAGTGAAAAACATTGATCCCCTCAGGTTTTTTCTTGGCATTGAGGTGGCCAGATCCAAACATGAGATCTTTATATCTCAAAAGAAGTATGTTCTGGACTTGCTTGAGACAACTAGAATGCTCGGGTGCAGGCCGACAGATACACTGATTGAGGTCAATCACAAACTAGGAAGGGATGGAGAAGATGTTGTTGATGGCATACAAGGCTTCTAACGACTGGTGGGGAAGCTTATCTCTTTATCTCACACTCGTCCGGACATATCTTATGATGTGGGGGTCCTTAGTCAGTACATGCATTCACCTAGATATCATCACCTTGATGTTACATACAGGGTCCTAAGGTATCTCAAATCTTCTCCTGGCAAGGGAATACTGTTCTCACCCAACGAGGCACTGACAGTAGAGGTCTATACTGATGCGGACTGGGCAGGTTCAATTGATGACTGAAGGTCAACATCAAGGTATTTCTCTCTTGTTGGGGGAAATTTGGGACCTGGAGAAGCAAGAAACAACATGTTGTGGCCAAATCCAGCACAGAGACAGAGTTCTGGGTCATGACACATGGGATATGTGAAGGGTTGTGGATTCAGTCGTTCATGAAGGACCTTAGCGTGGAGTGTGATGGTCCAATCAGGATTTATTATGATGATAAAGCCGCTATCAGCATCGCCCACAATCCGGTCCAACAAGATCGCACCAAATACATGGACATTGACAGGCACTTTGTCAAGGAAAACATAGGGGGATTGTGAGTGCTCCTTTTGTTCCATCAAACCAGCAGCTTGCAGACGTGCTTACCAAAGGATTAAGTCAAAACTCAATTGACAAAATACTGGGCAAGTTGGTCATGACATAGATTACACACACAACTTGAGGGGGAGTGTTGAAATATGTTAGAATATCAGGTTTACGTATTTGCGGTATTAGTGTGTGTGTTGTACTGTAATCTCGTATATATAAATATATATATAGGAGCCTCATGATAATTGTATTCATTTTTTCTCCTTTCACCAACAGGGGTTAATCTTGGTAGGAGCTGGTTTGGATCCAATGATAAATCTCAAGTCTTCTCTGACTCCCAATAACTATTTTCATAGACTGAGCCCCTAGCAGGTAGTTTCTATCTTTCAATTTGATGTGAGTCGCATTATGTGAGAAATCCACATTTGAATTTCCTCCATCGTAGGATTTAATTTGATCACTCGACCCTTCATGGATGATAACACTTCAATTTGTTTCTCATATGGAGAGAAGAAGCACATAGGAAGAATCACCCCCGCAACAAGCAGTTGCGGCAACTCGAAGAGAAGTGGAATAGATGGAGGAGCAACAATCTGTGGAATAGTTGCTTTAAACGTCATTTGTTTGAAACGAAGGAGGAATCCACAAAGCTTCGTCGAGTTGGAAACGTCATTTTGGAAAAGTCAACAACAAAAACAGTCATTGGAAACATCGCCTCCTAGAACTGGAAATGATCGGTGGAATCCACGGAGATATGTTGACGCGGCAGTCGTTGAAGACAAGAGGACCGATCAAAACCCGAGTCTGTGTCGTGTCAACGAAGCGAGAGAAGAGGATGATAGGGCACAATCGGTCAAGAGAAAAAAAAAACAACGAAAACAACGTTGACCAATGGTCGCGGACCCCAAATCACCGCTCTGATACCATGCTGGATAGAATGCACATTTAGCTTTTATTGTTCTCATACCATCAACCCCATACCAATACGAAGGGAAAAAAAGAAGCCTTGGTCACTTCTAATGATATGGTCAGCCCCTTAGTGAGCCTAAGCTAACTTGCCTTTTGACACATCATTGATTCTATAGCTACGAATCACATGAGATATTCTTCTCAAGAATTTTTATTGTATGCTCCTCTACCAGGGGATCATAAAGGCTTTATTTGGGGGCGGTGGGAAAAGTTTTCTTTCCACCTCCATCGCCCTTTTTAGGTTGATTGAATGAGGAACTTTTTCAAGAAATGTGTTTTGGGGGGGGGCTTTTTGAGTAGTCGATATAACAGGGCTTTCTAAAAACCTCTTTCTCTGCTTTTTATTTTTCCTCTTTTATTCGAGGGTTTACAAAAATCATGCCCAAACTATTTGGCATCTGTTTTTTTCCTTCTCGTTGTTGCAAAAGTTTTCTACTTCCATTCGCGATTCTTCACCCATTCACGATCTTTGCTTATCTTCGTTGACCTTTTGTAACCAACTTATTTAGGTTTTATATAATATTTATTTATCCATGCGACAAATGATTAACATAAACACATTTTTATTATTAAAAACCTAAACAACTATTATTAAAAAGTTATTCTTCCAAACAAAAAATATAAACCACTTTTTTGAAAAACACTTAATTGGAGCTTTTCCAAACATTCTACGGCTTTTTGCACAGATTTAATGCCACCACTGTTTTTTCCACAGCCACCACTGTTTTTTCACATCCACCACCACCCCAAACAAGGTCAAAATCGGGTTGATAGTTCTCAAAGCTTCCATCTCTAGAAAAGAAAATCATGGACCCACACTCTTATCATTTATTCTTCATGTCTCAAGTTTTTATCCAGAAACTTACTTGCAATTGGACATTAAACATGATCCATGCACATCAGTATGTATCAAAGCTAAGAACTCAGTATGAGGCTAAAACACATGATCAAAAGAACAACATTTATGTTTATCCAATGGACAAACAACATAATGAAAATTTTCAAATACAATTGTAGGAATAAACAAAACAAGAGATCATCACCATGTGGTGGGACCCTTCCCCAGACCCTTGTTGGGCGGGAATGCTCTGTGCACCGGGCTGCCTTTTTTATTAAATATATAGAAGAATTATCATAGTAGAAAAAGAAAAAATACGGATAGAAAAAAAAAACTATATAATTAATTCTTAGTAATCTACCAACATACCTTCAACTCTTCAGCCATAATCTGGCTGTTGGTATTCTGTGCACCCAGCTTTACAGCAATTTTAGCAACTTCACATCTTTCCCATAGCTTAATAATGGAAACTGCCAGGCCTTGAAGATTTCTGTTTCTCCCTGAGAAAGAAGGACAACATAACATATTTTAGGATGCCGACACAGCAAGAAGATATTGAATGATCATCACAAAACAAGGGATCATCACCTAGTGCAAAGTGACATGGTATATGTCTGCTAAGCCTCCTTAGAACCGTACATTCACGATCTGTCAGTTGGGGCTTTAACCCAAACGGAAGAAGACGAAATGATTTGCGGAATCTTGGAACAACGGCTGGTAACAAATCACCATCAACAGGCAGAGGATCTTCTCCCCACCAATCAGTAAATCTTGGACCCAATCCGTCTAATAACCTGTCAGCTTCTTCATTAAGCTGAGCCTCGCCGGGAAATTGCAAGCGCAACTTATTAGGAGAACCAACTCCAGTAACAAATGGTAAGCGGGCTCTCGTAGAACTTGATTCAGTAGAACTGGCTTCTGCAATTGTAATCTCCTCTTCAGCTACACCTTCCATGGTGGGTTCAGAGTTATCTTCATTAAAATTCTCCATCTTATCTGCACTAGCAACAAGTGGTGTGCGGACTCTGCTACCTCTTGATGCAATAGAAGTATTTGCTGCAAAATTATTAACTACAGAATCCACAATAGGCTCGGAACAATCTTCATTGACATTCTCTGTCTTGCATTCGGTAGAATCAAAGTAAGGATACTTATAATTCGCCCCTCTATACAATACTATGATATTTCCGGATCTCCAAACAACAAGACCACCAGTTTTTCTCTACAAGGGAAAAACAAATGGCTGATTCAATGAATTACATCGTTGGTGAATAGCTCAACGACATGAATCATAAAAGATACACTGAGAACTCTAGGGACAAATTATGAACTAAGGAAGATGTTATCCTGTGAATTAGCATAATGAAGAAAGAAATACATGTTTTATAGAACTAGTAAGAAGAAAAAACAAATTAAATGTGAAAAGTAGAATTATTGTGCCACCAAACACAGCTACATTGGAACTGAAAAGTATAAAAATCAAATGAAGAAGATGAGTTTTGGAAAGGAACGGTAGTCCTCCTTTCTTAACCACGACGATATAATATGTACAGATATTTATAGCTCATCCCTATTACATACATTCAAACTTTCAAACTAAATAACAGAAAATAGTAAAAGACTAAAATATCTTTTTTACATATTGAAGATATATTTCAACATACCCCCCAAGTTGGAATTTGAGGAAGAGAACAAATTCCCAACTTTCTCAATAAGAAGACGAGTTCAACATGCCCCAAACCTTTTGTAAATAAATCTGCAAATTGTAATTTGGTAGGAATGTAAGTAGGAGCTATCAATCCTGAAGTCAATTTTCCACGAACAAGATGACAGTCGATTTCAATATGTTTCGTTCGCTCATGATATACTAGATTTGAAGCAATGTGTAGTGCCGCTTGGTTGTCACATGATAAGGAAATTGGAGTTAAGTTGGTAATCTGGAAGTCTTGAAACAGATTGACAAGCCAGGTGAGTTCGCAGCAGATGGAAGCTATAGCCTGATATTCGGATTCCGCTGCGGACTTGGAAAATTTGCCTCACTTCTTTATTTTCCAGGAAATTAGAGAATTCTCAAGCTGAATAAAAAATCCAGTAACAGATCTCCTGGTTGTGGGACAAGTGGCCCAATCCGTATCACAAAAAACATGTAGAATCGGCGGATTATTAGCAGGAAAATATAAACCTTGTCCAATGGTGCCTTTAATATACTGTAAGACTTTGTGTGTTGTTTGAAGATGTGATCGTCGAGGTGAAGACATACATTTGCTTAAGATATGAACCGCGTATGTTAAATCTAAATGAGTGACGGTGAGATATATTAAACAACCAATGAGTTGTTTGTAGGAGGAAGGATCAGGTAGTTCCTCACCGTCTGTGTCTGTGGTGCTTAGTTTATGATTATATTCAATGGGAATGAGACTTGTTTGGGCATCCAAATAATTCATATCCTGAAGAATATCATGAGCATACTTATGTTGATGAAGACGAATCCCGGAAGAGGTGCAAAGAACTTCAAGTCCTAGAAAATAATGTAATATTCCCAAGTCTTTAATGCTAAAATGTTGTTTTAAGAATGATTTCAGCAGATCAATATCTGATTGATGTTCTCCGACAATAATTACATCATCAACATAGACTAGGAGAGCCAAAAAATTATTTGTATTGGCTTTTGTAAATAAAAAGTGATCGTTGGAAGATTGTTTAAAACCCAGTTGTAGCAAAGTGCTTGAGAATTAAGCAAACCATTGACGTGGAGATTGCTTAAGACCATACGATGATTTGAGTAATCTACATATTTTTGGTTGTTGATTACAATGCTTCTGAATGTGATAGCCTGGCGGTAGTTGCATGCAAGCTTCTTCCATTAAATCTACATGTAGAAAAGCGTTATCAACATCTATTTGATTTAGAAACCATCCTTTGGATGCGGCAAGAGCGAGAAGAAAACGCACAGTTGTCATTTTAGCTACTGGTGCAAACGTGTCTTGATAATCTAGTCCTGCAATTTGAGTATATACTCCTTTGCAACTAAGCATGCCTTATAGCATTCAATAGATCCATCGGATGATATTTGATTTTATAAAGCCATTTGCATCCTATTGCGCGCTTGCCTGGAGGTGATGAGGTGATTATCCATGTCTGATTGTCTTCTAAAGCTTTGATTTTGAGAGCCATAGCTTCTCGCCAAACAGTTTGCTTATAGGTGTCAGAGTAAGAAGTAGGTTCGTGAGGAGTTGTAGCAACTTCTGAAGAAACAATCTGGTCATTAGTATGAGTGGAAGAACAAATGTAATGGTAATGCCAAGAAGATTTTTGAATCACGGGAGCTGAAGTATCAGATTTGAGAAATGTAGAGGAATCAGAAGGAAGTAGATGAGCTGGAATAGAAAATCTATTGGGTGAAGTTTCAAAAGGAGGTATAAATTCTTGAGTCTGTTGGAAAAGAGAAAGCTAAAGGTAGAGGAGATGAGATGGGTGTTTGGAGCAGAATTATTGATGTGAGAAAAGGGAAAGATGTGTTCTGAAAATTGAACATCACAACTCACAGAAATCTTATTTGTAGTTATATCAAATAGTCTATATCCCTTTTTGATATAGGGGATGGCCGATGAAAATGCATCGAGAAGCTCTAGGAGCAAATTTGTCTCTGTTGGGGGCTGTTGTGGAGGCAAAACAAAGACAACCAAAAACTCTTAAATGATAATAATTAAGAGTATATGGAGCTTAAATTTAGCAATACAAGAAGGACGGATGGCTTAGTTATTAAGTTGGGTGATCAAGATATATCCCACAGTGAGTGTTTTAAATATCTTGGATTGATAATTCAAAAGAACGGAGGTATTGATAAAGATGTGACACATAGAATCCAAGCGGGTTGGTTGAAGTGGAGAGACGAGTCAGGGATCTTATGTGATTGTAACGTACCATTAAAACTTAAGGGCAAGTTTTATCGTAGTGCAATTAGACCAACAGCACTCTATGGTTATGAGTGTTGGGCAGTGAATTGTGTACAAGAGCAAAAAATGGGAGTTGTGGAGATGAGAATGCTTAAGTGAATGTGTGGACACACGAGAAAAAATGAAATTAGCAATGAATGTATCAGGGATAAGACAGGAGTAGCACCAATTGCATAGAAGATGTGAGAAGCTGAACTAAGATGATCTGGACACATACAAAGGGGACCATTAGAAGTACATGTTAGTCGTTGTGAGAATCTAGATACTAGCATGTTAAATGAGGGAGGGGTAGACCAAGAGAGACTTTGAATGAAACAATAAGGAAAGACATGATGTACTTAGGCATTAGTGAGATTATGACAAGATAGGGCACAGTGGCGACAAAGATCCATATAGCCGACCCCACAATAGTGGGATAAAGGCTTGAGTGTTGTTGTTAATGATGATGATGATTAAGAGTTTTGTGGAATAAGAGCTCATAAGGTGTTTTGTGGTGAAGAACGGATAAATTTTATTTATAAGGTGAGTTGTGGTGAGTACGCATTCCCCCAGAATTTAAGAGTTAAAGAAGCCTGAAAACGAAGTGCCCGAGTTATATCCAATATATGGCGATGTTTTCGTTTTGCTATGCCATTTTGTTGAGGAGAATAAACACAACTACTTTGGTAAATGATCCCGTGATCAAGACAAAATTGAGTGAAAGTTTTATTGTAAAATTCAGAACCACTATCGGTATGAAAAATATTTATGGGGAAATTAAACTGATTGAGAATGAGTTGGAAAATTAATTTAAGTAAAGTTGGAACTTCAGATTTAGACATCATTAAGTCCAAGTATTTTGTGTGTGATTATCAACAAGTGTTAAGAAATAACGAAAACCAGAGTGAATAGGAGTTCTGTATGGCCACCAAACAACACAATATATGATATCAGATGCATGCTGACAAAAATTATCACTCTTATAAAAGGGAAGAGGAGTTTGCTTAGCAAGAGGGCAAACATTACATGGCAGTTTAGAAATAGTAGCTAAACCAGGTATACAAGAAGTAAGATGAAGAAGCATATCTACAGAAATATGTCCTAATCTATGGTTCCATAACAGAATTTTATCAAAATTGATTGTAGCATGAATTTGTACAGGAGGACGAAGACAATTGATAGTTGTTTTGGAGAAGCTATCCAAGCAATCTAACCCATGTACTTGTTTACCAATTTTCTTCGTTGTCTTCCTCAAAGGGTCCTGCAGGAAACAGGAATTCGAATTGAAAAGTAGATGACAGTTAGAATCATTGGCGAGTTTGCTGACAGAAATTAAGTTGTGCTTAAACGTAGGAATAAAAAGCACATTGTGCAGGAAAACAGAATCAAGTTGAACGTGCCGTAGGAGCATGAAGAATAGAATGTCAAATGTCTTTTGAAACAGTGTTGATTATCCAAGATATAGACTATGTTTGGAACAGCTCTGGCGGATTGAAAAACTGTTGTCCGGATAGAGCTGTTTTAAAATAGATCTCTGTGGAGCAATTTTGAAAAGCTGCAGAGTGTTTGGGTGTTTTGTGTAGAAGTGCGCTTTGAAGAGCGATTTTCTATTTTTAGTTGTTTGGAGAAACAACTTTTGGAAGCTGTTTTTTTTTTAACTAAAATATATAAATATATAAAAATTACTGATAACAGTAGTCTTTTACATAGTTCTAGAAAATAGAAAAAAAAGGTCTTCCAACATCCGGCGACTGCTTTTTTCAATCCTTTCGATCACCTGTTCAAAAATAAATTGATATGAATCAAACTTTTGATAATTTAAATCCTTTACATTTTTAGTAAAAGATGGATCGAATTTTTACCTCCGGGCACTGTATATTTCTTCGGCAATGTTATCTCGTACTGTAGACATATCTTCTGCTCCAGCAGCATCACACATATCGCCTTCAATATCATCCTCTATCGCAGGGTCTTCATCCTCTGAGGAAACGAAACAAGACTCATCAGCATCACAAGCATTAAACTCAGGGTCTCAGCGAGACGGATGTCTCCGAATGAAGTTATGTAAGGTCATTGTCGCTAGCACTATGGAACGCTGTTTCTTGAAGTTGTATTGTGGCATTTTGCTCAAAATGTGCCACTTTTTTTTCCACACTGCAAACGTTCGCTCGATCACACTGCGAAGAGATGAATGTGCCTTATTGAAATGTTCTTGCCTTCCTTGTACAGGCCGACTCTCACGGGCAAAGTCTGCCAAGTGATATCTTGTTTCTGGATACGGTTTCAAATAACCCATCTTTAACGGGTATCAAGCATCCACTAAATAATATTTACCTGCATTTATTTGGTTTGTTAAACAGGTAAACATAATGAAATACGAAAAATTTGAATGAATGTAAACATATTGATTAGTATACCTTGTGGGGGATGCGGAAAATGCAATCTATCGTCTGTCAATGCGCGCGCGAAGATGCGACTGTCATGAGCAGATCACTCTCATCTAGCCAGGGCAAATGTAAAACACATGTTAAAATCACAGACTACCATTACATTTTGCGTCGTCGCACCACGACGTCTTATGTATCGTACTTGATCTTCTACGGGTATCATCGCATCAACATGTGTACCGTCAATGGCACCAACGCAATCCTTGAAGAATGGCATGTAACGAGAATCATACCTTATCTCAGCCAGAATATCTCTGAACTGACGGTCGAGTGCCGGAACCGTTCTTTCGTTAATCTAACGGAACCTCCTTGTGCTAAGATATACAATGTAATCCCTAGAACTTCTCTTGAGGACGTCCGATGTGACCCTTGAAGTTCATGATCTACTTTCAGTTTATGAAGTAAATCTATGAAAATGCGTTTCGACATCCTAAATGCATCATGAATCCTATCTGTATGTCCTTCTAGTAACTCTTTGATCCATTTCGCACCTGTTTGGATAGATGTCATGCATGGGCGTGTGTCTCGAACATGATAATTCATCCTCTCGATGGATGAAATAACTACACGGCAATACTCTATATATTGCGTCCGCTCCGGCGAAAGACTTGATGAATCCCCAAAATCTTCAGGGGAGGAGTCATGCTCTTCCATTATCGTACCTGCATTTAAAGCATCACAGAACATTTATCATAATCTATATAAAGATAATAGCAAAACAGTTATTATGGTTTCGAGGTCCAATATTAATCATCATGAGGTGCAACATCAAAAAGTAAACAAAAACATCATAGTGTTCTCCATGCAAAACACAGAAAAAAATATAAATTGAGATATGTCTGTATCACTGAGCCCTCTTCTCGTACGCCTTCATAATCCACCAAACCCGCATATCTTCTGGGATACTCATGAAGATCTCCCTAGTGGTCTTGTCCTTGATGTGGTCGAGAGCAAAGTAATATAGATCCAGGTTTGCCCGTAGCTCTGGGCTACTGGAAATCAACTTCACCACCTCTTTGGTTGTGATAACTGGTGGAGGCTTCGCAGCTAGGGTGGATTGATGTAAATCTGACATCAAAGAAAATATCATTTCTTTGTTCTTCCCGATCTTTCTTCTTTTACTCGCCGAGGAAGACGCATTCCCAGGAGGTGTTGAAACACCAGCACTTCTTATCTCTTCAGGAGCACCTTGATTGTTTTCCATGTTATCTGCTACATCATCATCTTCCAACTGGATCCTCCCCACATCCGGTGGCAAACTCCCAATTGAAGGAGTCTATGAGTCTTCTCCAGTTGCGACAACCTGACTGAACATAGTGTTCAGTTTTTCCTCCACTCAGGTGCAATACCTCCGTATCGAAATTTTTTCGCCGCTGGAACAACTTGTTATAATCAATATATCAATATTAAAATCTTTCAAAATAAGAACTAATTTTATGAAATGAAACATGAATTTGTTTTGACCTTAATCTTCTCTGCTCATCATTCTTCTGATGCAGCAATAGTTCTCTTCTCTGGATCCCAACCTAAACCAGTCTCGTCATGTTTCAGCTCCTTCCATAACTTCCAATTCTTGTTCAAATGATCACATTTATTTTTCATTTGCAATCAATCGTAATTTTTCCCGGTTCGTTCTTTAAACCCCGCAATCAAATTTTTTCACCCTTCTTTGCTAAAGTGGGTGGTGGGCCGATTCCCCAAACCAATCTTTTTTATGCAGAGATCACAAAATAACATCACTTCACCTGACTCCCAACTCGCTACGATTCCTCCTTCCTTTGGTTTTACCATTATGCTATAAACAAATACTGAACATATTATATACAGAAACATATTACATACAGAAACACACACACACACAACACATACACACACACTCACACAGAATATCAAATACACACACACACACAACACATGCTTACACACTCACACTGAACACACACAACACTCACATACACAGAACATACACACACATACAAACACACACAATACAAACACACTCACACAACACACATCACACCATCAAATACAAACACACTCACACAACATCAAATACAAACACACTCACACAACACACATCCCATAAATATAACATCAAATACACACACACACTCACACATAACATACACATGCACACACACACACACACACACACAGAACATCGAATACACACACACACAACACAAGCTTACACACTCACACTGAACACACACAACACTCACATACATAGAACATACACACACATACAAACACACACAATACAAACACACTCAGACAACACACATCACACCATCAAAAACAAACACACTCACACAACACGCATCACATTAACACAACATCAAATACAAACACACTCACACAACACACATCACATAAATAGAACATCAAATACACACACACACTCACATATAACATACACATACACACACACACACACTCACACAGAACATCGAATACACACACACACAACACACATACTTACACACTCACACTGAACACACACAACACTCACATACACAGAACATACACACGCAAGCACACACTCACACCATATACACACACACATACACAGAAAACACACTCACACCATATACACATCACAAGCTAATAAGCACAAAATTGAATGAATCAAGCTAATAACAGGAAAATAAAAATGAGTTTGCATGATCTGAAGATGAAAATCTGTTAATGAAAATATAAATAAGTATGGAGGGGGAGAAGGAGATCTGAAATAAGGATACCTGACAACCTAGAGCTCGGGATCGTAGGTGGGAGAGGAATATCGGGATCGAAGGCGGATCGTCAGCGGAAGCAGGGAAGCGCAGCGGAAGATCGTTGCGGAATCCTCGGCGATGGCGAGAACGTCGAAGCATAAGCGCAGCGGGACTGGACTGGATTCGTCGGCGCGGCGGGCGCGGCGGGCGCGGCGGGCGCGGCGGGCGCGGCGGGCGCGGCGGGCGCGGCGGGGCGGCGGGCGGCGGCGGCGGCGCGGCGGGCGCTGCGGAAGCTGCGGGACTGGCTTGGATTTGTCGGCGGAGTGGGAGCGCAGCGGAATCGACAACGGCGGGCGAATCGTCTGCCCTGCGGGATCACAGGCGAATCGTCGGTGGAAGTAGGGAAGCGCAGTGGGAGGTTCGTTCCTTTCACCTAGGGCACGATTTGGCACGGGATCGCCGGTGGGGAGGGAGACGCGATTTTGGGATTTCATGATCGCGGGGGGTCACGGGCTTCCCAAAGAGCAGAAAAACAGCTCTTTATGAACCGCGATTTTGAAAGATCAGTCTAACCAAACACATTAAAAACAGCTCGGGCTCGCATGAGCCAACTCAAAGAAAAGTGCTGAGTTAGGGGGCGAGAGGATTGCAGAGGCAAGTAGGACCATAGGGTTAACTCGTCAGTACTCCAAAAAGGCAGAACATGATAGGCGAGATGGGAGCAGCGGAGCAGGCGAGAGGGTTCTCGCGGCGCATGCTGACCTCTTGTGGCGAGACGGCTCTCGCGGTGTATGCTGACCTCTTGTGCTGAGACGGCTCTCGCGACGTATGCTGACCTCTTGTAGCGAGACGGCTCTCGCGGCATATGCTGACCTCTTGTGGCGAGACGGCTCTCGCGAGGCGGGGCACTCGCGAAGCGAGCTGGTAGGCTCCTCTCGCCCGCCAGTTATTTTCTCACTCGCCATATGAGAAAAAGGCGTTTTTACTTTCCTACCCCCAAGTGGGGGTTTTACTTTTTTACCCAAGGTAATTTTACCCTTTTTGTCCTTTGGGGTCTGTGTATAACCCTTCAGAATAGCGGAGTTTGGCTGTTGGCAAACCCAGCACAGGGTATTTTGGTAATTTCAGGTCGATTCAGTTGGTTATTTGCAGGTCAAACTCAGAGGCCTATAAATACACCAATAAGGTGCCTTGAAGAAAGAGGCGCGTTAACTTTTTTTTCTTCCTCCAAGGCACCGAACTCAGCACTGGCTAGGGAGGGGAAGAACTTCTAATTCTTCCGGGTAAGAGGTAAGACCTCCAAGCTGAAGCCCACGGTCTGTTTCTAGTTCCAAGACTCACGTCGAAAAAGGGGTTCGGGAAGAGTAGGTGTGAGCTGCAACCTTAGGTCCGAACCCTAGGTGAAGTCGGGCTTCTGACTTCAACATTTTTGGTGCGGTGAGCGTGGACCGCAGCCTACACAGAAGAATCTTGAACTACTTCATGACGGGAGATCTCGGAGAAGGAGACGAGGACGGGTCCCAGAACCCGGGAGGATTTGTAGGAAGAGAAGAATTCATGGCGTCCATTAGAGACATCATGGACATGTTGCAGGGGATCTCACGGCGAGGCGACTGCTCGATTCCTTTACCTCAAGCGTCCGCTCTCGCGCATCAGGACGAGCTCGTCTCGACAAGGATTGGGGAGGACGCCCCGGGGGGGGCGACGCGGAAAGGAAAAGGTGGTGGAAGGAATCGGACGAGATATGGCGGGTAGGGAGTTGTTCCCTAGCCCTGCGGGTGCCGTCTCGCCAGGAGACGTCGTTGCGCGGGTGGAGGCGGCGAGACCCGTGGCGAGAGGGTCTCCGTTCTGCAATTTGATCCTTTCAGCTCCAGTCCCGGAGGGGTTCAGGGAGCCCGAAATAACCTACTATGTGGGAAAAAACGACCCTCTCCAACACTTGCAATGGTTCGAGGATGCGGTCTCCATCAAGCCAATGACGGACGCGATCAAGTGTCGTCTTTTCGCCATCACCTTGAAAGCTAAAGCTAGGGACTGGTTTCATCAACTCCCAACGGGATCAATCTATGGCTTCGAAGACTTGAGTAGAAGTTTCCAGTTGCGTTTCTCAACCTCGAAGAAAAGGAAGAAGAATTCTGAGTCGATTTTTTTGATCCTGCAGAAGGCAGATGAATCCCTGGCCCAGTACGTGGACAGGTTCCAGGAAGAAATCTTGGATATTCAAGAGGTGTCAGGATTTGCTCTCCAGATGGCTTTCACCGTTGGACTGCGGGAGGGCTTCTTCAAGATGAGCCTAACTCGAAAGGCACCACTATCATTTGAAGGGCTGATGGAGAAGGCAGTAAAGGAGATAGCGATGGAGGCGGCAAACCCGTCATTTGCCAGAAAGCTGGCAAGGTTGACGGAGGCCGAGTCAAGAGAGTCGGGAGGGACAAGACAGCAAGAAGGAAGAAGGAGAGAGAAACCGAGGGCGCCGACATATCAGGAGTTGGGTTGGAGGCAACAAGGAGGTCCTACTCAAGGGCAAGGAATAGGCTTTCCCCAAGGGGGAAGGAACTACCAAGGAGGACCCGGAAGATTCAACCAGCAAGGGTGGGGATATGGTCCTAGACTGCCGCTACCCCCGTCTTAGCAAGCTATGGCCATCGACCGAGGGAGAGGAAGGGGAAGAGAAAGATGGAGAGCAGGAGCTGGAGCTGGAAGGAGGAATCCCCATGAGGGGAGACGGGAGGAGGAGATAGCGTTGTCATATTGTGACTTCCATGAGGAGGAGGGTCACGCAACGGCTACATGCCCATAGTTTCTGGAGATGAAAAGAGCTAGGGGAGCAGAGGAGCAGCAGCTACCAGTGCGAATAGTGGAGATGACTGGGACCGGGGAGAAGGACCGGTGTGTGGATCGAGCTGATGTGGGAGATCGAGGTGGGATCGGAGTGATCTATGGGGGAGTGGGGATTGAGACTACCCGTAAGGCAAGTCTTCATACCATGTACCGTCGGAGCGTAGCCTCGACGTCACAAGCCCCTCCCCCGGACGAGAAAATCACCTTCTCACGGAAGGACATGTCAAACCACGAAGATCCTTATTGTGATGCACTGGTGATCCGGACCGCCATTGAAAACTTCACGGTGTCGCGGATCCTTGTCGATAATGGGAGTTTGGTGAATGCCATCTTCAAGCAGGCATTCAATGAGATGAGGGTGGAGGCTCGAAGGGTGTTGGCAGCAGAAGGACAGTTGTTCGGATTTTCGGGAGAAAGGAAGGAAGTCGAGGGGGGAGTAGGACTCCAGGTGACTCTGGGGGGGGGGGGGGGGGGGGCTGTCCAGGAATTGTCATTTCGTCATAGTGGACGCTCCCAGCAGTTACAACACCATTTTTGGGCGCCCTTTGATCAGTGCCATTAGGTGTGTCCCATCATCTTTCCACCAATGCCTGAAGCTCAATGTCGGGGGGACCCAGATCAGAGTACGAGGAGATCCGAAAGCAGCCAGGGAGTGTTATGTGACGGCAGTGAACAACATTTCTTAGCAAGGAGAGGCCGAGAAAATGGAAAAGAGGATGGAACGATGGGAGCAGGAGGTCGGAGGAAAAGTAGGGGAGGAGGAGAAGAAGAAAGGGGGGAAGAAGAAGTGAGGATGGAGAGAGGCATCCCAAATTCAAGGAAACGGCAGGAGAGAAGGAAGGAGTGGGAGAGCAGGGATGGGAAGAAGAGATGGATGTGGAAGGAGCAAAGAAAAATGAAGGAGAGAGAAAGGAGAAAAGAAAGATAAAGGAAATGGGGGAATCGTCCAGGATAGAAGCTCGGCCAGAGAAAAGGAGAAGTTCGTTGTTAGAAGAGAGAATTCCAACCGATGAAGAGATGGAGAAGTTTCTGAGAGAGGTGGCTATGGCCGTTGCGGAGCGCGAGGCCGTAGATCGTGAAGCCAGGGAACGGGAGGAGATGTCGAGGGAGCAGGAGAAAGAGGAAGAGTCATCAAGGCTGAAGGTGGCAGTGGAGGTGCTGGAGATGGAGATCCTCACCAAGGAAGGGGGAAAGAGAAGATAAAAGTCAGTGGAGAGCTCAATCCCGAGGATCAGGAGGAGATCAGGGCGTGCGTGCAGAGGAACGTTGACATCTTCGCCAGGAGCGCAGCTGACATGTCGTGGGTTGACGCGGACGTGGCATGCCACCGTCTCAACCTCGACCTCAATGCCCGTCCAATACAACAAAAGAAGAGAGTCATCGCCACCAAGATGGTCGGGCCCATCAGAGAAGAGGTGGAGAAGTTGTTCAAGGCGGGATTCATATCTGCAAGCAAATATCTGGGGTGGGTGAGTAATGTTGTAATGGTAAAGAAGGGAGATGGGAAATGGAGGATGTGTGTGGACTTTTTCTTTTAAATAAAGCATGCGCTAAGGATTGCTATCCTCTGCCTCGAATCGACGCGCTGGTTGACTCAGCCGTCAGTTTTTCACTAATGAGTTTTTTAGATGCATTTTCAGGGTACCATCAAATACGCATGCACCCGTCGGGCGTCAAGGATGTCACCTTTGTCACGGAGGATGTGTTTGTGCTTCAACATGATGCCCTTTGGATTAAAGAATGCGGGGGCAACTTATCAAAGAATGATGGAGTGAATCTTCCGGGAGCAGAAGGGGCGGAACCTCGAGGTTTATGTGGATGACCTGATGATCAAGAGCCGATACCTCGGGTCCCACGTCCTAGATCTAGAGGAAACTTTTGAAATCATAAGGAAATACAAGATGAGACTCAACCCCCTAAAACGGATGAATGGCAAGGCCCCGAGAAGACCCGCTGACTACGTTCTCATCAAGCTGGCAGGACTGTAGGCTCACTCGGTGGCAGGATGAATGGCAAGGCCCCGAGAAGACCCGCTGACCAGACTCTCATCAAGCTGGCAGGCCTGTAGGCTCACTCGGTGGCAGGATAAATGTCAAGGCCCCGAGAAGACCCGCTGACCAGGCTCTCATCAAGTTGGCGGGACTGTAGGCTCACTCTGGGGCAGGATGGATGGCAAGGCCCCGAGAAGACCCGTTGACCAGGCTCTCATCAAGCTGGCAGGACTGTAAGCTCACTCGGTGGCAGGATGAATGGTAAGGCCCCGAGAAGACCCGCTTACCAGGCTCTCACCAAGCTGACAGGATTGTAAGCTCACTCGGTGGCAGGATGGATGGTAAGGCCCCGAGAAGACCCGCTGACCAGGCTCTCATCAAGCTGGCAAGACTGTAGGCTCACTCGGTGGCAGGATGAATGACAAGGCCCCGAGAAGACTCGCTGACCAGGCTCTCATCAAGCTGACAGGATTGTAGGCTCACTCGGTGGCAGGATGGATGGTAAGGGCCGTAAGGCCCCGAGAAGACCCGCTGACCAGGCTCTCATCAAGCTGACAGGACTGTAGCCTCACTCGGTGGCAGGATGGATGGTAAGGCCCCGAGAAAACCCGCTGACCAGGCTCTCATCAAGCTGGCAGTACTGTAGGCTCACTCGGTGGCATGATGAATGGAAAGGCCCCGAGAAGACCCGCTAACCAGGCTCTCATCAAACTGGCAGAACTGTAGGCTCAATCGGTGGCAGGATGGATGGGAAGGCCCCGAGAAGACCCGCTGACAGGCTCTCATCAAGCTGGCAGGGATGTATGCTCACTCGGTGGCAGGGTAAATGGTGAGATCCCTCAAAGAAAAATATCTATACTTATCAGGGAACGAAGAAAGTTTGTAAAAAATAAAAACTTCTATGGGAAGAAGAGGTTGGTGCAATACAAATGAAGATGAGCATCTCCAACTGGTGCTTAGTGGGGAGGGTCTCGCCCATAGCGAGCAGGCACGCGCTAGCAAAAGAAAGGTCTCGCCTAAAAAATTGAAGACAGTTGACTTCCAATAAAAGAGCGGGTTATTCTCTGGGGTCTAATCGCGCTGGATTTGTCTCGAGGAGAGACGCGGGGAGGAAGCCAAACGGTCTCGCGCACGGAAGGGGCGAAGAGAAGTCTATTGACTCGTGCCCTAAACCAATTCTCAAGCGAGACGGCAAGTAGCTTCACTTCGCGAGTAGAAACAGAGTAGAGGGTCGTCCGCGATAAATAAAGCAAAATAAAGTAAAATAAAGGGAACATAAAGCGAGAGGACATGACAAAAATTTCCTTTACGTTTGGTCATTGTCCATTACAAATGAAGCAAAGGGAAATACTCTCTCAGGAAGAAATTCTTCAAAATCTCAAAAAATAAAAAGTATAAGTAGAGGGAGGAAGCAAAAAAAGAGAGGGGGGAGGAGTCTCAGGTCTTGTCGGTGCCTCTTCAATCATCTTCGCTGGAAGTTGAATCCTCGTCCGCCTTGCCATAAAGGTGTGGCACAAGGTCGCGGGCAGTGACGGACTCGGCATCCTCTTTGATAACTCTCAGCTCCTTCATCATCTTTAGAACAAGCTCGGTCGTCTTAATGTTGGCGTCCCGCCAGATATCGTCGACCTCGTCGAATGAGTAATGAGAGGGCGGGGGAGCTTGGAGTGGTTCCGGGCAAGGGGGAGGCAAAATGTTGTCCAGAAGATGGGCATTCTGGGCTTTTAAGTTCTTATTCTCCTCTTCCATGGCAGTTATGCGCGAGCGCATCCGATCCGCCGTCTCGGCATCCTGCAAGAAGCTCATCAATTAACAAAAAACCTACTCGAGAGAGACTGGCCAAAGATAAAATTAAAAGGCTTACCACGCCGCCCTGGCTCTTTGCGAGAAGATTATCAGCAAGTGTCAGCCTCTTCTCGAGGTCACACGACTTCTCTCGCTCCGTCGTCAGGCTCGCCTCTGCATCCTTCCATTTCTTGTTGTTAAAAACAAGGTGGCGCGAGACTCGGTGCGAGAGCTCTAAGACGCGAAGCTGAGCTTGAGTTGTCTTCAGGACAAGGTCTCGCGAGGAGTCCTTGTCGAAAGGATCTGTCCCAGGACCACCATAGAGGTCATAGCCGAGGGAGAAAGCGTGGCTGGTGGGAGGGTTCTGCTCCTTCCATGAGGGAAGGAGGGTAGATATCGACACCCGGTTCGCGTCCTTTTCCCACATCAGGACTGGGTCGCCGGCAGCATCTTTTACCACGGGGCCCATATTGAAATTTTGATGCGAGGAGGGCGCTGGGCGGCTGGAGGAGGCAGCTTCGCGAGACGGAGATTCAGTGGGTTGAGCTGAAGTGTTGGGGGGTCGGTCGAATAGTGTCGTCTCGCGAGACGGCGAGACAGCTTGTTGGCGAGGTGACTGTGAGCTTTCTACGGAGATAGGGCTCAGGGTTCCCGACATCGTTCTCCCCTCTTTCGAGACTATCACCTTTTTCCCTTTCGGGAACATCACAACCTTCTTGATTTTCTTCTTGGGGCTGCGCCGAGTAGCAGCGGCATCATCTTCAGGTCTCTTCTTGGAGGCAGGGGCCAGCGACTCTTTCGCCGCCTCGGCCGCCATGCTGGCGAGTGCGAGAGCTTTTGACGGCACGGCGCTGCTCAAATAAGGAGGATGTGTTGGGATATTTCGCTCTCCTGAACAAGCAACTCGATGATTAGAGATAACAAAATGAAAGGATGGTAAACATAAGGCTAAAGAAGCGCGAGTGTACCTTCGCCGGGAAACACAGGAGGGACCGAGTCGAGGTCCCGCCTTAAGAAGTTGACCTCGAAATTCTTTCCAGCGAAGAACTCGCAGAGGTCTTTATCCGCGCCTCCGACCTTGGGAGTCGCGTAGTACATTTTGGGGGGCGACACTGGTACGAGTGGAACATCTCCCAGATTTTTGTGGATGAAGACGAAGCGGGTGAGTCAGTGGTGATTCTTGTTGCGGATCTCGCATACCTTCAGACCCTGTCCCGTGAAGTACGAGACGTCATCGTGGTTGGCGTGGTAGATAAATAGCTTGTGGAAGACGTTAAGGCTAAACTCAATGCGCCCGCGGCGCATGTAGCTGGCGAACGCAACTAAAACCAGGATGGCGTTCGGGTTTAGTTGCACTGGGACGGCTTCAAAGTATTTCAATACCTGTTTAACCTCCGGCCAGAGTGGAAGTCTCAGCCCTGACTCGAAGTGCGAGACGGGGAAGGCGAGCTCGCTGGGGTAGAATGTGTTGATCGACTCGCCAACCTTTGGAGGCCGCGACTCGAACCCATCCACCATGAAATCGCGGATCAAGCGGTTGTAGTCCTCAGAGATCCTGCCGGGAGGAAAGTCATGGTCAACAAATCTTCTGCCGCACTGGCTGCGTCCCTCGCCCTCCTCAGTCTTTTTCTTTCCCATAGTAGGCGAGACGATAAGGGCGAGAGATGGTGGAGAAGGATTGGCGAGAGTAAACAGCGAAAGAAAGGAAGCGAGAAGTCTGGATCTAAGACGCAGCAGGAGAAGGCAGCACAGGCATAAGTCATTTTGATTTAGGGGGGGAGGTATTTATAGCAGATAGTGAAAGCGGAAAGATGGGCGGGAAAAATATGAAGGGGGAAGTTGAAGAGATTGGTCGACGATTCGTTATCTCTCTTGACCTCGAAGCACGATGCCCTGCGAGGATTTTTCCAACGAGCCATAACAAAAAAAGAGAGACAAAAATTAACATAGCTATAATATGCAAACGTAACATGAGAGAAGTGAGCAGAATAACATTATTAATAATCATTTCATTTCACACGAGGCGAGCATCATGTCCACAAGGTTTAAATATCAATTTGAAAAAGACGGCAAATTACTAAAAGCAGCAGAATTACAAGGTATAACTAAACAGGCGAGACGAGGTTCTTCAGTTCTTGTGTCATTTCCAACGCCCACCGCCGCGAGACCCAGCACATGGAGGCCGACCGGGGACATGAAAGGCGCGAGCGGCTTCAAGACCGTGGCGCGCGAGACGAAGGTGCTGGTCGACCTCGCTTATGATGGCCTGGGGGTCGGTCTCATCTATCTCGATTCCAGCATCGATCTCGGAGGAGAGACGAGCGCATTCAATTTCTAGCCAGTCAATGTGCATGTTGGTAGTCTGCTTGTCATGTTCCATCTCGCGGATAATATATGTGTACTTTCGAAACATCTCGGCCGTCCTGCGCTTCATCTCCACCGGATCCATGGGATCGCCCAGATAATCTTCTATCTCGTCTAGGTGAGGGGGAGGCGAGAAGGCGGGCAGCCAAGAGAAGTCCTCTGCAGCCGAGTCGATCTGGGTACCTACGCAGGAAGAAGCCAAGGATAAGGATGAGGGGTGTTCTCGCAAGAAGGCTTGGAAGTCGCGAGTTGCACGGATAGAAGGTTTAGTCCAGTGGTCTCGAACACACCAGGTAGGGGAATGAAAGTCTATATAAAGCGAAAGGGCAAATTAGTTCATTTACCCGGGTTGTGAGAGGTCTCGACGAGTCGCGAGAGATCGTCATTCTTCACGGCAGGGGGGGTGGATTGCTGAGCCGAGTCGGAGTCTTGATGATGGATGTCGGTAATATCAGGTGGATTCGTATGCTGGAAGGGATAGGCGAGATTTCCCTGAAGAAGCATGAAGTGAATAGGCGAGAAGATAGAAAAAAGGAAATATAGAGGAGGGGCAAGAGCCAAAAAATCACTTGTCTCTCCTCGGAGGACGCGGGAGGAGGTGCATGGACTTCCAAGGATGTCGGAGTGGTCTCATAGACCGAGAAGGGGGGCCAGCGGTTTTCATCTTCTTCAGGCGAGATGACGAAGGTAAAGGAGCAGGGGTGTGAGCCAAAACAGGGGCCAGAACAACCGCATTAGCTTTGTTTTGTTTACGGACCATCGCAAGGCGTTCGCAAAAGCTCTGACTATGAGATATGACGACGGTGGAAGAGGTGAAGGAAGAGATGAGAGAGGGGGTAATCTCCACGCTAAGATAAGTGTTGCATATTTATAGACCCCAGAGGGGGGCCCCGCAAAAAATTCTCTCATAAATGAATTTTGACATCGCGAGCCTCGGTTGAACTTTCTTTCCGAGCTTGAGGCAAACTCGAAAAGAGCGGGGATTGTGTACAACCTCGGGCTCGCAGGAGGCAACTCAAAGAAAAGTGTTGAGTTAGGGGGCGAGAGGATTGCAGAGGCGAGTAGGACCATAGGGTTAACTAGCCGGTACTCCAAAAAGGCAGAACATGATAGGCGAGATGGGAGCAGCGGAGCAGGCGAGAGGGCTCTCGCGGCGCAATGCGCATGCTGACCTCTTGTGGCGAGACAGAGGCCAGAGGAGACGCTGGGACGCTATGTTGATAGGTTGTATGAGGAGATTCTGCAAGTTCAGGAGATGTTGGGGTACACGGTGATGCTTGTCTTCACTCTGGGGTTGAGGCTCAGCTTTTTTAGCATGGAGCTGAAGAGAGTTCTCCCTCTCTCCTTCGACGAGCTGATGGAGAGGACGGCGAAGGAGAAATCGAGATCAAGGCGGCCAATCCGGCGTTTGCAAAAAAGTTGGCCAAGTTGGCGGAGGACGATGGGAAGGAATCGGGAGCAGGAAGGCAGAGAGAGCAGAGGGAGGAGAGAAGGAGAGAGGAACCCCGAGGGCAGGAGCAGCAGCAACGTTGGGGGCCGAGAAAGCCGAACAATAGGTTGGGATGGAGGCCCCGGGAAGGTCACACTCAGGAACAGGGTGGTGGTTTCCAAGGAAGGGACAACCACCGCGAGCAAAGGAGGTTTAACCAGCCGGCCTGGAGGCAGGGACAGAGGGCCCCCCTCCCGCCACAGCAGGAAGCGATGAAGATAGTGAGGGGAAGAGGAGGAAGGAGAGGAGCTCGGGGAGGAGCGAGGAGGAGAGAGGGCAGGGTGGCGTTGCCCTTCTGTGACTTTCACCAGGAGATGGGTCATGCAACGGCCACCTGCCCGGAGTTTTTGGAGATGAGGGCGGTCAGGCGGCAGGCCCAGCAGAAGCCCCCCGTGAGGATTGAGGAAGTTCTGCAAGGAGGAGAGGATAGATGTGAAGACCGGATGGACGTGGGAGCCCGAGGAGCGATCGGGGTGATCCATGGGGGTGTGGGGATCGAAGTTACCCGTAAGGGGAGCTTCCAAACCATGTATCGAAGGAGCGTCGCCTCGACCTCCCAGGCCCGGCTCTCGCGGTGTATGCTGACCTCTCGTGGCGAGACGGCTCTTGCGCCGTATGCTGACCTCTTGTGGCGAGACGGCTCTCGCGACGTATGCTGACCTCTTGTGGCGAGACGGCTCTCGCGAGGCGGGGCACTCGCGAAGCGAGCTAGTAGACTCCTCTCGCCCGTCAGTTATTTTCTCACTCGCCATATGAGAAAAAGACGTTTTTACTTTCCTACCCCCAAGTGGGGGTTTTACTTTTTTACCCCAGGTAATTTTACCCTTTTGCCCTTTGGGGTCTGCGTATAACCCTTCAGAACGGCGTAGTTTGGCTGTTGGCAGACCCAGCCCAGGGTATTTTGATAATTTCAGGTCGATTCAGTTTGGTTATTGGCAGGTCAAACTCAGAGACCTATAAATATACTGATAAGGTGCCTTGAAGAAAGAGGAGCGTTAAATTTTTTTCTTCATCCAAGGCACCTAGCTCAGCACTGGCTAAGGAGGAGAAAAACTTCTAATTCTTCTGGGTAAGAGGTGGGTCCTCCAAGCTGAAGCCCACGTCTGTTTCTAGTTCCAAGACTCACGTCGAAAAAGGAGTTCGGGAAGAGTAGGTGTGAACTGCAACCTTAGGTACAAACTCTAGGTGAATTCGGGCTTCTGGCTTCAACATTTATATGATAATTGGCAAAGTGCACCCTTAAAATATCTGTTTTTGGCAAAATGCACCACGGAAGTTTAAAATTGGCAAAATGCACCCCCAAAGTGGTTTTTCTTGGCAATGTGCACCCCAAAGCATACATTTTGGTCATTTCATTTTTTTGCCTACTATGGATGCACATTGCCAAGAAAACTACTTTAGGGTGTATTTTGTCAATTTTAAACTTTCGGGATGTATTTTGCCAAAAGTTGATATTTTCAGAGTGCACTTTGTCAATTAGCGATATTTATAGCTCATCCCTATTGCATTCAAACTTTCAAACTAAACAACAGAAGATAGCAAAAGGCTAAACTACCCTTTTTACATATTTAAGATATATTTCAAAAGGAACAAGAAAAAAGTTTCAGATCCACTAATTCATATATACGTAATAATTTCAATGGGCTTATTGGTAAAGAGTGCCCTAGAAATATCGGCTTTTGACAAAATGCATCATGAAAGTTTAAAATTTGCAAAATACACCCCCCAGAGTGATTTTTATTGGCAATGTGCACCCTAAAGTGTACATTTTGATCATTTCATTTTTTGCCTATCAATTTCAATGGAAACGAGTAAAAGAGAGACAGGTAAATTATAAATCAGAAACACAGAACAAAAACCTCTAAAATCTCATGAGTTCGCTTCATGTTCATCCGGCTGATGTCCTCACACCTAATCTTGACAACCTCTGATCGGCGCCACCTTTCGTGGATCCCGTTCAGGATCCCCTCGGTTATCCCAGCCTTTCCCACCTTGAGCCGCTTAGTTAGAGCAATCCCCAATGTCGTCAGTCTCTTGAGCTCCTTTCGAGGGAGCATTAGCTCCGCCACCGTGGGCACCTTCACATCCTTCCCTGCCAGGTGGCGAGCTATCTTGGTCCCTCTTCCACAGCTCACGAAACCTGGTTATTGTGTCGCCAGAACCAGGCTCTGGCACGGGATGCTCCGGAGTACTCCAGCTGGGATCAATGGTGTATCCAACTCGGTGCTTTGGGATTTCGCGAGGGGTGGGGATGAAAATTTCGCCGGGGGATCCGGGACCTGTGGGCGGGAGGCCGGATGCAGCGGCGGCAGGGTCATCGGGGAGGTAGCCGAGACTGCGGAGCTTCTCAGAGATGCGTTGGATGGCTGATTTTCCGGCGGCTTCTCGGGAGGAGGAGCGGGAATGTGGTGTGTAGGGTTTGAGATTTTTGAGGCGGAGAGATGGGGATGGAATGAAGGAGGGGGACGGCGAGGGGTTGAGTTGGGTTTTCGAGCGGAGGGAATGGGTAGAAGGGTTATGGGGAATGGAGAGAAGCATTTGAGGAGAAGAAGATGAAAGGGAATCCAAAGAAAAACCCTCGTCAGGTTTTTCAACGAAGCTGGAATAGAGGATATGCGATAAGGGCTTATTGGCAATTTGCATCGTTTAAAATATCATTTTTCGCGTTTTTCATCTCCAAAGTTCAAATTTGTACTTTCCATCTTTATTCCTTCTCATATTTTTGATACTTTGCTTTCTATTAGTAGGGGTCATTTCTAATAGCTGAATTCAAAGACCTAAAGTAAAAAAGTGCCAAAAATATGAGATAGGGTGCGAATTGTCAAAAAAATTCAAGAATGAGGGTGCAAAGTGCAATATTTAAACTTTACAGGTGCGAAGTGACAAAAGTGATATTTTTTGAAGTGCAAAGTACCAAAAAAACGGCGATAGGGGTTGTTTTGAAATCGAGGCACGGACACCGGCATCCCTTTGGCACAGCAATTGTGGTAGTGAACACGGCAGTAATTAGCCGTAGCTTATTTTTATATCAAAGGTCTATTATTGTCATTTGGGAGCACGGGATCTCTCTTAAGGAACTATATTCATTTTTATGTTAAATAAGTTTTTAGTGGTATAATAGTTATCATGTCAGACTCTAAACCCTATAATAGTTGTCATGTCAAATGTTGAAATCGGAAACCGGCTTCTTGTGGAGTCTGAACTCTTAAGGAATGGGCGATCGCACACTTACTTTGTCGAGCAAACTTGACTAACTAAAGACTTAAGGCACAGAATTAATTCAAGGCTTCAGCACGGAGGTCCCAGCACACACCCGGAAAATCTTAGAGCGTTTCCCCTCCTTAGCCTGTGCTGAGCTAAGGGCACCTCAGAAAGCGCTATAAAACGAGAGTAAGAGAACTGGAAAAGCTTGCCTTCTGAGGTACCCCTTTGAGCATATCTATAGTTTTTACAACCTGACCTGCAAATAGCACTAGTCCGTTATTCTAAACAGCTATATGCAGCCAAATGTGGTCTGTCAATAGTCAAACTTCGTTGTTCTGGAAGACTATTAGCAGTCGTGCAAGGGCATCCAGGTAATTTTTACCTCTGGATCCCACTGGGAGAGTGGTCCATAGGGGCACCACTCGCCTAAAGGGGCGAGTGCTGGAGCAGTCAGGCACTAGTCTCTGCGATAACCTCCCGCGAATGCGAGATCTAAAGAACAGTGGCGAGACCTTTCATGCCTCTTGCCCCCCTGACCTTCCTTGGTCGAGACCCCTTTTGCCCCCGGGCAAAAGCTTTTCGGGAATGGTCTCGCTCGCATTCCCGAGCCACGATCAGAAGGCGTCGACAACACAAACTTCACTCAACGACAAGGGCGGAAGGCGTTGACAGCGCAAGCTTCATTCAACGCTAAGGGCAGACGGCGTTGACTGCACAAGCTTCACTCCACGCCAAGGGCGGAAGACGTCGAGAGCGCAAGCTTCACTCAACTCTAAGGAACAGAAAGCGTCGACAGCACAAACTTCACTCAAAGCCAAGGGCGGAAGGCGTTGACAGCGCAAGCTTCACTCCACGCCAAGAAACTGGAGGCGTCGAGAGCATAAGCTTCGCTCAATGCTGAGGGCGGAAGGCGTTGACAGCGCAAGCTTCCCTCAATGCCACGGGCAGAAGGCGTTGACAGCGCAAGCTTTACTCAACGCCAAGGAACTGAAGGTTTCGAGAGCACAAGCTTCACTCAACGCTAAGGGCAGAAGGCGTTGACAGCGCAAGCTTCACTCAACGTCAAGGGCGGAAGGCGTCGAGAGCGCAAGCTTCACTCCACGCTAAGGCGGAAGGCGTGGACAGCACAAACTTCACTCAACGCCAAGGGCAGAAGGGGTTGACAGTGCAAGCTTCACTCAATGCAAAGGAACCAAAGGCGTCGAGAGCACAAGCTTCACTCGACGCTAAGGGTGGAAGGCGTTGACAGCGCAAGATTCACTCAATGTCATTGGCGGAAGGCGTCGAGAGCGCAATCTTCACTCCACGCCAAGGGTGGAAGGCGTCGAGAGCGAAGACTTCACTCAACGCCAAGGGTGGAAGGCGTCGAGAGTGTATACTTCCCTCAACGCCAAGGGCGGAAGGTGTCGAGAACATAGGCTTCACTCAACGCCAAGGGAGGAAGGGATTCGGCTCAGCTTCTAGAGCTCTCTCGCCTCTAAAGTTCCCGCGCCGCACTGATTCTAGAGGGGGACCCACTCATCGAATACGGAATTGTACACAATCCCCGCACTTTGCGAGCTTCCGCGAAGGTCAAAAAGAATCATCCAACCTCAGGTATTTGATGAGTGCTTGCTGACCTGCAATGGAATCTTTTGTGGGTCCCTCCATTGTTCTATAAATATCATAGGACGACCTTGAAGTTGATGTCCCTGCTCGTCCTTGAATCGCCCTCTGAGCTCTCGTCATTCTCCATCATGTACAAACCACTGTCCGAGCGACCCCTCTCGCAGGAGTTGATAGACCGTCTCGCGGCAGCACAGGAGAAGGCCAGCTCCAAGGCCTCCAAATACGCTTCATGGTTGTCGTCCAGGAGGCCAGCCGATCTGCCCCATCGGCCAAGAAGGGCAAAAATGTTCAGCAAAACCCGGCGGCGAAAGAAAATGCCTCTCCAACACCGACTCCCGGTCGCGAGAACCACGTCGTTCTTACGGAGGTACTTCATCTGCCTTTGGTATACCCTTTGAAGCTTCTTTGACTTGTAATTCTAGGCCCCTTTACAGATAGTTTTGCCAGAGAGCAAAGCGATTATTCCGTCGGTGGATGCCGAGACCCTCCTGCACCCTAAGGGGAGCGAGCAGCCGACCCCGGAGATGGCCCTCCAAGTCACCAGAATCGAGACTACGACCACTCCGGCTAAGATTGATAGTTACCTTTTCGTGCTTTTAAGCCTGACACCTTCTTGCTAACACCTTTTCTTTACAGCTCCCTTTGGAAGTACGTGTCGGGTCAGCCCAGCGCCCCAGACCCCGGTTGCTGAGATCCCTAAAGAACTAGCGTCGGGCTCTCGCCCATCGACCGGGAAGGCTCCGAAAATCCCCCCTCCTGCCGAGACCTACCTGCCTGCGCATACGGTGACCCGCCCGGAACGGGGGAAGACTCGCCACAACCTATACATGGAACCCTTTAATGGAGGACCCGGACCTTCCCGCCAAGCTGCAGGCGGGAGCTCTATCCCAACTTCGGGTAAACAACCCGTTGATATTCCCTTTTCGTTTAAACATTTTGGTACTGACCGCAGCTTCTTGCTGCGCTACTGGGATACTTCGGTGGGGACTCATGAGGCTGATGACGAGGAGTTCTTGCCCCTACCCTCCCATCGATCTCGCCACCTTCCTTGGGAATCTCAAGTGTAACATCCCAACTTTTTTTGGGCCACCAGAACCCTAGTGGGCCCAATAAAAGTAACTCAAACCTTTATACATGGCCCATACTCGGGTAAGGAGGCAACCCTAAGCAGGGTATAGACTCCGATGACATATGGTGAATACGGTCATTCCTCGCAAAACATCGCGAAAACGAGATTTTTGAATATTGACCTAGAGAACTCTGATTTGAGTTTTGTCATTTCTTATGATTTCGTATAGTCGATACGAATGCATCAGAACTCGTTGCGTTTTGACCAATTTAGCGCGCCGTGACGAGCAGATTTCGAATATTTAGCAAACGAACTCCGATTCGACCTCGGTCAGTGGCATTGGATTTGTATGGTCAATACAAAATCAGTGGAGTTGTTCCAGGTCAATTTCAAATATGAGTGGTCAACCCGTGGTCAAATTATGCATAATCGTGCACCGAAAAGCGTGCACACACAAATTATGACACGACACCCCACCATTAACCTGATCGCTGATGACATGGACCTATTTTGATTTTGATCAGCATGGGGTAGGATAGAGTTGACTTCAGTCAAACCCTCCTAAAAGTCTATTTTTGAAATTTTCTTCCAAAGGGGTGCGCCCCTCCTCTTCATAGGAAGTCAAGGCCCTACCCCCCCCCCCCCTACCCTTGGGCCACCAAAACAACTTTAGCTTGATAGGCATTGGGCCTTAGCAAAGCCCAAAAAGCCCCCCTCTCCTTCTCTTTTCCTTTCCACAAACCAAAGCCCACTTAAGGCAAGCTTCATGGGACAGGTACCTGCCTACCCTTGACTTCCCAAGGGGAGCCATGTGTCCAGCCAAGTGGAGGAGAGGAAATAAACTCCTCCTGCCATGAGAATTAGTCCCACACCTCCCCCAAGCCAAAACCCACCCCCTTCCATGCTTATATAAAGGCCTTGACCCATCAGCCCTTCCACGCACCAGCTCAGAACAAGCTTCCCCCACCTGGTTGGAGCTCCAGCTCGCCGGAAAACCTTCTCCACCCAAGCTACACCACAACCTCCAATGGCGGCTCGGCCGGGACCATCCCAAACCCCCCAACCCCAGGTGGACATTCTTCCCCTTCCCCTTCTATATCCCCCTGACGTGGTGCATGCGTCTCCCGGCAGGCAAAGCTCCCCGGCACCACTCGAGCCAAGTTCCATGTCGGGTGGTGGCCGCATCAAGTTGGCCCCTCCCAGCACCGGTGGTGGCATTGGAGAGGGGCTAAACCACCGGGGAGGACTTTCTCGGGTGGAGGAAGGTTGGGATGCCGCCAAAAAATGCCACTCCGGCAACACTCGAGAAACAGAACTTTTCTCTATTTTATCTCTGACAGCGGTTAGTCGTCGGGCCACCATCGGGAAAGAGCCATGCCCCCAGTGCGCCGGCCGGGGGTGGTTTCAAGGCTAGGTTCAACGCCGGAGAGGCGGGGTGGCACGGCGGCGCTGGGAGCAGAGCCACCGCCACCCTGCTCTCGGGTTGACCAATTTAGGCGGGGCCGGCGGCGGTAGGCCGCCGGGCCACCGCCCAAGGACTCGTCGGCCCCCGACAAACCGATCAGGGGCGGCGCCAGAGTCCAGCGGTGGCTGTCCGGCGGAGGTAGAAGGCCACCGCCTCCCCCATCAACGGGAAGAAATCACCGCCGTCCATTCTCGACGAAGGGATGGACGGTGGGGATTTCCTCAAATCCCACCCCTCGCCTCCGAATCTGTGCCCCCCCCCCCCCCCCCACACACACAACAGTTCCGCGGTTGATCCACTGTGGGGATATAACGGTATAAAGAACAGTCCGGCTAAATCACAGCCGCAAAGCTCTATTGATCTGCTAATAGTAGACCAAAAATCCACAGAAAATGGTGGATTTTTCTGGGCCAAATCCGAGCCCCCGGAGGAAAAATGGTTAACATGAAAAATGTTCCCCTTAATGAGGACTCTCTTCACAAAATTTTGATAATTTTTGGAAATGTTTTGGTATTTTTAAAAGCTTAAATAAAGTTTATTAGGCCAAATAAATGATCCAAAACTTTGGGAAAAATTATAAAAAAAATATTTGGACTCCATTTTAGGCCCTACCCAAGGTTATGTCAAAATTTGGGGACACGGGGATAAGAAATGTGTTCTAACCAAATTCTAAGATCCTAGGGTTGCACCCAAAAATTATTTTGTTTGTTTTCTCCAGATATAAAGATTGGAGCGCGCGATTATCCCACCTAATTTAATTACTAAATTCTAAATTATACCATCAACAAGAGTGGCCGAGGCAAGTAGCCAAGCTTCGATTGTTCTGATACTTCGCAGAACCGGCAAGATCCTCTTGAGTAATTTGGGGCATGCTCAGAGGATAAGATTACGAGTGGTGAGATACAAACCGTTATCGACGAAAAAAGGGGTGTATCACCTTCTAAACCCGATATCCGATTAAGTCGTGATTAACAAGGCACAACCAAATTGCTATCAGATCTTAATAATGGGCGTAATCTACGAAAACCTTTAAAACTGAAATAAAACTGAATATGCCTACTAAGAACGGAGATGGATTCGAAGCCTCCTGAATGGAGTGATTGGACTACTAACATTTTTGGTGAGTACATTGGTCTCAATGTACTTGTTTTGAAGAAGTCTTCTCAGCTCAATGATATATACATTGTTGTATTTGATGGATGTTAAGCTCATGTGTGCAGGTAAATAAAGCTATGTACAAAGTGTCGAGACACTCGGGACTAGTGTCGAGATACTCAAGACTAGTGTCGAGACACTCAGGACTAGTGTCAACACACACTCAACAAGTTGTGTCGAGCTAAAGAGAAGCTGTGTCGACACTAAGGACAATTGTATCGACACACTGTGTCGAGACTAAATACAAATGTGTCTACACTCAGGACTAGTGTCGACACACTCTATTCACACTGTGTTGAGACTAAAGACAACTGTGTTGACACTCAGGACAAGTGTCGACACCCTCTAATCAAGCTGTGTCGAGACTGAAGACAACTGTGTCGACACTCAGGACTAGTGTCGACACACTTTTTTCAAACTCTGTCGAGACTGAAGACAACTATGTCGACACACAGGACTTGTGTCGATACATTCCACATAAGTTGTGTCGAGACAAGTTGAAGAGCTATGTCGACACATTCAAAAGTTTGTCGACACCACTACAAGAGCAGTGTCGACACCCAGGAATTGTGTCGACACATTTAACAGTCAAGGTTCAACACTTCAATAGACATGTTTCCTAAGTACATGAATCAAGACGGAGGTACTGACAACTGTCAGAACTGTAAGATGTTAGTTATTAACTGTGTTGGAACACCCTATTACTGATTTGGGCAAGGATCACTATATCTTTTAGGAAATCTGTTTTGACCTCCTTGTATAGATCTAAAGGTCAATTAGAATTGAGTCTAAGGGTTAGTATTTAGGGTTGAAAACTACCCTCAAGACCCCCAAGACCAGATATTTCAGTTCAGGAGACTAAGTCATTTCGTCGAGCTCAGTACGACGAATCGTCGAACTCCATTCGACGATCTCTGAGCTCACTTCGACGAATCGTCGAACTCCATTCGACGATCTCTGAGCTCAACTTCCACGAGTCGTCGAACTCCATTCGACGATCTTCGAGCTCAGATCGACGTTCTTGTCTCCAGTTTGTTTCTCTATCTCTGAGCTCAGTTCGACGATAGTTGAGCTCAGATCGACGATCTCTGTTTCAGTCTAAGTCCAGTCTCTGAGCTCAGTTCAACGATAGTGGAGCTCAGGTCGACGTTTTTCTGGTGAGATCGACGTTTTTCAAGATTCAAATTCAGACAGTTATGGAATTATTCTCAGCATTTATGTCAAGGATCTTGTAGCCGTTTTCAATTAATCTGGAGCAAGTTTTAAGGGATTTTCAAAGGAATGTTTTTATTTAACTTTCCTCCAGAAGACAAAATGCAGTTAAGGAAGTCATTTATGACAGGCTAACGGCTATCTTGGACAGAAAAATATTCTATTCAGATCTGAAGAATAAAAGATCAATGTTTTTAATTCCTGCTGGACATCATCATCAAGAACAACTATTACAACAAGAAAAATAGAAAGAGAAAGAGTAGCAGACATTCTCAGTCTTAGAATTCATACAAGAACAACATCATAAAAGGAGATCAACATACTGAAATTTTCAAATCCCTCTCGATTCCAGTGTTCAAAGGCCATCATCATTCAAGACTCCAGACACCACACATTTCAGTTGTTGCTGAAATCATCTTTTACTGGAGATCAAATCTTCTGAAGGCCTATCACCCTACTACAAAGCTTCACTTCCTGAACAACTCAAGAACTCAAGGGGAGCTTTGACAACATCCACTATCTTCTCTCTGATTGTTGACAGAGAAGATCATCTTATCTCTCTCTCTCTCTCTGCTGTAAAGGGTTTATCAAACTCCCTTCAAAAGTTTGTGCTGGTTTCTGAGACCTTGTCAAAACTCAGTGGTGGCAAGACACCTGATCAAAAAATCTGGTTTGGTTTTTGAGTACCTTATCAAAGGCTCATTGGTGCCCAGGACACCTGATCAACTCATCCTGCAGTGGATTCCTACCTAGGGTGGTAGAAGAGTGGATGTACCCAGATTGATTGGGGAACCACTATAGCTCCTTGTGTCTTCTGGTTACTTAGTTTCTTTTATTTTCTGGCTGTGGTTTGTGATTGTTCTGTGATTGCTTTTTGATTAGGTAGTTGTTGTGTTTACTATATGTTATTTGCTTCACTGTTCACTTAGGAATACAACAGGAGTTGTAAAAAGTTTTTAGCAAGCACCATACTCTATTCACCCCCCCCCCCCCCCCCCCCCCCCCGCCTAGAGTATATCAGATCTAACATGCACTTTCAATTGGTATCAGAGCGAGGTTGGTTAAAAATACCACATCTTCTAGGGTTGGTTAAAATACCACACTTTAGTGGTTGCACAGGCTAACACCTAAACCCAAAGATCCCTCTAGTTAGATCTGTTTGTTTTAAGTTTGTTATTAGAATTATTTTTTCACAAAACATGGCCCAAAACAAAGATTATGCTAGCACCAGACCTGCAGTGTGCAATCTATCTAAGTGTGCACTTTGGAAGGCAAGGATTAGACTGTACATGAACTCTATTGATGAAGACAGTGTGTCCAAGACCTCCAGAAAATACAAGTACAAGTGTTGTTCCACCTCCATCAGGAAGAGATGCAGAAATCAAGAAATGGAAAGTTGCAGATGCAAAGGCTATGAACATTCTAGCACAGACTATGTCTGATGAAATATTCCAAAAGGTAGCTGAATGCAACTCAGCAAAGGACATCTGGGACAAGTTATCTGAGATATTCTCAGGATCTGCTGATGAGAGAAAAGATAGAAGATCTCATCGCATAACCCAGTATGAGAATTTCAAGAAAGGAGAAGCTGAGTCAGTGGCAGACATGTATAATAGACTAAGTCTCATAGTCAATGAGCTGAAAACTTTGGACAAGGAGATCTCATTGTCTGAGCTCAATGATAAAATCCTAATGTGCTTCCCAAGCACTTGGGACTCAAGGATATGGTCAATCAAGGATGTCAGAAGCCTAAATGAGATCACAACTGAAGCTCTCTTGGGCAAGCTCAAGTCTTATGAGCTTCTCATCAAGAATAGAGAAGAAGAGCAGAAGGCTGCCTCACCGGCTACAAGAAAAGAAAAATCAATAACTTTCAAAGCCATTGAAGATCAGCCTGAAGACAAGGTCACCAGCAATGAAGAGTTGCTAAGTCTGCTGGCCAAAAGATTTTACAAAATGGCTAGGAAGGATTTCAGGAAAAGATCATACAAAGAGCATGACAAGCAAAGGTATGACAAATCAAATAACAAAGAGATTATCTGTTTTGGTTGCAGGAAACCAGGCCACATTGTGTCTGACTGTCCAGAAAATAAAAATAAGGACAAAAAGGACAGGAAAGAAAGGAGAAAAGAAAAGGACTTCAAGAATAGCAGCAATGGCAAACCCTCCTCCAGCAAGAACAAACATACAAGGAAGGGATTTGTTGCTGAAACTTGGAGTGAGACAGAAGAAGAATCAGAAGCTTCATCCAGCTCTAGTGATGATGAAGATGATGCTGATGAAAAGGAATTCTGCATGATGGTTATCAATGTCTCACAACAAAGTTCTGATGTAGAAGAGTCAGAGTCAGAATCAGAGACTCAATCTGAAGAGTACCAGGTAATAAGTTCTTTTGATTTTAATTCTGAGGACTTCAAGTGTGAGTTTAAAGCACTATGTTTAAATTTATTAAAATTTGAGAAGGAAATCATTTCTCTCAGAAATCAATTATCTGAATACAGTACTTTAAAATCAGAAAACCTCAAACTCTCTGAGAAGTTAGAATGTTGTAGGGAGCAGATAGCTTCATTGAAAAGTGAACTATCAGAGGCCAAGAAGCTTGAAGAATCCCTCAATGGGAGAAGTATCAAGCTAATGGACATCACAAGCACAATGAACTCAAGATTCAATAGTACACTGGGCTTGAGTGCTTCATCTAGCCAACCTATAATACTAAAAACCCCAATTAAATTTATCTCTGATAAAGGTAAGGGAGTTGTAGAGGTAGCTAGGAAGAATTTTGACTTACCCAAGAAAACAAGAGTTCAACAGAAATCGTCGAACGGAGCTAGACGATCGTCGAATGCAGATCAACGATCTCAGGCGAAATCGTCGAACGCAGGTCGACGATCTCTAAACCCTGAACTCTGCCAAAGTCGATCTTCGAACGGAGCTCGACGATCTGACCCAAGATCGTCGAACTCAGCTCAGCTATCGTCGAGCAGAGATCAGAGTTTTAAAAACTTTTTCAAAGGTAAATCAAATTCCAAACCTAGGGGTCCTTCATCCCAAAGATTTAACCCTTATAATGAATGGATAATACCTCCAAGGAGATATCATCCTGAAGACTATAAGAGTCAACCAGGGATGTCTTTTATTTCTGAATTCAAAGGTTATCAACCTAGGCCTAAGGTAAACTGTGTCAAAAACAAATAAATTGCTTTATGTGCAGGTGAAGACTTATCCAACATCAAACCAGCAATGGTATCTGGATAGTGGGTGCTCAAAGCACATGACAGGAAACAAGGACAATTTCACATCCTTCAAAGCCAAGCTTGGACCCAAAGTAATATTTGGTGATTCAAACTTTGGACTAATAAAAGGATATGGTGCAGTCCAAATTGGCACAGTCACATTCAAGAAAGTAGCTTATGTGGAAGGACTGAAGCACAACTTGATCAGTATCAGTCAACTATGTGATGAAGGCTATCAAGTGACTTTCAGCAAATCCTTATGCAAGATCAAGTCAGAGGACAACATAACTGTGTTGACAGGTAAGAGGAAAGATAACATCTATCTTATAGATTTTCTTTCAACCAAGGTAGATATTTGCTTGTTTAACTTTATTTGTAGACCTAATGAACTATGACATAAGAGATTACGACATATAAACCTTAGAACCATTGCTAGGCTATCCAAGGACAACCTTGTTAGAGGACTACCTTCTGGCTCCTACAAGAAGGAAGGACTTTGCAGGGCTTGTCAATTAGGCAAGCAAACCAAAAATAGTTTCAAGTCACTCAATAAGAGTGATTCACCTAGGATTTTGTATCTGTTACACATGGATCTTTTTGGACCCATTACAATACAAAACTTAGGAGGGAAATCTTATACTTTAGTGGTTGTAGATGACTTCTCTAGATTCACATGGGTGTTCTTTCTGAGAAAGAAGTCTGATAACTTTAAGTGTTTGACAGAGTTTCTCAAATGCATACAGACTGAGTTCAATACTCACATTGCCCTGATCAGAAGTGATCATGGGACAGAGTTTGATTCTCTTCTTATGCAAGAGTTCTGTCAGAGTGAAAGGATCAGACACACTTTCTCAGCTCCTAGAATTCCTCAACAAAATGGGGTAGCTGAAAGGAAAAATAGAATCCTTCTTGAATCTGCTACTACATTGTTGTCAGATGCTCACCTTCATCTATCCTTTTGGGTAGAGACAGTGAACACCTCTAACTATGTGTTGAATAGAAGTTTAATATATAAACTGAAGGGCAAGACTCCCTATGAATTACTCATAGGGAAGAAACCTAAACTAGATTACTTTAAAATTTTTGGTTGTATTTGTTACATTCATAATAATGACAAGAAATACTTAGCAAAATTTCAAGCTAAAGCTGATGAATGAGTATTTCTGGGATACTCCATGATCAGTAAAGCTTATAGGGTATATAATAAATCAACTCTCAAAATTGAAGAATCTGTTCATATATCTTTTGATGAGTCTAACATGTCTTTCAAGGAGAAGAATACTTCTACCATAGAACCTTTGCAGGTACACTCTCTTGCAGAAGACTTGGACAGGTTACAAATTATTCAAAAAGAGGAAAGCAGTGAAGATGAAGAAGACATTCAACACCTTGAAGAGAAACTTCTTGAAGAGTCAGTTGTTGTACCACCAGAGGAAACAACAACACGGGTTGGTGAACAATCAACATCTCCTATTGATTTAGTAACATCAAGAGACCATCTAATCTCCCAAGTAATTGGAGACATCTCAGCTGGTGTGCAAACTAGAAATCAGGTCAACCAAAACCTGATGCACACTTGCTTTCTTTCTCAAATTGAACCTCAATCCATTCAAGCTGCAGAGCAAGATTCACACTGGATCATTGCAATGCAAGAAGAGTTGCATCAATTTGAAAGGAACAAAGTTTGAGAACTAGTACCAAGGCCAAAGGATCACTCCATTGTTGGAATAAAGCGGGTGTTCAGAAATAAATTAGATGATCAAGGAGTTATTGTAAGAAACAAGGCAAAGCTAGTTGCTCAAGGGTACTCTCAAGAAGAAGGGATAGATTATGACCAGACCTTTGCACCAGTTGCAAGGTTAGAGGCCATAAGAATCTTCTTAGCATATGCAGCACACAAAAGATTCAAAGTATACCAGATGGATGTAAATAGTGCTTTTCTCAATGGAGATATCAAAGAAGAAGTCTATGTCAGACAACCCACAGGTTTTATCTCTTCAACTCATCCTGATTATGTTTTCAAATTGCATAAAGCATTATATGGTATAAAGCAAGCTCCTAGAGCATGGTATGAGACCCTAGCATGCTTTCTTCTGAAAAATGAGTTTATAAGGGGTAGAGTAGACCAAACTCTTTTTATTAGAACTCATAAGTCCCATACCCTACTAGTACAAATCTATGTAGATGATATTATATTTGGTTTTACTGATTCAAATTTATGCAGAAGGTTTTCCAATTTGATGCATTCTAAATTTGAAATGAGTAGTATGGGTGAGTTATCCTTCTTTCTAGGATTGCAAATCAAACAACATGCTGAAGGCATATTTATTTCTCAAACCAAGTATGCAAAAGAATTAGTTAAGAAATTTGGTATGTCTGAAGCATCATGTATGAAAACGCCTATGTCTACTAATGATGTATTAGATGCTGATGAACATGGGAAACCTGTTGATCAGACAACATATAGAGCAATGATTGACTCTTTATTGTACCTTACAGCTAGTAGACCTGATATAATGTTTGCTACATGCATATGTGCTAGATTCCAAGTGAGCCCTAGAGAGTCACACCTAACCTTAGTAAAAAGGATTCTTAGGTATGTAAAAAGTTGTCCAAATCTAGGTCTCTGGTATCCAAAAGATTCAGCATTTGACTTAACTGGATTTTCAGATGCTGATTATGCTGGATGCAGAATAGACAGGAAAAGCACCAGTGGAACTTGTCAGTTTCTTGGTGACAGACTTGTCTCCTGGTTTTGTAAGAAACAAACATCTGTGTCAACTTAAACTGCTGAAGCTGAATATATGACTGCAGGTAGTTGTTGTTCACAAATCTTGTTGATTCAAAATCAACTCCTAGACTATGGCTACAACTTAGAAAAGTCTAAAATATTTTGTGATAATACTAGTGCTATTTCCATAGCACAAAATCCAGTCCTCCATAGTAGAACAAAACACATAAAAATTAGGCATCACTTTCTAAGGGATAATGTTGAGAAAAATAAAATTGAACTTCAATATATCTCAACTGATTTGCAAAGAGGAGATATTTTCACCAAACTCTTGGATGAAAAGAAACATACATTCTTCCTGAATCAGTTAGGAATGTTAGATGGAGGAAATCTAAAATAAGATCAAAGATTTTCAAAAATCTAAAAATGACCAAGACTAGGCAAATCCAAGTGCTTTTTCTAGTGTATAGAGTGTTTCTGGTCTCTGAACTGCGCTCGACGATTTTCCCCCAGATCATCGAACGGAGATCGACGACTTCCGAAATCGTCGACCAGAGTTCAGCGCTTCTCAGATAGTGCTTAACTATCTTTCTTCAGGTCAGCGATCGTCGAGTGGAGCTCGACGCTCTCCAATATCGTCGAACGGAGATCGACGCTATTGATGACCTTTCAGTTTCCTTTAGAAGCCCAGATCGTCGAACAGAGTTCAACGATCTTTCCTTTTCTATGTCGAACCCTAATATAAAACTCATTTTTCGGCCGTCGTTCTTCCTTTGTGCTTTCATACTCTCTACAAATTTTCTCTTTCCCTCCAAACTTCTCTACATTTGGTCGTTTGTTTGTTCATTCTTGCAGGAATCAATGGCAGTATCAGTCATCATCTTGGCCGCAATGAAATTTGACGTAGGCTTTGATATCGACATGGATTCTTTCAACAACAGCGATCAAATATTCAAGGATATTCTGGAACTTTTCAAAGAATAACGGCTAGTTACCATAATGACTACAAGGATCAAATTGGCTGTAGATGAGATAAAGGAATGGGTGTATACTGCCCACAATCTGGATCAGAATACAGTGGTTGGAACCATCTCAGGAACCCAGGTATCTCTAACACTTGCTGCTTTGACAGAGGTTTTTCAATTGAATTCTGGAGAAGATTCTGCTGAGCTTTATGGAGAGGAATTTTCTAATATGCTTGAAAGGATGGGTCATTCAGAAGCAAACCCTGACAAATTGCTTAAGAAAAATCTGTCTGTTGAGTACAGATTTCTAGCTGATGTTGTTGGAAAAGTGTTGTTGGCCAAACACTCAGCTCATGATACCATATCTAGGTATCAGCTCTGTCTGATGGGTGCCCTGGTGGACAAGAAGCAACTCAACTGGGGAGAAGTCTTTTTTGATTTAATAAAGAAAAAGATTAACAAGAACTTTGTTAATTTTGGAAGGATTTTAGGGTTGTTCCTTCACCATAGATACCCTGCACTGCTTGTTTCCAGTGGGATGCACATCAATGCCTCCAAGAGGCTCACCTGTGCCCTATTTGGAAAATGGGACAGGTAGATTGTAAAGCCCAGCAGGCCCTCTGCAATTTCTACTTCAGGCACAAGGACTGCTTTAGTCTCTTCCCCTCAGGATTCTGCCCCTGTAGAAGACTTGCCTGCTTCTTCTCCTCCTCCTCCACCTCTTGTTTCATCTACCACAGTCACATCCACCATCACAATTTCCACCCCATATCCAACTTCAATTCCTTCTCCAACTCCACCATTAACTGAAGAAATCTTCCATCCTCTACATCACTACCCACACCTAGATATTGATTCATCCTCTCATATTCCATCTTTCACTCTTATAGATGATTCCTATATGGATGATTCTCCTTCATCCCCTACTGAGCATCCATCTTCATCCACCTCTTATCAACAACTCCTTTAGGACATAATTGCTCAACCATCCTTCACACCATCCATTTCCATTCCACTCTCTTCCATCTCCACAATTCCAATTTCCCAACCATCATTTCCACAATCCACAGGTTATCCTACAATATCTCCTGCTGCTCCAACCTTCATTTCTACCTCATCCATCCCTACCTCTACTCAAGTCCCTCTTGAGCAAGTAGATCTTCCAGCTATTGCAGACAGGCTATATGAGCTGATAGCTCCAAGGCTATCCCTCTTGCTGGAGACCTCTTTGGCTCCACTTCTAAAAACAGTTCAGGAGCTGTCTGTCAGGCTATCTTCTTTTCTTCCTCCTCAGGCAATCCCTTCTTATGGGTGCCTTGATCTAGTTCTCACTGAATGTAGGCATGGGGAGATGCCTTATGAAGTTGAAAGATTGTCTGCTGTAGTATCCTCAGTCCAAGCTCAAATAGCTCCAGTTGTAGTCATTACAGTGGACCTCAGGTCACTGTTGTCCGTTTTTGACTCTGTATACTTCAACTACCTTCCAGTCCAGCATTCTGAAGACCCTACTAAGGCCATTGTGCCTATTTCCAGATGTGACCCCAGCTTAATAAGCTCTTATATAAATTCCTTCGATGTTGTTGACACTGCTCCTACTGCTGCTATTGATATTTCTGTCAGTTCTGATATTGCTGTTTTTGAGGATATGCATATGACAGAGGTATTTGTTCTTGAGCCTGTTGTTACTGCTGCTGTTGCTCCTTTTGAAGTTGTTTTTCCAGTTTCATCTGTTACTACTGCTTCTATTACTGTTGTTGTCATAACTCCTTCTGCCAGTGTTGCTTCTAATCCACTTCCTGCTATTACTGCTACTACTGTTGTTGTTTCTGCTGTCTCTTCTGCTCAGTCTCAACAACAGAAAGATTATCTCAAAAGGATTTATGCATTGTATGATAATCAAAGTTCAGAAAGTGGTCAGTTTAGAACTGACTCAGATGATTCCTCTACAACAATTGCAAGGAAAAGGAAAGCCAGAAGCAAAGCCATGAAGAGAGTTCCCCCAGAAAAAGTGAAAGATACAAATGACATTTCATACTACATACTGCATGATTGCCCTATCACAGAACCTTGGATGCAATACTCCAAGAATCAACTGAAAGCTATGAAGAAGAAAAAAAAGTATGACAAAGGATCTTCCCATTTCAATCCTCCTCCTCCTCCTCCTTCACCTGATGCAGGTGCAGGTGGAAGTTCTGCTTTCCAATCTACTGCCAGAAGCCAAACTTCATATTAACCTCAAGGAAGATCCCAGTACAGAGGAAATCAATCTAGAGGTTACTAGTCCAGAAGAGGACAGTATAGAGGAAATCAAAGAGGAATCAGTGTATATTCCAGGCAACATCCTTATCAAAGGGAAGGACAAGGTCCATCTGACACTACTTCTGGTCCCTTCCCTTATAAGCTGAAAGATCTAGTCTCTTACAGAGCTCCTCCAGATATTTCTTCAAACAGATATGAGCCTCCTGTTCCATTTGAAGACCTAGAAAATAATCCCACCTCATGGACTGCAAGAATGAAAAAATTGGCTGCTTTGGACCAAATCAAGAAGGCTATAGAACAAGAAAAAGATACTTCAAATATCACTACTCTATCAGATCAAAGAAAGAAAGAACTTGAGAGATACTCTTCCAGTAAATTTTTTGATTCAGAAAGCTTTATGAAGTTGCACCCAGAACCTGTAGTACCCAGGCCAAAACATCAAACTTCCCTAGGTGCAGTTGATGACAGGAGATCTAAGAAGAAAGCTCTCAACCCCAATAGAGAAATAGTTCTTATAAAGAGCAAGGAAAAATAATGATTCTGTAAGATGACAGTATATTTTGTTTTCTGAACTATCTGAGATAATATCTGTGTTTCTGCAATGTCTTGTTTGTTATATCTCTGCTTTGTATGTTTTTATTTTTCCAATATTTGTAAATAGTAATCCTAACCCAAATAGGGGGAGATTGTTGGAACACCCTATTACTGATTTGGGCAAGGATCACTATGTTTTTTAGGAAATCTGTTTTGACCTCCTTGTATAGATGTAAAGGTCAATTAGAATTGAGTCTAAGAGTTAGTATTTAGGGTTGAAAGTTGCCCTCAAGACCCCCAAGACCAGATATTTCAGTTCAGGAGACTAAGTCATTTCGTCGAGCTCAGTACGACGAATCGTCGAACTCCATTCGACGATCCCTGAGCTCACTTCGACGAATCGTCGAACTCCATTCGACGATCTCTGAGCTCAACTTCAACGAGTCGTCGAACTCCATTCGACGATCTTCGAGCTCAGATCGACGTTCTTGTCTCCAGTTTGTTTCTCTATCTCTGAGCTCAGTTCGACGATAGTTGAGCTTAAATCGACGATCTCTGTTTCAGTCTAAGTCCAGTCTCTGAGCTCAGTTCAACGATAGTGGAGCTCAGGTCGACGTTTTTCTCGTGAGATCGACATTTTTCAAGATTCAAATTCAGACAGTTATGAAATTATTCTTAGCATTTATGTCAAGGATCTTGTAGCCATTTTCAATTAATCTGGAGCAAGTTTCAAGGGATTTTCAAAGGAATATTTTTATTGGACTTTCCTCCAGAAGACAAAATGCAGTTAAGGAAGTCATTTATGATAGGCTAACGGCTATCTTAGACAGAAAAATATTCTATTCAGATCTGAAGAATAAAAGATCAATGTTTTAATTCCTGCTGGACATCATCATCAAGAACAACTATTACAACAAGAACAATAGAAAGAGAAAGAGTAGCAGACATTCTCAGTCTTAGAATTCATACAAGAACACCATCACAAAAGGAGATCAACATACTGAAATTTTCAGATCCCTCTTGATTCCAGTGTTCAAAGGTCATCATCATTCAAGACTCCAGACACCACACATTTCAGCTGTTGCTGAAATCATCTTTTGCTGGAGATCAAATCTTCTGAAGGCCTAGCACCCTACTGCAAAGCTTCACTTCCTGAACAACTCAAGAACTCAGGGGGAGCTTTGATAACATCCATTATCTTCTCTCTGATTGTTGACAGAGAAGATCATCTCATCCCTCTCTCTCTCTCTACTATAAAGGGTTTATCAAACTCGCTTCAAAAGTTTGTGCTGGTTTCTAAGACCTTGTCAAAACTCAGTGGTGGCAAGACACCTGATCAAAAAATCTGGTTTGGTTTTTGAGTACCTTATCAAAGGCTCATTGGTGCCTAGGACACCTGATCAACTCATCCTGCAGTGGATTCCTACCTAGGGTGGTAGAAGAGTGGATGCACCCAGATTGATTGGGGAACCACTATAGCTCCTTGTGTCTTCTGGTTGCTTAGTTTCTTTTGTTTTCTGGCTGTGCCTTGTGATTGTTCTGTGATTGCTTTTTGATTAGGTAGTTGCTGTGTTTACTATATGTTATTTACTTCACTATTCACTCAGGAATACAACAAGAGTTGTAAAAAGTTTTTAGCAAGCACCATACTCTATTCACTCCCCCCCCCCTCTAGAGTATATCAGATCTAACCTGCACTTTCAAACTGGATCAGCCGGTTACTCCTATCAGAGCCTATTTAAAGGAATCTAGTCTTTAGAAGAAAAAAAGGGAAGAAGCAGCATAATTTTGTGAAGACAAAAGTCTGAATCATTAGCTATAATTTAGAAGGTGTAGAGAGGTCTGATCAAGAATCATCTTCAACATCTCTTCAACCTAGATCAACTCTAATTTCTACTTCAAGATGCTTTGAAAAGCTAAGAAGGGTTATATCAGATCTATCTTGACAAAGATCAAAGGAAGCACATTCATCAAGATCAAATCAAAAAGCTGTTACTCAGATCTCTCTTGCTGGGTGATATTTTATAATTCAATTTTTCTTTTACCTACTCTCATTTTATAAGATCTACCTGTAGATCTGAGTGGATGAGAAATATTCTCATTTTGTTATAAGTCTGTGTTATAAAGGCTGAGGTAGGGTTGGGATTGTCTGAGGTAGAAGAAGTTTTAAATTCTCTGAGGTGTAGGGCAGGTGTTACCTGAGAAGTAGGAGTGTGGATTCTTTCTGAGGTAGAGTTCTTGGGAAGAACTTAAGGTATAGGATCTTGGTGATCTGAGTGGTAAGACTTGTAAAGTCTGAGTTGTAGGACCTGAGTGGGCTCTGAGCTGTAAGATCTAAGGATCTAAGTAAAGAAAAGAGAAGGAGTTTGACCGAATCTAGTTCATTGCTAGATAGGCAAAGGGGAAAGTGGATGTACCCATAAATTGGGGAACCACTATAACTTTGTGTACATCATGCTGTGTATGCTGAATTGTTGTGCTCAGTTTATTTTCCTAATTGTTGTTAAGTATATCTTGATTATCTGACTGAATTAATCATATTAAAGAAAGTAGTACTCTGATTATTAAAAAAAGATGTCATAATTTAAATTGGACATATTCACCCCCCTCTAGGTCATTAGCAATCCTAAAGTAAACATTTAGAATTGGTATCAGAGGGAGGTTCTCTGAAAAAGGAATAACAGCCTAGTGAGAATCCAAAGGATTATAGAGAAAGATATATCATGGCTCAGAGGAAAAACAATTCCATTAAACTCCTTGTCTGCTCCAAACAAAACTTTAGAATATGGAAAAAAAGAGTCAGATTATTCATGGAGGCAACAAATCCAATAATATACATCACAGTGAGTGAAGGACTTTTCATTCTCATGAAAGTGTCAGTTATTGATGCAAACATCAAGACACCCAAGACTTACATGGAAATGGATAAGATGAAATCATCCGGGCCTCTATGGACAAGAGGACTCAAAATATTATAGTAAGTACAATAAATAATTCCACTTTCAGAATCTGATTCATTGCAAGACAGTCAAAGAAATGTGGGAGTCTTTGATAGTTTACATGAAAGGAACTGAAGAGGTCAGATATGATAGAAAATCTCTAATAAATCAATAGTATGAATCCTTCAGACAAGATAAAAAAGATTCAGTGACTGACTGTTTTGAAAAGTTTTTCAGAATTGTAAACAACCTGAGGACTTATGGCAGAAGTTTTACTAACTATGAACTTAATGACAAGTTATTGAGGTCCCTGAATAAGGAATGAGACATTAAGATCTGTGGCATAAGAGAAATGAGAAACTTAGCCAACATAGACCCCCAGGCCCTATTTGGAAAGCTGTTATCTCATGAGTTACAGCTCAATCTCTGAAAGTCTGAAGAATAATCAGCCAGAGCACACAATATAGAAAAGACTTTGGCTCTAAAGGCTGAGTCATCCAGAAAAGTCAGAGAGAAGCCAACTCTCTTTGAAAAAATGGAAATTGCTTTTGAGTGTTCAGAATCATACTCAACAGAAAGGGAACTAACCGAGGAGGAAATGTCTCTCTTCTTTAGACAGTTCAATAAGATGATAAGGAGAAGAAAATAAGGCAGGTGGAAGGGTCAAGCTGGAGACTCTTCTCACAAAACGATTAATCATCTAGAGAAACTCAGGAAGAAAAATTCTAGGGACAGGTTTGGCTCTTCTCAGAACAAATACATTAAAACTAATATAGTGTGTTATTGTTGCAACAGAAAAGGTCATGTCATAGCTGATTGCCCAGCAAAAAGAAAGGAGAAAAAGTCAGAGAACTTGAAGGATGGACAACACAAGAAGGCTGACAAAAGCTTCTTGGCAAAAAGACAGTTGACACTGTCTTACAGTGAGACTGGTTCATCAGGATCGGAAGAGGAGGAGGCTCTCATGGGCCTGATGGCTATTGAGGAAACTCAACCAGGAGAAGAAAATGAGGATTGTTCAGATCCTGCTAAGGTAAAATCAATCTCTCATAGTTTAGCCTCAGATTTTTTTTCTACATCAGAAAATGAATCATGTTCACACTCATCTAATAGTAAATAACATGATTCAAACATTGAAGCAAATTTTATCTCTCTTATCAACAGATATGGGAAGTTATTAAAGGTCTTGATTGCACGTAGAAAGCCTTGTAAGGATCAGGCCAGAGAATTAGAATCCTTGAGAGGAGTATCTTCTCAGTTGATAAGTGCCCACACAAAGTTGGACCTATAAAAACTGAAACTTATAGAATTAACTAACAAAATAGATAGTCAGGCAGAGGTGATAATAGAATAGGTCAAGCTGTAAAAGTCCTGGAAGCAAAGCTTGCTCAGAAAAGACAGCTCCTGACTCAATTCTCAAAACCTAAGTCAGTGATACCTATCATAAATACCTTTTCTGCACCATTTAGAAGTGGTGTAGGGTGTGGTAAGAATAAAAAGTTTAATAAGAAGTCTATACCCAAAGGTAAAACTCCAAGTGGTCCAGATAAGTAACTAGTCAAGTATCCGCCTTCTAACAGATGCTTGAGATCATGTGTTCCTGGACACATGATATCTGTGTTCTCTACCAGTAAGGTCAATAAAGAGTCTTGTTGGAAGGATCAGATATCAAAAGGCAATATAGGCCAAGAACCACCATAAAAGGTGATTGAAAGATATAGTACCTAAACACCTAGAGGGGGGGTGAATAGGTGACCTAATCCTTTTTAAACTTTAATGCCAGCAAACAGTTAATATCACAGATTTCTAACTATGTTATCACAGCAAACAAACATCATACACAGCAAATCACAATCACAGTACAGCAGACACAGAGTTTTTATAGTGGTTCCCCAAGTTTTGGGTACATCCACTTTCCCCCTTCGCCTATCTAGCAGTGTACTAGATTCGGCCAAACTTCACCACTGTCTCAGAACCCAAACTGGTTCCTACAGCTCAGGCCCAAAGCCTTACAACTCAGCTTTTCAACAAAGCCTACACTCAGCCACAAAGGCCTACACTCAGCCAACAAGGCCTACACTCAGCCAACAAGGCCTACACTCAGAGATTTTAATCTCCTACACTCAGGCTCTCAAGCCCTACCCTCAGCCTTTATAAATACAGGCTTACAATTCACTCAGATCCAAATGATCCTACAAGATAAAAATGAATTACAAATGTTAACTCAACAACTCAGAAACAAGAGAGGGGAGTTGAGAGTTTCTTGATGAGTTCTTGGAAGAACTCAGCTGGATTCAATCTGACTTGGCTTTCTTCAAAGCTTCTTGAGTAGAACTGAATAAGAATGAATCCTCCTGCAGTTGATCCTTGACCTCTGCCACTTAGAATTCAGAATAAATCTGAACCCTTCTTCTCAGCCTAGTTCCAATGGCTGATTTCTTGGATGGAGCCCTCTCTCTCCAACTTCTTAGATCTGCACTTGAACTGCTAGATCTTCTTGTGTTGATACTCTGTGTACCACTTTAATAACTACTTGAACAATAATCTGATCAACAGTTTCTGTAAACTGTCTAAGCCTATTTATAGGCCTTCTTCATGGTAACCGGCTGGTCCGGTTCATAACTGTCTTCTGACATCTCTGACAGGTGCTGTAGACCGGCTGGAACGGCAGCTGTCAAGTCATCCAGTCAGTTCTTGAAAATCTCTAACTGTCTGAAAGTGTCGAGACTTTCTGTCTTTAAGTGTCGACACTTATAGACCAAGTGTCGACACCTGTTGTGTAAGTGTCGACACAAGTCTACAAGGTGTCGACACAACTCCTTGTGTTGTAGACACTAAGTCTCGACACAGATTCTTCTTCATGTGTCGACACTGAAATTGAGTGTCGACACAAGTACTTGATCTTCTATCTTCAGCTGAATTCTTCTAAGTGTCGACACATCTCCTTTGTGTCGACACAACTTCTTGTGTTGAATCTGTTAAGTGTCGACACTGCTTCTTGGTGTCGACACATAGTCTTTTATGTTGATACTTGCTGAGTGTCGACACAGCTCCTTGTGTCGACACTTGATTCTTCTGTCGAGACTTCAGCTGAGTGTCGACACATTCCCTTAGTGTCGATACTTGTACTTAGAATAATTTGACGATCTTGCTGTTCTTTGCTAAGTGTCGACACAACTTCATGTGTCGACACTTTCTTCAAGTGTAGAGTTTTCAGCTGAGTGTCGACACATTGTTCTAGGTGTCGACACTTACTTCATGTGTTGACTCTTCTGTTGAGTGTCGACACATTGTTCTTGGTATCGACACTTTCTTCAAGTGCTGACTCTTCTTGTTGTGTGTCGACACATTGTTCTTGGTGTCGACACTTTAACTTAGTCTCTGCTGACTTTTGCTGAGTGTCGACATAGCTCCAAGTGTCGACATTTTCTGGTGTAGACACAGCTTCACTGGGTGTCGACACAGCTCCTTGTGTCGACACAGCTTCTCTGCACTTTTCTTCACTGAGTGTCGACACAGCTCCAAGTGTCGACACTTTCTGTCTGGTGTCGACTCTGCATTCCAGGTGTCGACACAATGACTCCAAGTGTCGACACTGCTTGTTTGGGTGTCGACACAAGTCTTCTTAAGTGTCGACACTTTCCCTCTGGGTGTCGACACATAGACTTAGAAATTTTTGCTTCAGTCCTGCAAATACTTAACCTGCACAAGTAACTCAAAAACACATCAAATACATTTTGATGTATATCATTGAGTTGGGTGAGGCTTCTTCAAATCAGGTACATTTAACCAATGTACCCAACAATCTCCCCCTATTTGGAGAAGTCATAACCCTTAGTCAATGATATACACCATTCATAATTAAAATTACAAAATGATGTAAAGCAGGACAATGTACAGCAGGGTAAACATAAACATGTATCAATTTCACATGTATACAAATTCATCATTACAGAACAAATAAGAAATAGACATATTCACAGAACAAACATGAAATATATTGATCATATATTGTTCTAACATTTGTCTTATACATTTTCAGTAGTTCATAAAAAATGTTTTACATTCAAAAGATTACAAAATAATCTTCAAGTAAATTCTTAATCTATTTCTGTTCTGGTTCCTTGATAACTATTCCTTTGCCAGCTTGGACTTTAGCTTGGACAGCAGCATCAGCAGTTTCAGCATCAGCAGGCTTCTTGCCTTTCAAATCTTTCTTTTTAAGCTCTTCAGCTTTGATCTTCTGCCTCTCAAAATAGTGGTATGGCTTAGGAAAGTACTTGCTAGGCTCCTGGGCTGTAGGAGATAGCTTTCCCATCTTTGCCTTCCTTCTGTATTGAACAATGACCTCTTGTCTAGATTCATGCTTTCTCCATTCAGCTTCAGAGAACCACTTGTTCATGTCATGAGTGTTATCCTTGGCAGCTTTCCAGGCAGTTAATATTATGTTTCTAGAGGTAGGACTCCACTGTTCAAAGTCTGGCCTTTGTTCTGCTTGTTCCCTAAACCTCTTCTTAGACAACCTTGTCTCTTCCTCTTTCTGCAATGCCTCTTGCATGGCTTCTGATATAGGCTGAACAACCTTTTCAATATGGACATTATCCTTGCCCCTAGATGGGCTGTACATGGTCTGTACCTCAGCATGAATCATCTCAAAATCTGGAGGTGGATAAATGACCTGAGCTACTTCTGCTTGCTCACCTCCAAGATAGGCAGGATTAATGCCAGATTCAGCAACATCATTGTCATCACACAGAGGAGGATACCCAAGTGTAGCTCTGATGGAATTTGATATCCACTTAGCATGGTTAGAGCTTGTCTTGACTAACACTCTCTCCCCCTTTATGACTTTTCTAGCCATATGATCTCTGACATCATCCTTTTGAATTCTGATTTGACCATCCAAGTATCTGATTCCATCTTTAAAGAATGGTTTGAGCTTTTGAAGTTGGTCAGATATGGCTTTCTGGGAGGCTTGGATAGCAGTCTTAACAACAGAAATTTCTTCTTGAAAGGCTTTGTCAAATTCAGCTTTAATAGTAGTATTGGAAGTAGAAGGTTCAGCAGCCTTGTTCTTTAACTCAGTGACAATAGCATTATGGGAAGCAGTCAAATTGTCATTCATTCTTAGCTGATTTTCAAGCACATACCCTTGCTTCAATGCTATGTCATCCACTTGTGCCTTTATCTTTTCCTGGTGGGTTGCCAAGTACACCACTGCATTGCCACCCTTATGGAAGCAGTCTGTCATCTCCTTCTTATTTTGGTTCATTTCAAACCTTATAGATTTTATATCCTGGGCCAGATCAAATTGGAGTGATTTTTGCCCTTCATCTACATATTTCTCTATGGCCTGCCTTTGCTTATCCAACTTGATTTGCATTGCCACCATCAGTGCATTATGATCAAAAGCTGGGGCTGCCTGTACTATAGACTGTGGAGCAATAGTTTGGAGAGCCTTTTTATAACTCTGGCTTCTTCTCCTGAAGACATAAAGTTTCTTTTTCTTTGCCCTAGTAGCCTCCTCATCTTCAGACTCTGAGGAGCTGGCTATGTCAACCCTTTCCTTAGGGCTTGAAGGCTTTTCAGCTTGCACAGCTGGAGCTTTCTCAGTTTCTTGCCTTATAGGCTCTTCCAGAACTTGTACCTTCTCCCCCTCAACAGCAGCATCATCAGTTTCCTTATCAAAATCTACTTGATCTAGATTTAGGAACAAGTCTTCCATTGTGTATTCTTGTGGAGACAGTGCAGGAGAAATTCTTTGTTCTTCAACCACTGGATCAGGAATTACTTCTAGTACAGCAGATGTGTCATCTCCAACAACATCTGGTTCTTGAGTATTCAGCTGAGTTTGCTGATGAACATCAGACAAATCAGCATCTTCTATAAGAAATTCTAAGGTATTTAGGTCAGTGAGTACCTCTAGTATGATGGTGGTGGCTTGTTCACTTTCCAGTGTAGAGGGTTCTTCTACAACTGGAAGCTCCCCCTGGCTGTGATCCTTGTGGATGGGGCTAGCTTGAGGTAGCTCCCCCTGGATCTCAGCAACCTCTTGAGGAGCAGGAGTCTTTACTGCAGGCTCTTCCTCATGGTCATCAGGAGTGAAGACAACATGTTCTTCACTACCAGAACTGCTAGTGGACTCTTGTGCCACTGGAGCAGTCTTCCTTTTCTTCTTTGGAGGAGTGTCTTTCTCAGCAACTGGTTTCTCAGGGGTTGGCATCTCTTTAGTCAACACCCTGTCCCATCAAGAAAAGATTCTCAAATCCATCTTCCTCATGTGATTTATCTTGCTTCCAGCAGCAGTATTCATTACCTCTGGTATGGTACCAGCTAGGTAGAGACTTAAGATTCTGCCCAGATTGGGCTTCTTCAAGCTTTCCTTGATTTTCTCATAAACTACTATAGACCAGTCTGTTTTTAGTGTGAATATTATCCTTGTCATTATTCCAAACATATAGGCTAACACTCTGTCATGCCCTCCTGGCTTGCTTAGTAGTACCTTTCCAACAATCTCAGAGAGGAATTTTTCTTGATTGTTCATGTCTTTCCTGTTGAAAACAGAACCTATCTTCATCTTAAAGTCTAGTCCACACCAGATAAGAGCTTCCCTGGTCTTGGATGCAGTAACTTCTTCTTCATCTTGAGTTCTTGGCAATTGAAGCACCTTTCTCAAGCTCTTTGGCGATATCTTAACCTTAGTTCCATGAACTCTGGATTTGATTCTGTATCCAGATTCATACACTTCAGCTCCATTTAGGAATTCAAGAATCTCTTTCTTCCATATCTTTGTAGGTTCAGAAACTAAATACTCTAACCCTGAATCTGCGACTAGGGTTACGACCGCCTGGATTTCTGCATCAGCATCATTGAAAGCGCCGCGCACCAGCTCATATCCTTCGTTGACGTTATCTCCAAGCTTAGGCGCCATTAGGGTTTGTAGAATTTGTCTTGAGAGAAGAGAGGTGTCAACACAGAAGTTTTAGTCTCGAAACTTTGAAAGCGTGTTGACAAACAAAGACAGAACCTTATTTATACCTTTCTGATTTTGAAGATGAACAGGCGGGACAGCTAACTTAAAATGTGTCGACACTGGCAATAAGTGTCGACACTGACTTATAATGTCTCGACACACATGTGTCGACACAAGTTTAGTCAACAGATTTTATGTGTCGACACTTGGTTATGTGTCGACACAACATAACTCGACACATTGTCGAGACTTTACTTAGAAAAATTCTGAGTAAAACTTGAGTGTCGACACCACTATGGATGTGTCGACACCTACTTGACATGTGCCGACACTAATATTCTGAAGTGTCGACACCAACTTCCTAGATGTGTCGACAGCTATTTCCTGAAGTGTCGACACCACTATTCTGTGTCGACATAGACTTGTCTATGTGTCGACATCTTTTTACTTACGCATTTTCAATTCTGTAAACTTACTCTAAGTTTATCATTCCTAGTTCAATTTTGAATCTATTGAACTTAGCTTCTTCTAGTGGCTTAGTATACATATCAGCTACTTGATTATCAGTTTTAACATATTCTAATGAAATATCTTCTCTTTCTACATGCTCCCTAAGAAAATGATATTTAATTTCAATATGTTTTGTCCTACTATGAGATACAGGGTTATTAGCTATTGAAATAGCACTAGTAGAATCACAGAAAAGTGGAGTTCTACTTACCTGAAATCCATAGTCCTCTAGCTGATGTTGTATCCACAGAAGTTGAGCACATCAACTTCCTGCAGCCACATACTCTGACTCTGCTGTGGAGATAGCCACACTGGTTTGCTTTTTGCTACTCCATGAAATTAGTCTCCCACCTAGGAATTGACAGGTTCCAGTAGTGCTTTTTCTATCTTCTTTGCTTCCTGCAAAGTCTGCATCTGAATAACCTGTTAGATCAAAATCTTCATTCCTAGGGTACTAGAGGCCTAGATAGGGAGTGCCCTTTAGATATCTCAAAATTCTTTTGACTGCTGTCAAATGAGACTCTTTAGGGCAGACTTGATACCTTGCACAGACACATGTAGCATACATGATATCTGGTCTACTAGCAGTCAAGTATAATAGGGAGCCAACTATCCCTCTATACAAGGTTTCATCTACAGGTTTCCATGCATCATCCTTGCTAAGAGACATACTTGACCCCATAGGAGTCTTCATGGTGCTGGATGAATCCATACCATACTTCCTTATGAGTTCTAGGGTGAACTTGGACTGACAAATGGATAAACCACTTTCAGTCTGTTTAACTTGGAGACCCAAGAAAAACTTCAGCTCTCTCATACTACTCATCTTAAATTGACCTTGCATAAGTTTTGCAAACTTTTTGCAAAGGCTGCTTTCAGTAGACCCAAATATAATGTCATCTACATATATTTGGACTAGTATAACTTTGCCTCTAGATTCCCTAAGGAATAGAGACTTATCTATTTTCCCCCTTGAGAACTTGTTCTCAATGAGGAAACTAGATAGGGTTTCATACCAAGCCCTAGGGGCTTACTTTAACCCATATAAAGCTTTCCTAAGTCTATAGACATGATGAGGTAGAGTTGGATCAACAAAAGCTGAAGGCTGCTCCACATAGACTTCTTCCTTAAGATTACCATTCAGGAATGCTGACTTGACATCCATTTGGTAAACCTTGAATCCTTGATATGTTGCATAGGCCAAGAACATCCTTATGGCTTCCAGTCTGGCTACTGGAGCAAAGGTTTGATCAAAATCAATACCTTCTTCTTGCCTATATCCTTTAGCAACCAGTCTTGCTTTATTCTTAATGATGACCCCTTGTTCATCCATCTTATTCCTGTAGATCCACTTGACTCCTATTATATTGTGGTCTTTAGGCTTAGGAACAAGTTCCCAGACCTTGCATCTCTTGAACTGATTAAGCTCTTCTTGCATTGCTTCAGTCCATTGTGGATCTTGTATGGCTTCTTCAAATTTCTTAGGTTCAACTTGAGATAGAAAATTGGAGTAGACTGCTGCATTCATGTTTTTGCTCCTGGTTTGTACTCCTTGTCTTGGATCTCCAATAATCTGCTCTACTGGATGATCTCTTAGATGCCTGTTGGCTGGAGGCATCCCCACTTCTGGTTGAACCTCTTCAGCATCTCCATCATGTTGTACTCCTTGTACTTCTTCTGCAATTGGCACATGTAGTTCTCCCCCTGGACAACAGCTACTGTCCTCTACTTGCTGTCTTGCAGTAGGTACTTCTTCTATAGTAAGCTTGTCCATTTTCTTTGTTAAACCTGTGGGGTTGCATACAGTACTAGACAACTCATTGTTAATAAGTTTAGTCTCATCAAAAACTACATGCACAGATTCTTCTACAACTTGTGTAGTCAAGTTGTAGACTCTATAAGCCTTACTATTATTGATGTACCCAACAAAAATTCCCTCTTGGGACTTGGCAGCAAACTTAGTTAAGTAAGACTTCCCATTGTTAAGTATGAAGCATTTGCAACCAAAGATCCTGAAGTACGATAAGTTTGGTTTCCTGCCTTTCACAACTTCATAGGGGGTCTTGTTAAGCCTTTTAGTGATGGTAGCCCTATTTATAACATGGCATGCAGTGTTAACTGCTTCAGCCCAGAAATACTCTGGCAGTGATGTATCACTTAGTAGGGTCCTACCAGCCTCTATCAAGGTCCTATTCTTCCTCTCAGCAATGCCACTTTGCTGAGGTGTTCTAGGTGAAGAGAATTCTTGAAATATCCCAAAGTCTCCACAAAGTTTTGTCATGCTATCAGACTGAAACTCAGTACCATGGTCACTTCTAATCTTGACCACTGTACTGTCTAGTTCATTCTGAATTTGCTTGACAAAGCTATGGAAGACACTAGGTGTTTCAGATTTCTGTCTTAAGAAGAACACCCAGGAAAACCTTGAGTAGTCATCTACAACTACAAGGGTATAGACCTTCCTACCTAAGCTGTGAACTGGCATTGGACCAAAGAGATCCAAGTGCAAGAGGTATAAACACCTCACAACATCTTTGTTTTCTATGCTTCTAAAGGTGGATTTAGTCTGCTTGCCCTTTTGACAAGCTGAGCAAATACCATCTTTAACACACTTAACTTGAGGATCATTCCTCACTAACTCTTTGCTAAAGAGTTTGCTAATAGTCTTGTAGTTAAGATGGGCTAGCCTCTTGTGCCATTTGACACAATGAGTGACTGTCTCATCAGCTACAAGACAAACTGGAGAACCATTGTTCTCAACCATAATGTCAAGGCAGTAGACATTCCTCTTCCTATAACCTGTCAAAATGATTCTCTTGATCACTTAACCTCTTGATATGACAACCATTTTAACAAATGAGATGTCATACCCTACATCACTTAATTGACTTATACTTATTAGGTTGTGTTTCAACCCTTTAATATAAGCCACTTGAGTAATGGTAACCAAGTTGCTAGAAATGTTACCAAATCCTTTGATGATTCCTTTTTCAGAACCACCAAAGGTGACTTTTGGACCATCTTTTATTGGTATGTAGTCCTTTAGTAATCCTCTAGTTCTAGTCATATGTCTGGAACATCCACTGTCCAAGTACCATGTTGGGGTATGGCCACTTGGACTCACCTGCAAAACAGATTAATGAACCTTAGAACCCAAAGAATTCTTGGGTCCTTGGTACTTGTTAGTTTGCAATCTGACAAAGCTACCTACTGGCTTTCCAACAGGTAGTTTGGTACTCACTTTGGCACTAGCATTGTGTCAACAGTCCACTGCAAAGTGGCCAACCTTGCCACAACACCAATATTCAAACTTATTGTACCTTTACTTAGGTACTGTCTTTGCTGTCTTATCTACAGCTGACTTGTTGAATGATGGGGCTTTGCCCTTGGACTTGGACTGCTCAGTCCTTGCAGGTTTAATAAAGCCCAGTCCAGCCTTGCCTTTATGATGAACAAATTCATCAATTAAAGGTAGCACTGACTTAGGTTTAGAAAACCTAGCAACAAGCTCTCTCTCTTTCTGAAGATTGATCTCCAGACTCTTGATTTGATCAGTTTTAAATGATATAGTACCCATTTGAATCACTGTTATGTGCTTCAACCTGGCTATCTCATTCAGTTTTTGATCAAAAGACTTCTCAAAATCTGTTGCTGCAGCTTTAAGATCAGCAATTTCCTTTGCCTGACTTTTGGCTAGGGACTTGCTTTTCTTGTAAGCTTGCAACAGCACTTTATATTCATCTATAAGCTGATGAATATCATCCTCAGACTCAGATACACTTCCATCACTTGATGAAGATGAATCTGATTATGTACTAGAACAAGAAACTGAACTTAGAGTTGAACATTGTACCTTACTGGGTCCTGGCTGTTCCAGGATTTTGTCTTGCTCTGTCAAAGCCATTAGCCCTTGGCATTGACTGTCTTCTTGTTCATAAATAGACTCCATTATCTGCATGAATTTTTCTTCTTCTTCAGCAAACAACCCTATGTATGCCTCTGCATCAGACTCAGTTTCTGAAGAAGAGATATCTGATAGAGTCTTCTCTTTCTTGGCTACAAAAGACTTCTCTTTCTTGCCTTTGAAATGAGTCTTCTTCCTGTCACTAGACTCTTTTCTCTTTTCAGGACAATCTGCAATAACATGGCCATGTCTATTGCAGCAATAGCACACTATCTTAGAACCAGTTGCCTTGCTAGATTTTGTCCTCTTCCTGTCCTTCTTTGAAGCCTTTTTATCTTGATAAAAATCTTCTTTTCCTTTTGAAGTAGAGGGCCTTGTCCTCCATTGTTTCTTCTTCAAGAATTTCTAAAAGTGTCTAGTGAAGGCAGCAAAGTCTTCATCACTTTCACTGCTTTCAGACTTTGTGCTGACTGACTCATCTGTCTCTGATTCAACTACCTTTAGAGGTGGAGTTGGTGACTTATTCCTGCACTTTCTGGAGGCTTCTGTCTTGAAGGCTACTGTTCTTTCCTTGTGCTCAGTTCTTGTTAATTTCTCCTCCTCTTTTCTCACTGTCAACTGCATCTCATATGACAACAATTTGCCAAACAGTGTAGGAGGAGGAATTTCTCCCAACTTAGTCATTTCTCTTATGACACAGATCTTGGTGTCTCAATCTTTGGTTAGGGACCTTAGAAACTTGTCATTTAGTTTATAGTTACTGAACTCTCTTCCATAAGACATGAGTTCATTTACTATTCTATAGAACTTCTTATAGCACTCAGTTATGCTATCACATTTTCCTTGTCTAAAACTTTCATACTCCTGATTTAGCAAGGATTTTCTATCTTGTCTAACTTCTTCAGATCCTTCCATATACACAATAAGAGTGTCCCACATCTCTTTGGCTGTCTTACAATGAATAAGATTCTGAAAAGTGGCATCATCTATGGCACTTACAATAATGTTTTGAGCCCTTTTGTCCATGGTGGCTAGGACAATCTCATCCTTAGTCATTTCAGAGAAATCCTTTGGGGTTCTCTGATTTGCATCTAGAACTGATATCTTCATGGGCACATAAGGCCCTTCCTTTACTGTGATGTAGATTCTAGGGTCTGAGGCTTCCATAAACAGCCTTACCCTCTCCTTCCAGATCTCAAAGATCTCTTTCCTGCATATGGGTAATTTCATGGAACCCAATTCCTTGTGATTTTCAAAGGAACCCATGGTTCTTGATTTTCTTGAATCTGTATTTTAACTTAGGCTGAATCTGTCAATAAGGAACTCCTCAGACTATTAGTCCTTTTTGAGTAACCTCGCTTTGATACCACTTGAAAGATATGGTACCTAAACACCTAGAGGGGGGGGTGAATAGGTGACCTAATCCTTTTTAAACTTTAATGGCAGCAAACAGTTAATATCACAGATTTCTAACTATGTTATCACAACAAACAAACAGCATACACAGCAAATCACAATCACAGCACAGCAGACACAGAGTTTTTATAGTGGTTCCCCAAGCTTTGGGTACATCCATTTTCCCCCTTTGCCTATCTAGCAGTGTACTAGATTCGGCCAAACTTCACCACTGTCTCAGAACCCAAACTGGTTCCTACACCTCAGGCCCAAAGCCTTACAACTCAGCTTTTCAACAAAGCCTACACTCAGCCACAAAGGCCTACACTCAGCCAACAAGGCCTACACTCAGCCAATAAGGCCTACACTCAGAGATTTCAATCTCCTACACTCAGGCTCTCAAGCCCTACCCTCAGCCTTTATAAATACAGGCTTACAATTCACTCAGATCCAAAGGATCCTACAAGATAAAAATGAATTACAAATGTTAACTCAACAACTCAGAAATAAGAGAGGGGAGTTGAGAGTTTCTTGATGAGTTCTTGGAAGAACTCAGCTGGATTCAATCTGACTTAGCTTTCTTCAAAGCTTCTTGAGTAGAACTGAATAAGAATGAATCCTCCTGCAGTTGATCCTCGACCTCTGCCACTTAGAATTCAGAATAAATCTGAACCCTTCTTCTCAGCCTAGTTCCAATGGCTGATTTCTTGGATGGAGCCCTCTCTCTCCAACTTCTTAGATCTGCACTTGGACTGATAGATCTTCTTGTGTTGATACTCTGTGTACCACTTTAATAACTACTTGAACAATAATCTGATCAACAGTTTCTGTAAACTGTCTAAGCCTATTTATAGGCCTTCTTCATGGTAACCGGCTGGTCCGGTTCATAACTGTCTTCTGACATCTCTGACAGGTGTTGTAGACCGGCTGGAACGGCAGCTGTCAAGTCATCCTGTCAGTTCTTGAAAATCTCTAACTGTCTGAAAGTGTCGAGACTTTCTATCTTTAAGTGTCGACACTTATAGACTAAGTGTCGACACCTGTTGTGTAAGTGTCGACACAAGTCTACAAGGTGTCGACACAACTCCTTGTGTTGTAGACACTAAGTCTCGACACAGATTCTTCTTCATGTGTCGACACTGAAATTGAGTGTCGACACAAGTACTTGATCTTCTATCTTCAGCTGAATTCTTCTAAGTGTCGACACATCTCCTTTGTGTCGACACAACTTCTTGTGTTGAATCTGTTAAGTGTCGACACTGCTTCTTGGTGTCGACACATAGTCTTTTATGTTGATACTTGCTGAGTGTCGACACAGCTCCTTGTGTCGACACTTGATTCTTCTGTCGAGACTTCAGCTGAGTGTCGACACATTCCCTTAGTGTCGACACTTGTACTTAGAATAATTTGACGATCTTGCTGTTCTTTGCTAAGTGTCGACACAACTCCATGTGTCGACACTTTCTTCAAGTGTAGAATTTTCAGCTGAGTGTCGACACATTGTTCTAGGTGTCGACACTTACTTCATGTGTTGACTCTTCTGTTGAGTGTCGACACATTGTTCTTGGTGTCGACACTTTCTTCAAGTGCTGACTCTTCTTGTTGTGTGTCGACACATTGTTCTTGGTGTCGACACTTTAACTTAGTCTCTGCTGACTTTTGCTGAGTGTCGACACAGCTCCAAGTGTCGACACTTTCTGGTGTAGACACAGCTTCACTGGGTGTCGACACAGCTCCTTGTGTCGACACAGCTTCTCTGCACTTTTCTTCACTGAGTGTCGACACAGCTCCAAGTGTCGACACTTTCTGTCTGGTGTCGACTCTGCATTCCAGGTGTCGACACAATGACTCCAAGTGTCGACACTGCTTGTCTGGGTGTCGACACAAGTCTTCTTAAGTGTCGACACTTTCCCTCTGGGTGTCGACACATGGACTTAGAAATTTTTGCTTCAGTCATGCAAATACTTAACCTGCACAAGTAACTCAAAAACACATCAAATACATTTTGATGTATATCATTGAGTTGGGTGAGGCTTCTTCAAATCAGGTACATTTAACCAATGTACCCAACAATGATCAATCCAAGAAGCCAAGGAATTCTTGGAGCTAATCCTAGTGTATCTCACATAAATCTGAAAGATAAGGGTGTGAATTTTGCACCTCTACCTTGGAAATTGGATGACAATTCTGGGTTGCATAAAAGAACAACTTCAAATGTGCAACCAAAGAAAAGATACAACAAATTCGAGTGTTGGTGTTGTGGGAAGGTTGGGCATTTTGTCCTAGATTCTTGGTATAATCCAACAGCTCCTTCATATAAGTTTCAACCAGCTTTATTTAGAAAGACTGATGTGTTTCGCACAACAAATCCTAATAGGAACCAAGGCCCCAAAACTTGTTTGGTGCCTAAGGTGAACTAAATTTTTTGCTTGCAGGTGGAGCCAAGTACCACTAATAGGCCAGTATGGTACTTGGATAGTGGGTGTTCCGGGCAAATGACTGGATCAAGGAGTTTACTAAGAGATTACACTCCAGTTAAGAATGGACCAAAAGTCATCTTTGGAGGGTCATAGAAAGGACTCACCAAGGGATATGGTAACATTTCTAATGACCTAGTTACCATCACTAAAGTGGCTTATGTGGAAGGATTGAACCATAATATGATAAGCATAAGTCAGCATTGTGATATAGGATATGAAATTATTTTCCACAATGACAAGTGTTTGATAAGGAATTCAAGTGATCAAGAGATCATCTTGTCAGACACTAGGAGTGAGAACATTTATTTTCTAAATTTTCTTAGTATTAATGAACAATCACCTGTATGTCTTGTAGCTAGTGAAAAAGACACTTTGTTTGTACAGTGACACAAGAGGCTGACTCACTTAAACTACAAAGCTATGAGTAAATTATTCTATATGGATTTAGTTAGAAATAGTCGACAACTAAAATGCTCCAAAGAAGTCTTATATCATGCATGTCAAAAATGCAAACAAACAAAAGTCTCCTTTAAGAGCATTCAGTCCAAAGACACTAAGAGGTGTCTGTACTTACTTCATATGAATCTTTTTGGTCCTATGCAAGTTCTTAGTTTGGGTAGGAAGTCATGTACCTATGTGATTGTGGATGATCACTCTAGGTTTGCTTGGGTATTCTTCTTAAGGAGAAAGTCTGAAACACTAGATATCTTTGCTGACTTTGTCAAACAAATTTAGAATGAGATGAGATGTTCCGTGGTTAATCTTAGAAGTGACCATGGTACGGAATTTCAATCCGAAAGGATGACAAATTTCTTTAAGGAACTAGGAATCTTTCAGGAGTTCTCCTCTCCAAGAACACCATAGCAAAATGGAGTTGCTGAGAGGAAAAATAGAACTCTCATTGAGGTAGCCAGAACAATGTTGAGTGTTTCATCTTTCCTAGAATATTTTTGGGCTGAGGCTGTAAACACAGCATACTATGTTCAAAATAGAACATTGATCAACAAATATAAAAACAAGGCTCCCTATGAACTAATGAAAGATGGAAAACCAAATCTGTCCTACTTTAAAATTTTTGGTAGTAAGTACTCTGTTCTAAACAATGGGAAAATTTATCTAACCAAGTTCTCATAGAAATCCTATGAAGGAATATTTGCAGGGTATAGTCTTCATAGCAAAGCATACAAGATCTGCAACTGGAAGCATCAGGTTGTAGAAGAATCTATTAATGTAGTGTTTGATGAATCATCTGTTTAATGTAATAAGATATTTAACAGCTCTAGTCCAGGTGTTGTAAATTCTATAATGGAAAAGCTAAAAATAAGTGACTCACATAACATAGAGTTAGACATTAGAGACAATATATAAATTCCTATAGAAAATACTGCAACTACTCAAGGGGAGGAAGAGAATCACCCTAATCCTCCTACAGTACTGGGTGATGATAGACACCTTCCAGTAGCAATTAGATATCTTAGAGATCATCCTATAGATCAAATAATAGGTGATACCAGATTAGGAGTGACTACTAGAAGTAGACATCACAATGAGGTTTTATACTCTAGTTTTCTCTCTCAGGTAGAACCTAAAAGGTTTGAAGAAGCCAATTCAGATTCCAACTGGATTATGACTATACAAGAAGAGCTAAATCAATTTGAGAGATGTAAAGTCTGGAGTCTAGTTCCTAGACTTAGTGATCATAATATTATAGGCACTAAGTGGATTTGTAGAAATAAATTAGATGAATATGGGGTTATAGTTAAGAACAAAGCGAGATTAGTGGCTAAAGGATATAGGCAAGAGGAAGAGTTAGATTATGACCAAACCATTACACATGTAGCTAGGCTAGAAGCCATAAGATTGTTTTTAGCTCATGCAGCATTCAAAGGATACAAGGTCTACCAGATGGATGTAAAGTCAACATTCCTAAATGGTACACTGAAGGAGGAAGTCTATGTAGAGCGGCCACCAGGTTTTATTGACCCTAAACAAAAAAACTATATTTTCAGATTGCACAAGGCTTTGTATGAGTTAAAACAGACACCTAGAGCCTAGTATGAGACCATGTCTGCTTTTCTTATTGAGAACAAGTTCTCTAGAGGAAAGATAGACAAGACATTATTTCTTATGAACATCAAAGGATCAAGTATCTTAGTCCAGATTTATGTATATAACATAATCTTTGGGTCTACTAATGGGATGTTGTGTAGCAAATTTGCAAGGCTTATGCAAGACAAATTTGAAATGAGCAGCATGGGTGAGCTAAAGTTCTTCTTGGGATTCCAAGTTAGACAATCTGAGGATAGAATATTCATCTCTTAATCTAAGTTCACTAAGTAGTTAATTAAGAGATATGGTATGGAGAATTCTTCTACCATGAGAACTCCAATGGGTTCTATAGTGTCACTACATAAGGATGAATCTTGAAAACCAGTTGATGAAAGCTTGTATGGATGCATCATTGGATCACTCCTGTATTTAACTGATAGTAGGCCAGATATTATGTTCTCAACATGTGTCTGTGCAAGGTATCAAGCATGCCCCCAAAGAGTCTCATTATACTACTGTTAAGAGAATATTGAGATATCTTAAGGGCACACCCAATCTTGGGATTTGGTTTCCTAGGGATAGTGATTTTGAACTTACTGGGTACACAGATGCAGATTTTGTAGGGTGTAAAGAAGACAGAAAAAGTACTTCTGGAACTTGCCAGTTTCTAGGGAAAAGACTTATCAGTTGGAGTAGCAAGAAGCAAACAAGTGTTGCTATCTTACAGCAGAATCTGAGTACATATCTGCTGGGAGTTGCTGTGCACAGTTGTTGTGGATTCAAAATCAATTACTTGACTACAGTATACAACTAAGTAAATATATTATGTTTTGTGATTCTACTAGTGCAATTTCTATTACTAATAATCATGTTTCTCAAAGTAGAACTAAACATATAGGAATTAGATATCACTTTATCAGAGATAATGTTGAAAAAAAAATAAGCTTACAGTATACTCCAACAGAAAGACAAGTTGCTGACATTTTTACAAAACCTCTAGATGAAAGTAAGTTCAATCATTTTAAATTTGAACTAGGTATGTTGAATATTGAATAAATACTTCTAATTAATTGTAACAAAAGTTTGTACAATTCTTAAAAAGATGAATAATTAGGTATACAAATATTTTAAAAAATAGCAAGAAAAACTTTAATTAGTCAAGAAATATTATTCAAAACACAAAATTTGTCTAAGTCAAAAAATTGTGTCGAGACACTGGAGTGTGTGTCGACATTATTAGTACAGGTGTGTTGACACACCACAGTGTGTGTCGATACTATTAGAAAAGGTGTGTCGAGACAAGAGACAGAGTGTCGACACTGATTAGCGGATATGTGTCGAGGCATTAAAATTTAGTGTCGAGTCCTTAAGTAATGTGTCGAGAAACATAAACCTTATGTCGACTTAAGTTGACACATCACGACAGATTAGGTCTTCTTTGTCGACACCAAATATTTCCAAATAATGAGAAAATTACTAAATGCAGTGCGCCTTTTCACCTTCAAAAGACTGATACTATAAATAGGAGGTATTAGGTTTTGTCGACTTCATTCGCCAAAAATCTTGAGAGACCGATCACTGTGTGTCGAGACCTAGAAATCCATAGTCGACACCTCACAGACTCAAGTTCTTTCAACAAGAATGCACCAATGATGGATGACAACATCAACGATGGATACGAGCTGGTGCGCAACGCATTCAACTCCGCTTCTGGTGATATAAAGATGGTGATTGACCTAGTAAATGAGTCTTATTTCAGAACCAACAAAAATTTGGAAGAGAGAGATATCTGAATTTTATTCTAATGCCTTATTAAACCCTAAGTCAGACAAGATAAAATCATGCATTAATAGGGCCAGGATAAAGGTAACAACCAAAAGACTAGCTAAAGTCTTTCAGATTTTAAGAACAACACAGGATGATGAACTTGATTCCAGCAAGACAATTGAGGACCTAGATTGGTGTGGACTAGCTCCAACCACTAGTTTTGGAAATTCTTTAAACAGAAGAGAATGAATTCCCAAGGAAAATTCTTATCTGAAATAGTAGGAAAGGTGCTCCTCTGCAAGACTAGAGCATATGACAGGCTTTCTAAAGTCATGTTTAACCTGATGACAAGAATTGTCTTCAATATCACAACTGACTGGAATAGGGTGGTGTTTGATAAGATTGTAGAAGGAATTCAAAACTCCAATATGGATAGAATAATTAGTTTATATTTGGTAAGGTCATCCTAGATAATATCAATCAGAAAAATGAACTAAGATAAATCATATGAGGAGAATGTACCTGAGAATCCTGTCTAGATGAGACAGAGTCTTGACTAAAGAGACATCAATCACATCAGAACCTAAAAGGACAAAAGAGGTAAAAGGCAAGAAATCTATGTTTGAGGAAGTTGTATCCTCTAGTGATTCTGAAGAAGAGGTACACTTCAGTTCAGATGATAATTCAGTGGAAGAGCAAGACAGATCTCCTAGGCTTTCCCCTGAGACCAGTGTGCAGGTGCAAGGGGAGAACATTCCAGATAAAGAACTAGTTGAGGTGGAGAACCTCAATGCATTACCAATAGATACAACAACTAGAATAATAATGGATGTTGTTCAGGACCTAGAGAAATCCAAAGATCCTAAACATCAAATCTCTGAACAAGAGAATGAAGAAGAAGTTCTTATGTCAAAAGAATCAAACAACCAGGAGGAGAGAATTGAAGAATATCAGATTGAGATACCTGATGCTGAAATTCAGCATGCAGATATTATAATGGACAATATCAATATTGATAAGGAAGGTACAAGAATTGAGGGGGAGTTAGCCCATGATACTGAGAAAACTAAAGAGACACCTTAAGTTGAAGAGGTCAGTTCTTCTGAATCTGAGGATGCTGAAGCTTCTCAACTGAAGAAAAGGAAATTTTTTGAAATTAAGAAGAGGAGCAAGAGCTATAAGCAATATCTTCAATCTGGACCACCATCAGTTCCTACAATGGATCATAGCTCTTTGCTAGTTTACCTACAGATCATGTTTGATAAGCAAAGACAAGATCTTGAGAAGTATGTATATGAAAGCAACAAGGAGTTGTAATTTCACTTGGCTCAAGACATCAAGTCCATAAGATTTGAAGTAAATCTCTTGAAAACCGAAATGTCTACATTCTTTGAGAAAGGAGCACATGCAGTAGTCTATCTGGCCAAGCAACAACAGGAAGCCAAGCAACTACAAGATGATGTGGCAATCAAGCAAGGCTGTGTCCTTAAAAATCAAAAAAGACTGAATGAAAATTTGATAGTAATGCATGAAACAACATTGGGAGAAATTAAGAACCAAACCACTGTTTTGGAAACCAAACTTTATTCTACTGTCACAGATATCAATAACAAACTGCAAAGTTATTTAGAATCTTTCATTAAGGACATCAAAGATTCTTACAAAAACTTGGACAACAATTTACTGAGAGTAAAGAATACCGTGACTTCAGGTATCAATTACCTAGATGGACTGGTAAGATTTCATAAGAATGATCTCAGAGATCATATTGAAAGAGAAGTCATAAAGGGGAGAGAGAGTAATGATTAAGGCCGGTGTTGAACAAACTACCTGGATAGCAAACAATATCAGAGACACCTTAGGCTTTCCTCCCCTATGGTATGAGGGTGATCAAACTGCTGAATCTGGTTGTCAACCACCTCTACTTGAAGCACCTCATGTTGAATTCTTTCATCCTGAAGCACCAGCCTATTTTGAATCTATTCAAGCAACTGTCCAACACATGTGTTGCAGATTAGAGACCGGGCGGTCTGGCGGTCTGACTCTGGCGGGTTGCAGTCCGGGCGGTCTGTCGGGTTCTCTCCTGCGGTTTGTTGTTGTCCTGTTGTTGTTGGTGCTCTGGCGGTTTGTCATTATGTCCCTTACGACTTGGAGACCGGGCGTCCTGGCGGTCTAATGTAGTGGCTTGGTATCTTTCTCTTGTGGTTGCCGGGCGGTTTGCCCATTCATCAAACCGCACGGCTTGGCGACTTGTATTTATGTCAAACTGCTTGTACATAATTTTTTTAGTCCCACATTGTTTATTTGTAATCTCTCTCATCTCCTCCATTCTATAAAAGGGATGCTATACCATGTAATTGATACATTTTTTGGAATACAAAAATTTCTGTTTGTCCATTTTCCGGGCTTCCTTTTTCTGTTCGCATATGGTATCAGAGCCCGCGATCTTGTCTGCCTGATTCAGTGCCTTTCTCTTCCCGCGCGACCTGATCTCCTTCTTTCCTCTTGTTCGCGCAGCCTCTCCTCCTTTTGTCGCTGGCTCTTTGTTCGCGCAATCTGATCTTCCTTCTTTGTTTGCGCGGCCTTCTTCTTCTCCGCGGACTATTTTCGCGGCTTCTCGGTCTTCTGTTTGCGCGGCCTGCTCTCTTCCCGCGCGACTTCTTCCTTTTCTCTATTGCAGCTTCTTCTTCTGTTCGCTGCGGTCTTCTGTTTCCGCCCCGGCCTCTTTCTTCCAGCGCGGCCTTTCTCTATTCCCTCTACCCGCGCGGCTTCTTCCATGGCTCTTTCCAGCTCTTCTACCACCACTGCTACTCCCGTCACAACTCCACCTCCTCCTCACGTTCCCTCCGGGAATCTTGGCACTGTATCCAAGCTTTTTGGTTCCAACTACCCGGATTGGAGCGTCTCCTTCACCTTCCTCCTCCGCTCACAACGCAAACGCCACCACCTTACCGATGATCCTCCTGCCACTACTTCTATTGAATTTGATGATTGGGATGCTAGCGATGCGCTTGTCCGCACTTGGCTCGCTAACAGTCTTTCCGATGAATGTCTTCCTGTTATCCGTCATGATGAGACGGTCACGAAGGCATGGCTTCATCTTGTTGTTTTGTACTCAAAGGGGGCTCAGACGTCCCGCATTTATACCTTGTATGCAGACCTCTTTGCCCGTCCGTCTATGTCTCCTGCTGCCGCTTATCAACACGTTCAAGCTCTTGGGGCTGAGATCCTTCAACATCGCCCCTTCTCTGCGGATCTTGCCGAACAACATAAGCACTTTCAAGAACTGCTTGTTGTGTGTTACCTCCTCCGACTTCCTGATTCCTACGACATGATTCGCCAACAAATCTTGGGTGAAGCGGACTCTCCCAACTTGGATACAACGGTCGCACGCATTTCAGCGGTTATATCTCTTCTTCAGCGCCCGCTTCTGTCTTCTCCTCCAGAACAATATGCTCACCAGACTCAACGGAGCGGCTCTGGTAGTCGCAACCATCATTCCGGTGGTCGGAGTTCTTCCCGCTTCCTCTGCTCTCACTATGGCCGCACCGAGCATCTTGTGGATCGATGCTGGATGAAGCATCCACATCTTCGCCCTTCTGGTGACGCTTCCACCTCCTCTTCCAAGCCATCCGCTTCGGTGGTCACTTCCTCAGGTAGTGCTCACGTGGTTACTCAAGGTAAATGGCTCATCGACTCTAGTGCAACTAATCACATGACGGGCAATCCACAATACTTTTCTCTCCTTGAAACGCATGATCGGTTGCCTCCGGTCCTTGTTGCAGATGGCTCTCCCTCCCCAGTTCATGGAACAGGAGTGGTTCATGTCACTTCGTCTCTTCACTTGGCCGACACTCTCTATGTGCCCAAGTTTCCCTACAATTTGTTGTCAGTTACATCTTTATGCAAGCAACTTCAATGCTCCGTCACATTCACTCCCACTTCTTGCTCTTTTCAGGATCTCGAGCTCCCAACGGGCGATTGCTACTGGGACGGAGAGCGGCGACCTCCACTTCCTCAACAACATTTCTGCTCTCTCTGCCTTCTCCTCTTCTACAGATCTCCTACAATGACATCTCCTCCTTGGGCATCCTCCTCCACGGCTTCTTCATCAGTTGTCCCTGCACAGTGTAACAACCCCATCTACACCGGTCGGGGCCCCCTCTCACGCAGTGATACAGAGTAGCGTGTAACTAAAACCCACTAAATCCATTTACATCAAAGTATATACAAATAGAATGGTCAACCGTGTCATGCAGGCCAGGCCCCACAGCATATACCATAAAACAGACTTTGGTGAAGTCACGCAGTGATACCAGAGTAGCGCATCCTAACACATATGCATTCTCCGAGCGGAAGCCTAAAACACTACACTCCAGAATTTCTCCACCACACATGAATGTCCAGTCTTCCTCCCATATCAAAGCTCAACATTTATATGCAGATTTTGTGTGCTTCTAAACTATAGGAATAGTATGTGTGTGTGTTTGTTTTGTGTGTTTGCAAATACAAATGTGTCTGTGTTTGTTTTGTGTGTCAACTTGTGTGTGTTGTATGTGTGTGTGGCGTGTTATGATCTTATGTGTGGCCATAATAGTATTACAGTTGTAGTCAAGAGCGTAAAGTGTAAAACTTTACAATGAACCTTAATTTTGTGTTGTGGAATTTGTTTAGTATTGTGTTATACTTGCAATGAAAAAAATTGGTAAAAACTCCGTTTTGAACACACTTTTCAGAAACCGTTTTGTAAAGTTTCACCCAAACAGTTTTTTAACAAAACTCTGTTTCCAGAATGCACTTTCAATCAGCAAAGCTCATAGCATTTTCAGCAACAGCCCAACCATAGAGCCTTAGCCTTCAAGGGCTAGCAGCAGCAGTAGCAGCAGCAGGAACTTCAGCCTTTATGCGTCCCGCTTGGCTCACCAGCACCTGCACAGGGACAGCCCACCCAACAGTGGCAAACAGGCAACGGTCAGCATTCAGCTGACCAAATTATAACGAACTCACCCCTTTCCCGGGGCGGTGGTATCCTTCCCTGCAGGCATAACATTTCACAGGCAAATATGTATATCATACATTGTGCTCTCACGCACATACATTCCATCACAACCATCAGCCATACGGCCCGACGATCCGTGCACTCAGGGCACATTCTTGGTGTACCGGCGAACCAGGGTCCAACCACCGTATCAGGGTCGCAACCCAACGGTAAAACATTGAGCATTTTCTCCATGGTGTGCAGCCGAAGATTATAGTCTTAGTGAACCGGGATTGGCCCGTAGCCCCCCATTGTATCACGGCATGCAGGACATAAGACTCTCGCTATGCGCTCCAACAGACCGCACTTTCAGGTCTCACGTCGGACGGACATAACGCAGGTCGGATCATCCACCCCCCGTTGCTCAATTCGCCTTGCCATCACCGAGTACGACGTACTCGCGGCTAAATCAAAGGCGCGGGTCGGTTTCACCTTACCTGTTTGGCATAAAGCCTGGGTGTTTTCCTGGGCACACAAGTACTTACTATCACACCCATTCATATCACAACATCAGAGGGTCTTTCCTGGGCACACCAGTAGTTCTTGCTACTTCCCTTCACAGGTACAACCCCACAAATATCACAAATATCAAGGGTATTTTCCTGACTTACCACGTCAGTACTTCCTGTTACTCTCCTTCACAGGTACCACCCATGAATATCAAGCATTACAAAGGTATTTCCTGGATTACCAATCCAGTACTTCCTGCTACTCCCCTTCACAGGTATAACCAAATAGCACAAACATCACAAGGGTATTTTCTTGGACTACCACTTCAGTACTTCCTGCTACTGCCCTTCACAAGTTTAACCCATCGACTCCTAAACTACACGTTTATCACGGAGTCTTCTCCGGTGCGTATATGCAACATCACCAATCCAGACCAACCTGTCCAGATGGGCTTCACACATCATGCTTATTCCGTACTCCTTTTCCGGATCTATATGCCAAATGATTGGGGATTCCATGAATCAACCCAAGGGACTCCCATAACAAGCCACCCTCTGGTGGGGGAATCTTATGCACATGCCAAAAAGGAAGCCTTCACATGGCTAGGAAGAAAAGTCGTTACCTTTGATGACCGCTTCGACGCCATGAGCTCCTAGCTGGTTGTAAAGAACCGCAACGGCTTTTCCTCTGCAACGCTGGCCTCGGATCTCTCGTCGGAACTCCGCAGCACCACCGGTGACCAGCTCTCCTTCCTCCTCCTCCTTCTTCCTCTCTCTAGGTATGTAGAGAGAGAAGGCCAAAACGCAAATGTGTTGTTCCAACTCATTACCCGGCCTTAAGGACACAGGGAGGAAGCTCAGCCATTGGATCCCAGCTGAAGAAAATGAACGACCACGATTTTGCCATAAAATCATATTTTTTGCCTGAGTCTGTGATAACGCCCGTGTCCCAGGCCGTGTACCTCAAGCGGTGCTCAACCGACTTATCCAGTCCAGTACACATGTGACGCCCGTGTCACGGTCCGTGTCACCTGACACGCCTTCAGACACGCCGTGTCCATGGTCGTGTACTTCAGGCTGCACAAAATCGAGATCAACCTGATCGGGACACGGCCAGTGACACGCCCGTGTCACAGGCTGTGTACCCCAAGACACACTCATGTCATGCCCGTGTTCACTAGGCCGCAAATGCCCTGGGCACATCCCGCAAAGAACACGGCCTGTGACACACCCGTGTCCCAGGCCGTGTGCCCATACACGGCACGAGACATGCCCAGCTCAATTTCGTCGAGCTGAAGTTCGTCGACTGCAGAGGACACGACCTCTGACACGCCCGTATCAGAGGGCGTGTGCCCTCATTTTTTCGTCGAACGGATTTTCGACGAACACTCGCCGACTGCTCACCCGAGCAGGACACGCCCTGAGACACGCCCGTGTCCCAGGCCGTGTCACCTAATTTTTCCCAACTCTGGAATTTAGGGTGTTACAACTAGTTCTCCTCTCAACTGCGATGCATGTCAGCTTGGCAAGCATCACCGTTCCTCCTTCCCGCCAAAGCAAGGTCGTGGTTCTACCCGTCCATTTGATCTTGTTCACTCCGACATCTGGGGCCCTGCTCCTACCCTCACTGTTGGTCGGGGTAGCTCTTATTTTGTAACTTTTATTGATGATTTCTCCCGTTGTACTTGGGTGTATCTCTTACGAGAACGCTCTGAACTATTTGATGTATGACAATCTTTTTATCATTTAATCAAAAATCAGTTTGATGTTTCTATTAAAGTATTACGCTTTGATAATACCAAAGAATACGTTAGTCAAGCCTTTTCCTCATTTTGCACGCAATACGGAATTCTTCATCAAACAAGTTGCGTTTACACCTCCTAACAAAATGGGGGTGGCGGAATGCAAAAACCGTCACCTCCTTGATGTTGCTCGCATCATACTTACGTAAATGCATGTCCCCCGCTCCTACTGGGGCTATATGGTTCTCATTTCTTGCTACCTCATCAATCGCATTCCCTCCGCCGTTCTCCGCGGTAAAATGCCCTTCTCCATTCTCTATCCAGGAAAGGATCTCTTTCCTCTTCCTCTACGTATCTTTGGCTGCACGGCTTTTGTGCATGCTCCCTCCGCCACCCGCGACAAACTCTCCCCTCGCTCCACCAAATGTGTCTTTCTGGGCTACTCTATCACTCAGAAAGGCTACTGTTATTTTGACCCCATCCTTCGCAAACAGTTCGTCTCCGCGGACGTTACCTTCTTCGAAATTGTTCCCTATTTCTCTAACGACTCCTCTCCTCTTCCCGTGGAATCTAGTCTTCCTCCTCCTCCCTCAAGCCCATCCCCTCCTACTGAGGTCTTTCCTCCTCCTCCATCTCTATCCTCTACTCCTCCCTCTCCACCTCCGCCATCTCCCTCCTCTTTGCGCTGTCATCGCTCTCTCCTCTTGGGCCAGCTCTCTCGACCACGGATGCTCCGGATACTGAGGCGCATGCTGACCTGGACCTCCCCATTGCCCCTCGCAAAGGGGTTCGGGCTTGTACCCAGCATCCGCTTGCTGCAGTTGTTTCATATGATCGTCTGACGCCTGCTCGCAGGGCCTTTGCACTGGCTATCTCTTCCACTTCCACCCCCCCATTCCTATCAGGAGGCCCTTGCCATTCCGCATTGGAAGGCTGTCATGGACGACGAGATTGCTACTCTCACTGAACGGGGTACTTGGACCCTGGTTCCTCCTCCTATTGGCACCGATGTTGTTGGCTGTCGCTGGGTTTTTGTGGTGAAATTCCTCCCCGATGGCAGTATGGATCGTTACAAGGCTCGACTTGTTACCAAGGGCTTTACCCAAACTTATGGCGTTGATTACTTTGACACCTTCTCTCCAGTTGCTCGTCTCAGCACTATTCGGGTCCTTCTCTCTGTGGCTGTCAACAGAGATTGTCCCATTTCACAACTGGATGTGAAGAATGTCTTTCTGTATGGGGATCTTCAAGAGGATGTCTACATGGAGCAACCTCCGGGGTATGTTGCTCTGGGGGAGACACAGGTTTGTCGGCTCAAGAAGACTATATATGGCCTAAAACAAAGTCCTCGCGCTTATTTTGACAAATTTAGCGGGATTGTGGAGGCTGTTGGTTTTACGAGGAGTTCTGTTGATCACTCCCTATTTACTCGTAAAACTTCTCTGGGCCTAGTGGTGCTTGCAGTATATGTGGATGATATTATTCTCACTGGAGATGACCAAGCTGGGATAATCTTGACCAAGAAGCATCTTCGGCAACACCTGGTGTACAACCCGTATTCGTCGAGAGTGGGTCCTACCACAGCCAGGTCAGCAGAAGTCAAGGTCAACAAGTCAAGACAGGATTCAAAGTTAGCTTTCAAGATCGCGGAAGGCCTGGGCGAGTATAGGCGAGCTCCCCTCGCATACTCTCCAGGTAGGCGACTAGGCGAGATACTCGCCCAGCCCGTGCGAGTTCCTCTGGAAGTCGCCTAGTCGCCAGGGGGTGGGGTATAAATGTGACCCCCCTCCTTGGATTTACCTATAAATAGGACCCCAGGGGTACGAGGTGAGGCACTTGAAATCCTCGGCAGGATACTCGCGCGCTTCATTTTGGAGATACTAGCCGAGTCTTTGGATTCCTTTTCCTTGGAGAGCAAGTCGCGACCTTGTGACTTCGTCAGCTAGCTTCCCTCGTACCCAGTTCGGCCATCTTTGGTTGAGAAGGGGCTGCTCCTTTCGAGCATTCGGGTACGTGGTGGGACCTTCCTGCCGCAACATCTGGGGTCATGTTTGACCTGATTCTTCGTTCTAGTCATCTTTGCCGTCTGATCTAGCTTCTGAGCCAGTAACCTTAGGCGGCTTTGGTCTGAATTCTGAGGTTGGGATTTTCCTGGCTTCAACACTTGGTGCAGTGAGCGTGGATCGCAGCCAAGGAGGAAAGTTTGGAAGTTGAGTGAGATGGCCATTGGTGGCGAGCAAGGAGAGTTGGTCGGCAACTCGGCAGTAGGAGGAGACGTCGCGCGAGGTGGCGAGTTTGTAACAGTGGTCGCGTTTGAAGAGTTTGCGAGGAAGATCGAGTAAACCATTCTCGCTGGTTTCGCTCAGCGCCCAGAGGTCACGACGACTTCTCCCCGTCGCCTGACGCCGCTAGAAGAGGAAGCGCCGCCGAGGCGAGCTGAAAAGGAGCCCGCTTGGGCGAGGGAAGAGCGACCGATACAGTCGCGACATTACCCGACGAGTAGCCTGGGGGTCCGTTTTTCGGGATCCAATGTTCGCCGGCGAGATGTAGGGATACTCGGCACTATGACGAGTACGACGTCTCCAGCGAGGATGAAACTCGTCACCGACTAGGGAGGGAGGATCCCTTTCTGTGACGAGATCCTCGCCGCTCCATTTCCAGAAGGGTTCAGGGAACTCGTTCTCACTTACTACTCTGGCAGAGATGACCCTGTCAGACACCTTCAGTGGTTTGAAGACGTCGTCTCCATACGCAACATGTCTGACGCCTTCAAGTGCAGGTTCTTCTCCATCACCCTCAAGGGGAACGCCAAGGATTGGTTCCATCAGCTACCTGCGGAGTCTGTGTACTACTTCTCAGGTCTGCTTCGGGGCCTCATGGCGAGGTTCGCGACATCGAAGAAGAGGAAGAAGGAAGCGACGACCCTCTTCAAAATCGTCCAAGGGCAGCATGAGAGTATAGGTCATTACATCGACCGCTTTCAGGAGGAGATTTTGGAGGTGGAAGAGGTGGACAGTTTTACCTTGATGGTGGCCCTAAAGTTCGGGTTGAAGCAAGGTTTGTTCAGTCTGGAGATGAGGTCCAATCCCCCGAGATCTTTCAAAGAAATGATAGAGAAGGCGAACACTTTTGTTCGAGGGGAGGAGAAGAACAAGGACTTCCTAGCAAGACTGGATGGGGAGATTGCGACAGAAAGGAGGGGAGCAGGACCTTCGGGGTCGAAGTCAAGGAGGACGCCTGAGAGGCGAGAGGAGAGGAAGAAGGAAGAACCCAGGAGAGAAGAGAGAAGGAAGAGAAAGGAACCCAGGAGGGTTGAAGAAAGGAGGCAGGAGATGCCTCAAAGACAGGAAGAGAGAAGGCCGGCGGTAGAAGCTCGGGAAGGAGGAAGGGGGAAAGGCAATTCCAGTATCCAAGAGAATCGCCCCTAATGGAGACCAGCAAGGCAGCAGTATCAGGGAAGAGAGGAGGAATGGAAATCGGCAGGAGGGAGGCCGAGGAGGAGGAAGAAGGGAGACAATGGCCATCGCTCGTTAAGACAACAAGTGGAGTCCGGAGGGAACAACGAGCGATGGGCCAGGAGGGGGAGATTCTCATTTACTGCGATATTCATCGGGTAGAGAGGCACGGGACCTTGGCTTGCCCCGAGTTTTGGGAAGCAAGGAGGAGGCTGGAGGCGGGAGTGGCAGAAAGAGAGCAACAGAGGCAGGAGGCCCCGGTGGGGCAGGTGGCATTCCAAGCTCCAGCGAGGAGGAGGAATGAGGACCGAGTCGACCTGGGAGGACGCGGGGAAGTGATACATGGCCCAGGGGGTGGGCATGTAGGCTTGATCAATGGAGTGCCGGGCTTGGAGCTTCCCACAAGGGGAGTCTCCACCAGATCTATCGAAAGAACGTCGCCTCGACGTCACAGACCCCGCCGCCATTAGAGGAGATCACCTTCTCGGAGGAAGATATGTTGGGGAATGAGAACCCCTTCCATGATGCATTGGTCATTCAAGCCGCCATTGAGGACTTCACCGTCGATCGAATCCTCACGGACAACGGTAGCTCGGTGAATGTCATCTTCAAAAGAACCTTCGTCGGGCTTCAGGTGGAAGCGTCTCGGGTCCAAGCTGTAGATGGACCGCTCTTTGGCTTCTCAGGAGAGAAGAAAGAGGTGGAGGGAGCAGTGGAGCTGCTGGTTACGCTCGGTGGGACGTCGATCTGATGCTGCTTCATCATCGTTGACGCACCGAGCAATTACAACGCCATCTTCGGGAGACCTCTTATCAACTACTTCAGGGTCGTTCCGTCGTCGTACCACCAGTGCCTGAAGTACTGTCGCGGGGATGTTCAGATCAGGATCAGGGGAGATCCAAAGGCTTCCAAGGAGTGCTACTTGAATGCCGTCAGCACCATCAGCTGGATGGGTGACACGGAGAAGCTGGAAGAATTGCTGGAGAGGGAGAAAGGGTTGTGTGCTGCTGAGGAGGTGGAGGAGATAGAGGTGATCTCTCGAGGAGGAGAGTCGGGAATACCGAAGGTGGGAGGATCCCTGCCGCTTGGAGGGAAGATAGAGATGGCTGCTTGCCTGCAGGACAATGTTGATGTCTTTGCATGGAGCGCCACCGAGATGTCAGGGGTGGACGCCGATGTTTGCTTGTCATCGCCTCAACCTGGATCCCACGGTGGCCCCAGTTCGGCAAAAGCAGAGGAAGAGCGCCGCCATGCTAGCTGAGCCAATTAGGGAGGAGGTAGAGAAATTGCTGGAGGCGGGTTTTATCTCAGAGATCCAGTATGCAGGCTGGGTCTCCAATATTGTAATGGTGAAAAAGCCAGGATGGGCTGACGTCTATGTATCGATTTTTCAATGTTGAATAAAGCTTGCCCGAAGGATTGCTACCCCTTGCCTCAAATCGATGCACTAGTTGATTCTGCCGTCGGGTTTCCTGTGATGAGTTTTCTTGATGTTTTTTCAGGGTATCACCAGATCCGGATGCATCCCCCCGACTGTCGGTACGTCTCTTTCATAACCAGCCGACGACTGCTATAGCTACAAGATGATGCCCTTCGGGCTCAAGAATGGATGCGCAACTTACCAGAGGATGATGGATCAAATCTTCAACGGGGCAGAAGGGGCGGAACTTGGAGGTTTATGTGGATGACCTCCTCGTCAAGAGAAAAAGTATCGCGGAACACATAACGGATCTGGTGGAGACCTTCGCTACCCTGAGGAAGTACAAGATGCGACTCAACCCGGTCCAAGTGCGTCTTCGGTGCAGGAAGGGGGAAATTTCTAGGTCACCTACTCACTCCTAGGGGGTTGAACCTAATCCAGACAGGGTGAAGGCCATTCTGGAGATGGCATCGCCAAGGGACCTTAAGGAAGTTCAAAGGCTGACTGGAAGGCTGGCAGGCCTCAGCCATTTTTTGTCCAAGGCAGGGGAGAAGTGCTCTTCGTTTTTCAAGACCCTTCGGGGGAATTCAGAAGTTCGAGTGGATGACGGAAGTGCGAGGAGGCTTTCAGAAAGCTCAAGCAATCAGCTAACCCAAGCTCCTCTCCTCCAGGGCCCGCGGGGTAATGAGGATCTCTTTCTCTATCTAGGAGTCGGGGCGGAAACAGTTAGCTCGGTGTTGGTCCGGGAGGAGGGCAAGAGGCAGCTTCCTATTTACTATGTTAGTAGAGTGATGCGACAGGCGGAGACGAGGTACCCTATTTTGGAGAAGCTGGTGTTCGCTTTGGTGGTTTCGGCTCGAAGGCTCCGTCCGTATTTTCAAGCTCACTCCATCAGGGTCGTCGCCGATCATCCTCTATGGAGTATTCTGGATGGAGTGGAGCACTCTGGCAGGCTGGCAAAGTGGGCGGTGGAGCTTAGCGAGTTCGATATTTCTTACTCTCCAAGGGTAGCAATCAAGGCGCAGGCGGTGGAGGATTTCCTTGCCGACTTCTCGGCCGAGGTGGAAGTAGAGGAAGGCTCTTCTAGCACGGTGTCCTGGAAGATGTTTGTAGATGGGGCGTCGGGCAGATATTCCGTGGGAGCCGGAGTCATGCTCGTAAGCCCTCAGGGAACCAGGATCGAGCAAGCAGTCAAGATCCTCTTCCCAGTTACCAACAATCAGGCGGAATACGAAGCCATGGTGGCCGGCTTGCGTCTCGCCAAGGAGTTGGCAATTCGAGATATAAGGGCCTTCACCGACTCGATGGTAGTCGCGTCCCAGATCAGAGGCGAGTTTGAGGTGAACGATACGATTTTGCATCGGTACTTGATCAAGGTGAAAGGTCTGATTGGGGGGTTTCAATCTTTCTTCGTCGAGCACGTACCCCGAGAGGAGAATTCAGAAGCTGACTATCTTGCCAAATACGGTCCACGGGCTGGGGGATCGTGACTAAACTTTTCCGACCATCCATCGAGGAAGGGAAGATGATGGAGATCGAGCAGAGAGTGTCTTGGAAGGATCCGTTTGTTTCTTTCCTGACAACGGGTCAGGTTCCAGCCAGCGAGGGAGACCAGAGGAAGTTTCGCTACAAAGCCGCCTACTATTTGCTTTAAGAAGGAGAACTCTACCGCAAGACCATTTCAGGTCCTCTGGCTCGGTGCCTGTCAGAAATTGAAGTACCTCGCATCCTAGAGGAGATTCACTCAAGAGAGTGTGACAGTCACTCAGGGACTCGCACGCTTGAACAAAGGATTCTAAGGCATGGATACTTCTGGCCCACCATTAGGAAGGATGCAGAGGCCTTCTCCAAAAAGTGCCTCCAGTGCCAGCTCTTCGCACCTCTTCAACTACAACCAGCTCAGCATCTTCACTCGATCACAGCTCCATGGCCCTTCGCCATCTGCGGGATGGACTTGATCGGCCCTTTTCCTCAGGCCAGCGGGCAGAGGAAGTTCGTGCTTGTCATGATCGACTACTTCTCCAAATGGATTAAGGCAAAAGCCTTAGCCAAGACCACGTCGCAGATCGTGAAGAACTTCATTTGGGGAGAGATTGCATGCAGGTACGGGATTCCTCTCGCCATCGTCACCGACAACGGGCCGCAGTTCGCCAGTTTGGAGTTAGAGGACTTCTGCAAGCAGCTAGGGATGGATCTTCGATTCGCCTCTGTGCATCATCCTCGCAGCAACGGACAGGTGGAGGCAGCCAACAAGTTAATCATCAACCTTCTGAAGAAGAAAGTCACCAACTTGAAAGGCAATTGGGCGGAGCAGCTCCCCTCGGTTCTCTGGGCTTTGAGGACAACTCCGAACTCGGCCACGGGGGAAACTCCTTTCAAGTTATCCCACGGGTCCGAGGCACTCATCCCAGTGGAGTTCGAGGTTCGGAGCCCGAGAGTTATATCAGCTGGAGATGGCGGTGAAGAATGGCGCTTGGAGAATGAGGACGCTCAAAGACTCTCACTGGATTTCGTAGAAGAGCCTCGTGACTTGGCCTCCATCCGCCAAGAGGAGATCAAGCGGCGCATGGCGAAGCACTTCGACAAAAATGTCCGCCTAAAACATTTTCTCGTCGGAGATCTGGTTATGAAGAAGGTGGACGCCGCAGGAAGAGGAGCAACAGTTGGCAAGCTACATCCAAATTGGGAAGGTCCCTTCATTGTCCAGGAAGCCTTGGCCACCAGAGGCTATTATCTCCAGGATCAGGTTGGAGAGAAGCTGGGAGGTACTTGGTGCGGGGATGACCTGAAAAGGTTCTATCCTTAGCGACCAATGATGTATTTTGTTTGTACATGCTTTCACATATATACAATGGCCGTTGTTTTGCTTATGTTCATTCTTTTTTAATCTCAAGTCTTCTGGGAACTCAAGGTGTTGCTACAGGATCGATCCGAGAAGTCGGACGTCAACTTGTTCCCCCTGGATAGCCTAGTTCGGACGATGGGACGATGCCTCAGGATGTAATCGTCCTTGTAAGATCGGACCCCTGCATTGACGGCCGAGATCAGCTCCCCCCTTGCATGTCGGCCTAGCTACCCCCGATTGCATCTCTCCTTCGACTGGTGGAACTAGTGGGAACAGGTTTGGACTCCAACCTCTTGGATCCGAGGAAGGATCAACCTTGCCTAGCTCTCCTTTTGGGCAACGACCCTTTAGCTTATTTTTCAAAGGCAGGATAACTAGCCAGAGAGCCAGGGTAGGCCCAAGGGAATATGTTAGTCGCGAGTGCATCCTGGAGGACCCTCGAAAGAGCATAACCCCTCGCTCTTGCATTTGCGCTCATAGCCAGTTGGCAGAGCTGAGAGTGATCGCAGCGGTTGGATTGGGGAACGTGCCTCTGACCTGTTTCTCGTAGATAGCCTAGTTCAGACGATGGGACGATTCCTCGGGATATAAGCGCCCTTGTAAGACCAGACCCCTGCATTGACGGCCGAGATCAGCTCCCCCCTTGCATGTCGGCCTAGCTACCCCCGATTGCATCTCTCCTCCGACTAGAGGAACTATCAGGAATAAGGTTGGATGCCAACCTCCCAACTCGACGTCGGCGAGATCATCGTTCGATTTCTGGTTTCTTTGTCCTCAAAGATATTGATGCGCTTAATCCGTTTTCAAACTCTTGAAGCAGCAGGAAAAACATATCAAGTCCTCGAGTAGCAGGTCCTCATAAGTCCAAGTCCCTGCACGAGCTCCTCTCCTGCACATTGGCCGACGACCTCCTCGAGTGAGATCAAGATCCTCGCTGGAGTGATGTCGTAGTCCGAGATCTCTGTACGAGCTCCTCTCTTGCAGACCGACTACTTGTCTCCCCGAGTCAACCTACACCACTCTAGTTGAGCAAGGCTCCTGAGAGCTGTCGACTCCAGCAAATGCTCAAGTCCTCGAGTGGCAGGTCCTCGTAAGTCTAAGTCCCTGCACGAGCTCCTCTCCTGCACATTGTCAACGACCTCCTCGAGTGAGATCAAAATCCTCGCTGGAGTGATGTCGTAGTCTGAGATCTCTGTACGAGCTCCTCTCCTGCAGACCGACTACTTGCCTCCCGAGTCGACCTACACCACTCTAGTTGAGCAAGGCTCCTGAGAGCTGTCGACTCCAACAAACGCTCAAGTCCTCGAGTGGCAGGTCCTCGTAAGTCCAAGTCCCTGCACGAGCTCCTCTCCTGCACATTGGTCAACGACCTCCTCGAGTGAGATCAAGATCCTCGCTGGAGTGATGTCGTAGTCCTAGATCTCTGTATGAGCTCCTCTCCTCCAGACCGACTACTTGCCTCCCCGAGTCGACCTACACCACTATAGTTGAGCAAGGCTCCTGAGAGCTGTCGACTCCAACAAAAATCTCTGTACGAGCTCCTCTCCTACAGACCGACTACTTGCCTCCCCGAGTCGACCTACACCACTCTAGTTGAGCAAGGCTCCTGAGAGCTGTCGACTCCAACAAACGCTCAAGTCCTCGAGTGGCAGGTCCTCGTAAGTCCAAGTCCCTGCACGAGCTCCTCTCCTGCACATTGGCCAACGACCTCCTCGAGTGAGATCAAGATCCTCGCTGGAGTGATGTCGTAGTCCGAGATCTCTATATGAGCTCCTCTCCTGCAGACCGACTACCTGCCTCCCCGAGTCGACTTACACCACTCTAGTTGAGCAAGGCTCCTGAGAGCTGTCGACTCCAACAATGTTCAAATACTCGAGTGGTAGGTCCTCGTAAGTCCAAGTCCCTGCACGAGCTCCTCTCCTGCATGTTGGCCAACGACCTCCTCAAGTGAGACCAAGATCATCACTGGAGTGATGTCGTAGTCTGAGACCTCTGTACGAGATCCTCTCCTGCAGACCGACTACTTGCCTCCCCGAGTCGACTAGCTCCCACCCCCAGTTGAGCTTGGCTCTTGCTGGGTGTCGACTACTCCCAACCACAAATCAGACTCAGCTCCTCACAGGATGTCATTCTTGGTAACGAAATAAATCGTACAGGAGCGGGCAGACTCTGGCGAGTATGCGAGCAAATATAGGGCGAGTATGCGAACAGGTATGGGCGAGTATGCGAGTACGCTACGACGAATATATGTGCAGGTCACAGGCAAAAAGTGGGAGGTGAGCTATGAAGAGCGACTATGGTCGTGCGAGTATGAATTATGTGACTATGAATGATGCCAACGCACAGGTAAAAGCGAGCCTATGAGCCTAGCGAGTATCATCAGCAAGCAAGTATGAAAGAAGGAAAACACAACATGGTACTTCAGACTTGTATTTATATTTTTTCAAAAAATTTACAAGTTGCAAAGGTATCTATTACAAAATGACGCTAACTACCTTATGCGAGCATGACAAATATCGACGAGCAACTAGGACTCATCGTCGTCAGTATCAGACCGATATTCCTCATCTCCAATGTTGGCGTCCTCTTCCTCGCCGCTCTCCTCGCTCTCTTCCCCGCCGCTGTCGCTGCCACTGCTGCTACCGCTGCCGCTACTGCTGGAGCTCGCCGACGGTGAAGGTATGCGATCTGGCGAGATTGTTGCCTCAACGAGCAGCTCGGGGATCAGCTCGTCTACGGTGAACTGCTTCTCCCCCTCGTCAAGCTTCCCGCTGATCCTCAGCCTCGCGAGCACGACGTTGCCGGCCGCACGGGCTATCTCACGGCGAACCGACGACCTCTCCTCCCACAAGATGCGAGATCGCTTGATCGCATAGTGAGGGTCATCCTCCGGCCGCGGCTGAGGAGCAGAAGAACTCGTGCTGGCTTCTAAAATGGCCAGGCGAGATTCCATCTCGGCTGCGCGAACTTGGGCTGCCTCCAGATCAGCTTGAGACTTGGCGAGTTTCGCCTCATACTCAGAAAGCTTCTTGGCGGTTTCTATCTCGGCAGCCTGCGACAAAGAACGGAGTCAGCAAAAAGAATCCAAGTGTGACAACATCAATATCGCGCGCAGGGGGCGACTTACCTCATAATCTCGCCAGCGAGTGGATTCCATGCCGAGATCAATCGCCTTCTTGCTGACGATCTTCAAGGCCTTAGTCCCCTCCAGCATCCTCCTCGCCGCGAAGTGATTTAGTTCGACGGCTCGTGCGAGCGAGCAGACCGCCTGCTGGGTGAGTTCCTCCTCGCTGAGGTCCAGCATCGACTCGGCGTCGCCTCGCCCGTACATCGCGTGGAGGACGGCGAAGGCCTCCCCCTTGTCCTCCCCGTCCTCCTCCCAGGAGGGGAGGTTGGTGCTCAACGTCACCAGAGGCTCGTCCGCCGACCAGGTCACCAACGGACGACCATAGGCGTCCACCGCATCCAGCCCCAGGTTGAAGTTGGGGTGGAAGTGGGGGAGCCGAGCATGGAGCGGCGACTCCTGGTCATCAGGTCGTGGCGACAACACCTTCTGCTTTTTGGTCGCGGGGCCCGGCGACCTGGCCTTTCCCTTGCCCTTGGCGAGCCTTTTCTTCTCGCCGACGTCAGCCGACGAGTGGGGCTCAGGCAGCGAGGTGACGACTTCCTTCGCCGGAGGGAGAGGCTTCTCCGGAAGCTCGAACGACACTGCAAAATGGCGAGTTAGTTAGTATTGCGCTTCTCAACGCACGACGAGTATGGAGATAAAGTGATTCTCGCCCAAGCTTACCCTCCTTGGAATGTATTTCCAACAAGGTGTTGACGTTTAGTCGCCAGAAAATGACGTCGAACCGGCGACCTCGGAACGACTCGACGAGCTGCTCGCGAACGCCCTCCAATATCGGCGGGAGGAAGGCGACGTCAGCAGGTTGGTGCGGCCTTCCCAGGATGCCATCGAAGTCGCCCTCGACGACGACTAGCAGCTCGCTCCATCGGTGGACTTTGTTCGCCGTCCCCACCAGAGTGCAGACGTGGCTACTGAAGTAGACCACGCCCTCGGCAGTCGCGGCGAAGGCGAATATCTTGCGGAAGACAGAGAGGTCGAAGGCGACCCTCTCCTCGCGCAAATAGCAGAGGAACCCCATGATGATGGTGACGCCGTTGGGGTTGATCTGCGCAGGGACGATACCAAAATACCGAAGTATCTCGCAATATTCAGGCCATAATGGAAGTCGCAGGCCAACGTCAAAGTGGCGAAGGGGAAGGACCAGCGCGCCCTCGATATATGTGTTGAGTCGCTCGCTACGGCTCGAGAGCCTGGCCGAGTATCCCTCGGGGAGGAGCCTTTCCCTAAAGCTCTCTAAGTCGCGCTCGGTGGTGATCGACCTCTTGAAAGCCGCATCCGCAAAGTTGGCGGCATGGGCTTGACGGCGAGCACTGACATCATCTCCAACCATCTTGCGAGTTTTAACGAGGAAGAAGAAAGAAGAGCGAAGAGCGAAGCAAAGGCGCAGCAGGCGAGCAGGAAAAGATACTCGCGAGCTAGGGGTTCAAAAGCGCAACAGCGTACTTATGTCTTACCTACCCCCTCTATTTATAGGCGCCAGGGGGGGTATATCTTCCTTACGACGAGTATCAGACTAAGTCGCTCCCTAAGCGAGTAATCCGACTTTGTTGCGTAGGTCGCACAAAACAGATAAAGCATGATCGCAACCTGCAGAACAAACTCGGCACAATCCAGACAAGATGACGCACAAACATTGAAGACAGTAAAAAATTAATAATGGTGTGAGATCTAAGCTCGCTTATTACAAATCAGTAAACGTTCATCAAGTCGCACATGACGAGTTTCAAATAGAAGAACAAGAAAAAGAAAGAAAAAATCATAAGTCCTTGGAGGTCTCTCTGGAGGGTGAGGATGTTGCTCAGCCCAGCCCATCTCGCGCGCCCGCCGAAAGTGCTCCGTCACTAGCGCCATCGCGTCATCCCCAAGCCGCAACTGCTCCTCCATCCTCGTCAGCCGGCCGATAGAGCCCATACTCACGCGAATGCCGGCCAGCTCGTCGAGAACCAGCTGGAGGCGATGGTTGTTAAGCGCTAGCTGGCGATCATTCTCTTTTACCATGTGGAAGCGGGCTTCATAGCTCTCCAGAGTACTCTTGAGCTCTTCCATCTTCGACATCCGCACTTCCAACGATGATATTCGGCGATGAGGCTCGCAGATCGCCAGCTGGTCAAACTTGCTCTCCAGCTCCATGTAGGCGCGAGCAGCAGCATGACGATATTCCATGCCCGGTAAACCCATGGCGTCGATGAAGGCCGCCCCTGGAGTCGTCGGCCGATCTGTCAGCAAATGAAAGTCGTCAGGTTAGACAGGGTACTTAGACGCCCTATACGGCATCAATAGCGAAACATACCACAGCGAGGAGATCTAGATCGGCGAGGAGTGGATCCGCGAGTTGGCTCATCTCGCCGGCTCGAAGATGGCCCACCAGCATGCTCGGCCGCCTTGCCTTGCCCGCGTCCCCCTTGTCCAGAATCCGCAACTCTTGGCGGGAAGTAGCTCGGCCACGGCTTGACCGGCTTACTGCCCGCAGGATGTGATGAAGGAGGTGGGGGGAGCGACGAACTCGCCGGTGGCTGAGGATTCTTCAGCGGAGGAGGCGGAGGAAGTCGCGTCGTGGCGACTTGGGAAGGCGCGACCAGAGGCGGCGGCAGCGGCAAGGATGCGATTACCGACTGGATGGTGGCGACGTTTGTAAGAGGCGGCGGCAGGGGTAACGAGGAGCTCACCTCGGGCAGTGAAGACCTCAGCGGAGGCAGTGCAGAACTTGCCGCGGGCGGAGCAGAACTCCTCGCAGGCAGCGCAGAACTCGCCGGGAGACCCTTGCTCACCGGCGGATCCTTCTTGGGCAGAGGGTCCTTCGGCAAAGGATCCTTGCTCGCCAGGGTCGTCTTCCTTGGCGGAGGATTCTTCGACGGCAGTTCCTTGCTCGTCGAAGGAACCGAGGCCTAAGATGTTCTTTTGCCGCCGATATTGATCCGCACCGTGTGCGCGGTCTTTACTGGTCTCCCGGCAGGAAGAGTGACCAGCAGCGCGGAGCTCAACGGGGCGACATTCAGAACCGCGTCAGCGCCCCCCGAGGGAGAATCTGCGAGTATCATGATCAAGTTAGCGAGCAGTGGAAATGACCGTCAGAGCAAGAAAACATTTCGGCAAATATGACAACCTGACAAGTCGACGATTTCAACCTGCTGCGGTACCGGAGTGGAGGCGAGTTCCGGGGCAGGGTCGTGGCGAGCTCAGGGATGTCGAGCGAGTCGAGGAAGCTCGCATCAGATGCAGCGACATTGGGGATGTCGTCAAGCCCCAGGTCGCTGAGCAGTCGCTGCGTGCTAGCAGAGCGCACGGGGTTGCTAATGGAAGCCGCAGTTTCAGAAAGGGGTGGCGGCGATTTATCGTCACCGGAGGCAGGTTTCTTCTTGGACTTTTTAATTTTCTTCTTCTTGAGGGGGGGGGGGGTAAGTCGACAACAACATCCTCCTCACGCGGCCTTTTCGGTTTAGCGACGCCAAGAGCAACGGTTAGCGCGGCGAGACTGTCATGAAGAAACTTCGCAGCGTCCGACATTATGCGCGAGTTCTGAAGATCCGGCTAAAGAACTAGGCCCCCTATTTATAGAGATCGGCATGCAGGTAGTTACAAGAGGCGAGCAACCCAGATACTCAGCACAACAGCTCGCTGAATAAGTGTTGGATGATTCTTTCCCAGCTCCTACGTCGCTCAGAAAGAGCGGGGATTGTGTACAACCCGTATTCGTCGAGAGTGGGTCCTACCACAGCTAGGTCAGCAGAAGTCAAGGTCAACAAGTCAAGACAGAGTCAAAGTTAGCATTCAAGATCGCGGAAGGCCTGGGCGAGTATAGGCGAGCTCCCCTCGCATACTCGCCAGGTAGGCGACTAGGCGAGATACTCGTCCAGCCCGTGCGAGTTCCTATGGAAGTCGCCTAGTCGCCATGGGGGTGGGGTATAAATATGACCCCCCCCCCTCCTTGGATTTGCCTATAAATAGGACCCCAGGGGTACGAGGTGAGACACTTGAAATCCTCGGCAGGATACTCGCGCGCTTTATTTTGGAGATACTAGCCGAGTCTTTGGATACCTTTTCCTTAGAGAGCAAGTCGCGACCTTGCGACTTCGCCAGCTAGCTTCCCTCGTACCCAGTTTGGCCATCTTTGGTTGAGAAGGGGCTGCTCCTTTCGAGCATCCGGTACGTGGTGGGACCTTCCTGCCGCAACTGTTTGACCTGATTCTTCGTTCTAGTCATCTTTGCCGTCTGATCTAGCTTCTGAGCCAGTAACCTTAGGCGGCTTTGGTCCGAATTCTGATGTTGGGATTTTTCCTAGCTTCAACACCTGGTTACAAAGTATATGGGCTCTCCAAAATACTTTCTGGGATAGAAATTTCTCGGAAGCCCGCTTCTCTTGTCATATCCCAACGGAAGTATGCTCTTGACTTGTTAAAAGAGGCAGGGTTGACTGGGGCTAAACCTGCCCGATGTCCCATGGCGACTGGAGAAGATAAAACATGGACAGATGACTCTCCTCTTCTTTTTGATGTTACGAGGTACAGACGTCTGGTTGGTAAACTCATATATCTCACAGTGATCAGACTTGACATTGTCTATGCTGTTGACAAGGTTAGCCAATTCATGCAAGCTCCTAGGGAGTGTCATTTACAGTCGGACCTGAAGATATTGTAGTATATTAAATCAGCTCCCGGGAAAGGACTTCTCTTTCAGAAGAATGGCCATTTAAGGGTTGAGGCGTACTCTGATTCAAGCTATGTCGATGACAAAGGAGACCACAAGTATACTTCAGATTTTTGCACCTTTGTGGGAGGGGAACCTTGTGAGCTGGAAAAGCAAGAAACAGTCGGTAGTCTCCAGGTCCAGTGCAGAAGCAGAATACCGAAGTATGGCCTCGACCACGTGTGAGGTGAAGTGGTTACGGGCTCTTATGCTTGACTTAGGAGAGGTCTACGACCATCCTCTACCTATGTTTTGTGAGAACAAAGCCGTCATATATATCTCTAAAAAACCGGTCTTCCATGAGAGAACCAAGCACATATAAGTTGACTGTCATTTCATTCGAGAGGAGATTCTGAAGGAACAAATTTGTACTTCGTTCGTCACCACCGATAAATAGTTGGCTGATATTTTCACCAAGCCAGTATCCGCCTCTTTTCATCACATTTGCGACAAGCTGGGCATGATCGATATATATGCTCCAGCTTGAGGGGGAGTGTTGCAGAATTAGAGACCGGACGGTCTGGCGGTCTGACTCTGGCGGGTTGCAGTCCGGGCGGTCTGTCAGGTTCTCTCCTGCAGTTTGTTATTGTCCTGTTATTGTTGGTGCTCTGGCGGTTTGTCATTCTGTCCCTGGACGACTTGGAGACCGGGCGTCCTGGCGGTCTAGTGTGGCGGCTTGGTATCTTTCTCTTGTGGTTGCGGGCGGTTTGTCCATTCATCAAACTGCACGGCTTGGCGACTTGTATTTATGTTAAACCGCTTGTACATGATTTTTTTAGTCCTAAATTATTTATTTGTAATCTCTCTCATCTCCTCCATTCTATAAAAGAGAGGCTATACCATGTAATTGATACCTTTTTTGGATTACAAAAATTTCTATTTGTCCATTTTCCGGACTTCCTTTTTTTGTTCGCACAACATGTATAGTCCTCCTTAAGGCTTAGATAAGAATGTAATATATGAGAAAGTGGACAAGTATTCTCCTACTCCAGAGACAGAAACTCAGTTATCAAAGAAAAGGTTTAGAGAACTAGCTGAGACTAAACCTGATTTTGAGCAATGGAGTTCAACCTCCAGATCCATAATTCTTACTGCAAGGAAGGCTGTAAATGCTAATATCACAGACAGAGGGAAATGATATTCAGAATAGGAATGGGCCAAAAACTTGAACCAACAAGAAATTATTCAATAATTCAGACAAGATATGAAGAGAGGAAAGCTTCCTGCTAAGTCTATAGAGCCCAGCAAATATTTCCCAAAGCCATATCTTAACTTTGAGAGGCAAAGGCTGAAAGAAGAAGCTATTGCAAAAGCTAAAGCTAAGAATGATAAAGGAAAGACAGTTGTTAAGGACAAAGAGCCTGAGGTGAAAGCCAAGATACACTCTGGGAAAGGCATAGTTATCAAGGAACCTTAGCTGCCTTAAGATATTCTTAGTTTTTTATTTCTTATGGACAACTTGATCTGTAAAAAGCTTGTATCAGTAAACTTTATGAAAAATAATTAATGGAAATCATGACTTATTCAACATTTTGTGTTATTAATTAGGACTGAAATTATTTGTCTTATCTTTTGTTCAGTATTATTGTTAAATATGTGTGATTATCTGTGTCATTTCACATACTAAACTGCACTGCATGTTTAAATATCTTTAACATTATTTTTGTGGTATCATGTTGTATATCATTGAATTGGGGTTATGACTTCTCCAAATAGGGGGAGATTGTTGAGTACATTGGTCTCAATGTACTTGTTTTGAAGAAGTCTTCTCAGCTCAATGATATACACACTGTTGTATTTGATGGATGTTAAGTTCATGTGTGTAGATAAATAAAGCTAAGTACAAAGTGTCGAGACACTCAGGACTAGTGTCGACACACACTGAACAAGTTGTGTCGAGACAAATAGAAGCTGTGTCGACATTGAGGACAACTGTGTCGACACACTGTGTCGAGACTAAAGACAACTGTGTCGACACTCAGGACTAGTGTCGACACACTTTATTCACATTGTGTCAAGACTAAAGACAACTGTGTCGAAACTCAGGACTAGTGTCGACACACTCTAATCAAGCTATGTCGAGACTAAAGACAACTATCTCGACACTCAGGACTAGTGTCGACACACTCTTTTCAAGTTGTGTCGAGATTGAAGATAACTGTGTCGACACACAGGACTTGTGTCGACACATTCCATACAAGTTGTGTCTAGACAAGTTGAAGAGCTATATCGACACATTCAGAAGTTTGTCGACACCACTACAAGAGCAGCGTCAACACCCAGGACTTATGTCGACACATTTAACGGTCAAGGTTCAACACTTCAGCAGACATGTTTCCTAAGTACATAAATCAAGACGGAAGTACTGACAACTGTCAGATGTCAGTTATTAACCGGATCAGCTGGTTACTCCTATCAGAGCCTATTTAAAGGAATCTAGTCTTCAGAAGAAAAAAGGGAAGAAGCAACACAATTTTGTGAAGACAAAAGTCTGAAACATCAACTACAATTTAGAAGGTGGATAGAGGTCTGATCAAGAATCATCTTCAACATCTCTCCAGCCTAGATCAACTATAATTTCTACTTTAAGAAGCTTTGAAATGCTAAGAAGGATTAGATCAGATCTATCTTGACAAAGATCAAAGGAAGCACATTCATTAAGATCAGATCAAGAAGCTGTTACTCAGATCTCTTTTGTTGGGTGACATTTTATAATTTAATTTTTCTTCTACCTACTCTCATTGTGTAAGATCTACCTGTAGATCTGAGTGGAGGAGAACTATTCTCATTTTGTTGTAAGCCTGTGTTATAAAGGCTGAGGTAGGCCTGTGATTACCTAAGGTAGGAGAAGTTGGAAATTCTCTGAGGTGTAGGGCATGTGTTGCCTGAGAAGTAGGAGTGTGGATTCATTATGAGGTAGAGTTCTTGGGAAGAACTTGAGGTGTAGGATCTTGGTGATCTTAGTGGTAAGACTTGTAAAGTCTGAGTTGTAGGTGCCGAGTGGGCTCTGAGCTGTAAGATCTAAGGATCTGAGTAAAGGAAAGAGAAGGAGTTTGACCGAACCTAGTTCATTGCTAGATAGGCAAAGAGGGAAAGTGGATGTACCCATAAATTAGGGAACCACTATAAATCTGTGCGCATTGTGCTGTGTGTGCTGAATTGTTGTGATATGTTTATTCTTTTAATTGTTGTTAAGTATATCTTGATTATCTGACTGAATTAATCATATTAAAAAAAGTAATACCCTGATTATTAAAAAGGGGTGTCATAATTTAAATTGGACCTATTCACCCCCCTCTAGGTTATTAGCAATCCTAAAATAAACATTTACACTTTTTATTATGATTATTCTTGTCTCGTACTGGTCAAGTTCAATTCAGTACTTTCAATTTAATTCCAATCTCATACCGGTCAAGTTCAATTCAGTACTTTCACTTCAATTACTGTCTTGTGCTTGTCAAGTTCAATTTAGTACTTTCACTTCAATTTCAGTCTCGTACTGGTCAAGTTCAATTCAGTACTTTAAATTTAACTCCAGTCTCGTACCGGTCAAGTTCAGTACTTTCAATTCAACTCCAGTCTCGTACTTGTCAAATTCAATTAAGTACTTTCAATTCAATTCCAGTCTCGTACTGGTCAAGTTCAATTCAATACTTTTAATTCAATTTCAGTTTCGTACTGGTCAAGTTCATTTCAATACTTTTAATTCAATTCCAGTCCCGTACAAGTCAAGTTCAATTCAGTACTTTCAATTCAATTCCAGCCTCGTACTGGTCAAGTTCAATTCAGTACTTTCAATTCAATTCCAGTCTCGTACTGGTCAAGTTCAATTCAGCTTTGTCTACCGCGTTCTATTTCTATAATTTGCTATTTTAAGTCCGGGTCCTGCTCTGACGAGCAGTTACTTATTAAGGTCGAGCCTTAGATGGGGAATAACCGGAGTCGAGTTATTCCTCCAGGTTGGCCCAAAACAAAGTGCTCTCACGTTCCTTGTCAAAAGTTGAGTTGAGCGTTGCCGCCAGAAATTCGTAGTATGGTAGGGCAGGCCGCCACATACCCGGTATGAGCCAGCAAAATTTGATAGTTGATTGCCGATAAATTGTTTGTAGTAAGTTGTGGCGGGTCAGTCCCTTCCGCAGACCGTTCGTACCAGTGCGGTAATGTCGGCGACTCTAGGAGACAGGGAGATGGGTACCATGGTGACTGGTCGTTATGTTTTTCTTTTCCGTTGGGTTCCTCCGCTGGTCGGCCAAAGTGTTGAACTGTTGGATGTTGCTCACATCCAAGAGTACACAGGGTTGTACGTTAGGGCCTGGGCTGTGGGTATGACCACCCTCAAAAGTGGCAGGACTGGCCACTGTCACTAACGACCACATCAGTGAGGCCCGCAGGGCTAGCTACCATACTAAAACAAAAGCGGTCCATATTAAGTCTACAAAGGGTGAGTTGCGCGGCTGTGAATGCTTGCAGTATGTACGCGGCTGTGAATGCATGCGATAGGATACGGGTTGTGAATACCTGATGCGTTGATATGCTAGTGAAGCCCTTATTATAACTGATATTATTGTTGTTGTCATTCTAGTTATATTATACTACTCTTCTTTCATCGCTGCTACTAGCATAAAAATTATGAAATGTTGTGTTAACTCTCTCAAACTTTGGCTATCTTATATTGTTGGGTGTGTGTGTGCTCGTCTATAGGATATGGATCCGGGGAGGAGATTTGTTTCCACTTATCTCTGTGACTAATGGTTATTTAAATGACAATTCACAGGAAACATAGCATCGTAGTGACCCCCTGCCGCAGGAGAATGCGTCAACAGCTAGGACTACTCAAGCCGAAGTAACACCGACATCTCTAGAGTTTCGAGACGTGAGTACCAGCGAGCAGGATAGAGAGTGAGAGTGATAAGTTATATGTAGAACCTGTATAGCCTGCGGGCTTATATATGAACATAGGCTATGACCATTGTACTTATGTAAACATATATGATGTTATATACATATTGTATAGTACTTTCCTGTTAATGCTTGTACAAATCTCTGATGTATTATGAATGTTGTGATTCCAGCCGAGCAAGACGGCCAACTAGTACTCAGAGGAGTGGGTCGTTATCCTTTTAAGGGGCACTAGGTGGACGCTTTGGGCAGATAAGATCCCCTCCGGCCCGACCCGACCAAAGATTTAGGGGGGGTATTGCACTAGGGATGTCGAGACACTCAAGGACCGGATGGTAGTGGTGCTGACCAAGCTAATCTGGATGCAGCGGGATGACTCTGGCAGGGCGGATGCGTTATAGGCGATGATGGAGCGGCAGGTGGTGGTCCTTGAGTGATACTACGCACATTTGGTTGGGGAGATGGAGCGGCAGGGCAGTGGATGCGCGGAGACCTCTCCCGGGAGGAATATCGTGCGGGCCCGGGACCAGATGCACCTGCTTAATCAAGAACTGACTGTCATGAGTGTCTACCACTATCGTCGAGTGCTCCCACGGTCAGGTAGGTGAGGCCGAGGCCGTTGGCAGTGGATTCAATATTAGGCGCTTGGGTTCTCGCCTCTTCTCAATCAGCTTATCGCTTAGTTTGTAATAGTAATAACTGTAACATTTATATTCTGCCCTCGCCCAGCGAGTAGTCTCTTTGTATAATTAGACTGCTTTCGCTATTTTTTCAATGTGTTTGCGTCGAATGCGTTTTTTTTTTTCCTGTGTTATGCATTTTGCTTACCCAGGAACTGCTTGGAAGCCTTTCACCATTCGCAGTTAAAGAGCGGAAGCAAGGCTGGGTGAATTACAAGGCGTCAAATTTTATTAAAAAATGTTATTCGCACCGCGCCACCATCAGCCTTGCCAAGGGCGGGATTGTCTTCTTCTCGGGCCAGACAATTAAGACCATCGGCCTTTCCAATAAAAATAACAACTGGGCCAAGAAGTTTGTGTTCGTTTGCGGGAGTTTCGGCAACATACCCCTCTTGCCTATGCAGTATGACGAGGAGACCTATAGGCCTCCCATACTTGGGGGGCGCAAGGCCTCCCTCATCACCTTCTTTGGGACCAAGAACTTCGACGTCAAGTTCTTGAGGCGGGATGTCGACGACCTCCTGCCCGTTCTCGCCGAGGAAGGTACCCTCTCGACTATCTTGTTATTTTTTCTTTATTGATACTGTGAAACTGAACTTTGGCTCTTGTGCAAGCGAGTGAGAGATTCCCATCAGCCAACCCTATGATGAATCCAGGACTCTCGCTCGTGGTTGGCAGTAGCACAATCAGCGGCCTTGGCCTACCGGGACGAGCCGGGGACCTCATCTCAGCTGAGTGCCCGAAAGCGGAAGCCAAACATTCCACCCCCAGCTCCCTCCAAGAAGTCCAAGACACTGCGCAAGATAAGGAAATGTCTATTGCCGAGACCCCTGTCAGGGTCTCTCCGGCAGCCGGTTCGACAGGCATTGCCTGACAGCGGGATCTACTCGGGGTCTAGGAGATGCTCTCGAGTGACATTCAGCCCTGCCAGCTAGTGGGAGGCTGACAGCGGGGTCTGCTCAGGGTCTGGGAGACGCCCTCTAGTGACATCCAGCCATGCCAGCTAGTGACATCCAGCCTTATCAGCTAGTGGGAGCCTGGCAGCGGTATCTACTCGGGGTCTGGGAGACACTCTCGAGTGATATTCAGCCCTGCCAATTAGTGAGATCCTGGCAGCGAGATCTGCTCGGGGTGTGGGAGATGCCCTCGAGTGACATCCAACCTTACTACCTAGTGGGAGCCTGACAGCGGGATCTGCTTGGCGTTTGGAAGATGCTCTCGAATGACATCCAACCCTGCCATCTTGTGGGAGTCTGGCAGCGGGATCTGCTCGGGGTCTAGGAGACGCTCTCGAGTGACATACAGTCCTTCCAGCTAGTAGGAGACTGACAACGGGATCTGCTCAGTGTCTGAGAGATTCCCTCAAGTGACATCCAGTCCTGTCATCTAGTGGGAGCCTGATAGTGGGATCTGCTCGGGGTATGGGAGATGCCCTCGAGTGACATCCAGCCCTGCCATCTAGTGGGAGCCTGATAGCGGGATCTGCTCGGGGTCTGGGAGACTCTCTCGAGTGACATCCAGCCCTGCCAGCTAGTGGGAGCCTGGCAGCGGGATCTGCTCGTGGTCTGGGAGACTCTCTTGAGTGACATCCAGCCCTGTCAGCTAGTGGTGGCCTGGCAACGGGATCTGCTCGGGGTCTAGGAGACGCTCTCGAGTGACATCCAGCCCTGCCAGCTAGTGGGAGCCTGACAACGGATCTGCTCGGGGTCTGGGAGATGCTTTCGAGTGATATCCAACCCTGTCAGCTAGTGGGAGCCTGACAACGAGATATGCTTGGGGCCTGGGAGACGCTCTTGAGTGACATCCACCCCTGCCAGCTAGTGGGAGCCTGGCAGCGGGATCTGCTCGGGGTCTGGGAGACGCTCTCGAGTGACATCCAGCCCTGCCAGCGAGTGGTACCATGGCAGCGGGATCTGCTCGGGGTTTGGGAGATGCTTTCGAGTGACATCCAGCCCTACTAGCTAGTGGGAGCATGGCAGTGGGATCTGCTCGGGATCTACTAAGTGAACTTTTCACTCGTTCACATGAATCATTGCAGAATACAATTGGGATATCAAGAGGCTTTTTTACAAGAAAGAACATCACTTACATGGCTAAAGGGTAGAAATATTTCATGTCATCACCACTCGAGGTGTGACTTAGGGTTTCGCCCTCCACTTTCTGGAGGCAATACCCCCTAACCACAACACCTCTCTAACAATATATGGACCTTCCCAGTTCGTGTCGAGCTTTTCCATGACAGCTAATCTTCCTACATCTACCTTTTTCAGGATTAAGTCCCCTTCCGCGAATTGTTTTATTCTAACATGTTTGTCTAAGTACTTAGCCATCTTCCTCTTGGTTTTTTCTTGCCTAACAGCGGCCACATCTCGGTGCTCCTCTGTCAGTTCTAAGGAGAGTCGCGGCTCGTTCTCATTCTCAACCCTCCATTCTTGTCTACCTTCCACTGCTTACACCACCCGTGGTGTTCGGACCTTGAATTCAACTGGGAGCACAGCTTCGCAGCCGTGGGAGAGTTTGAAGGGGGTCTCCTCGGTGGGTGTGTTGGGGGTAGTCCTAAGGGCCCGGAGGACTGAAGAAAGTTAGATGATGAATTAGCACTGTTTACCAGGTAATTCAAGAAGATGATAAGAAGAAGGAAGCAATGGAACAAGAAGAAATCATCAGGACCAAGTTCCAGTAAAAGCAAAGATAAACATATAGACAACTCTATGGTCATGTATGATTCACATCAGAAAAATAAATTATGACTGATATCATATGTTATTGTTGTAACAGACCTGGACATATCATTGCTGATTGTCCAGTAAAAAGAAAGGAGAACAAGAAGTCCAATGAAAGAAAGTCCTACAAAGATAAAAAGTTAGAAAAGTGTCTAATGCCCAAGAAGCCAAAGACCTTATCTGATAATGATTCAGATTCAACTAAATCAGATGAAGAACATGCTTATATTAGACTATTCTCATATGAAAAGGAATTCATCAGAGAGGACATATACAGGGACAATAACTCCACAACTTCATCACTCCAAGGTGACTCTGAAGATGATATAGAGGTTAACTTGATGGCACTGTCTGATAATCCAGAAACAGAAATTACTGAATGTCAGGATACTCAGTTAATCTTTGACAATTCTATTTATTCTACAAATTCTGTTCATGAGTCTGTGGATGAGTTAGACTCATGTGACTCAAAGTTTGATTCACATAAGTACAACCCTGAGACTGAACTATAGCAGCTCACAGGTAAATTTGGAAAACTGCTAGAGGCTCTTGTAAAGAGCAAGAAGCTTGTCAAAGAACAAGCCATAGAGATTGTATCTCTAAGAGGTCTTGAGTACCATCAAAAGATGGCTGCTCAGAAGATTGGTCTTCAAAGTTCAAAGTTGGTTAAGTAGACTAAGATCATTGATGATCAAATCATGTTGCTAAAACTAAAGGATGCAACCATTCAGGAGTTAGAAATCAAACTCCTGAATGAAAAAAGACTTGTTTAGCTGTTTTTTAAACCTAAAACTGTGCTCCTCATTATAGATACCTTCTCAGAAACTTCTGGAAGTGGACTTGGTTATGTTAAACCTAAGAGAAGAAGAGACAAAAAGCTGACAAGACAAAAGGGTCCAGTCATGGCACAACCTGTATTTCAGACTAAGAGAAAAGAAATCCAAAAGCTAGACCAGTGGAACCAAACTCATATGTGAATAGGAAAGCTATTCTTAATGTGTTTGCTACAAGGAGGACTGTTGTGACTGGGAGGCAAAACAACTATTATGCTCTCAGTCAAAATACAACTGTCAAGTTTGTTGATTCATGTCCTAAGAAATGTCAGCATAAAGTTCCTTCTGTTCCTCGAAAGAGGAGGTACAACAGATATGAGTGTTGGTGTTGTGGAAGGATTGGACACTTTGCCTTGGGCTGTTGGTTCAATCTCACCGTGTCTCATGAGCAGAAAAATGTATCCAGTTAAGAAGTTCAGAGGTGGTCTCAATGGTGCTACAACTAACAAGTGCCTAGAACTCAAGACAATTTGGGTTTCTAAGGAAAAATAAATTTTTATTTTGCAGGTATGTTCAAGCACCAGAGATAGACCCATCTAGTACTTGGATAGTGGATGTTCCAGATATATGATTGGAACAGAGAGCAATTTGAGGGAGTATATTCTTGCAAAGAATGGACCAAAGGTGATCTTTTGTGGAGGTGACAAAGGGATTACCAGAGGTTATGGTAAGATCTCAAATGGCTTAGTCATTTTCACCAAAGTAGCTTATGTGGAAGGGTTGCAACACAATCTTATAAGCATAAGCCATCTCTGTGATCTTGGTTATGACATTTCATTCCACAAGGATGAGTGTCACATAAAAAGGTCAAGTGTCCAAGAGGTCATCTTGACAGGCACTAGGTGTGAGAATGTGTATTGCTTAAATTTTCTTTGTCTAAATTCAGACTCCCTCATATGCATAGTTGTAAATGAGAAACCTTCACACTGTGTCAAATGACAAAAGAGGCTAGCTCGTTTGAACTATAAGACAATAGGCAAACTATTCAGCAAAGAGCTAGTTAGGAATGGACATAATATTAAATGCTCTAAAGAAAGCACTTGCTCTGCATGCCAAAAAGGCAAGCAAATCAAAGTTTCCTTCAAAAGCATTGAAACCAAAGACTCTGTGAGGTATTTATACCTCTTGCATATGTGCTTCTTTGGACCTATGCCAGTTCATAGTCTAAGAAGAAAAGTCTACACCTTTGTGATTGTTGATGACTATTCCAGATTTACTTGGGTTTTCTTCTTGAAGAAAAAGTCTGAAACTCCTAATATTTTCAAGACATTTATCAAACAAATACAGAATGAATTGAACAGTTCTGTGATAAGAATCAGAAGTGATCATGGAACTGAGTTTCAATCTGAATGCATGACAATGTTTTGTGAAGAACTTGGGAATCAGCAGTAGTTTTCCTCTCCAAGAACACCCAAACAAAATGGAATTACTGAGAGAAAGAACAAGACTCTCATTGAAGCTGGAAGAACCATGCTGAGTGATTCTTCCCTTCCAGAATATTTTGGGCTGAAACTACTAACACAGCATGTCATGTTCTTAATAGAGCTTCAATCAATAAATGGTTGAATAAGACTCCTTATGAGCTAATGAAGGGCAAAAAACCAGACTTAGCCTACTTCAGAATCTTTGGATGTAGATGTTTTGTCCTTGATAATAAGAAAACATGCATAACTAAGTTTGCTGAGAAGTCCTATGAAGGCATATTTGTTGGTTATAGTAACCACAGTAAGGCATATAGAATCTACAACTTGAGAGATCAAGTTGTAGAAGAGTCTATTCATGTTGTATTTGATGAAAGTTCTATATATTACAATGATAAGCCAGGTACATCAAGCACAACATGAGAAGACTTAAAGCTAAAGGAGTTGTTAATAGAAGACTCAGTTCCATCAAGCCAAAGTATGCAAGATGGAGTCAACATTGTTGGGGAAGAACTTACACATGAACAACCAGAAGAAGAGACTCAGCAACAAGTTGAAGCTATTCAAAGAGAAGAGGTCACATTACTAGTTGTTATCAGACATCTAAGGGATCATCCAAGGGAACTGATCATTTGAGATGCAGCACATGGTGTGACCACAAGAAGTAGAAATCATAACATTGCAATGTATTCAAGTTTTTTTGTCTCAAACGGAACCAAAGAAGTTTGAAGAAGCCAATATCGACCCATTTTGGATAGGGGCTATGCAGGAAGAATTGAACTAGTTCAAGAGATGTAATGTTTGGAAGCTGGTTCCCAGACCAGATGACTGTAACATCATAAGAATCAAGAGGATCTACATGAACAAATTGGATAATAATGGTGTTATAGTCAGAAACAAGGCTAGATTGGTTGCAAAGAGCTATATACAAGAAGAGGGTATAAATTTTGATCAAGCCTTTACACAGTGGCTAGATTGGAAGCTATTAGACTCTTCCTGGCACATGCAACCTACAAAGGATTCAAGGTTTACCAAATGGATGTGAAGTCAGTCTTCCTTAATGGTAATCTTAAAGAAAGGGTCTATGTTGAGCAACCCTCAGGTTTTGTTGACTCTACTCATCCTAATCATGTTTATCTTTTATTAAGAGCTCTTTGTGGGTTAAAATAAGCCCCAAGGGCTTGGTATGAGAGTCTATCTAAATTCCTTTTGGAGAATAAATTTTCAAGGGGAAAAATAGACAAAACATTATTCCTGCGGGAAGTCAAAGGCAAGACCATCTTAGTATAAATATATGTTGATGACATTATATTTGGTTCAACTAATTAGTCACTTTGCACTAAGTTTGTCAAACTTATGCAAGGTAAGTTTGAGATGAGTAGCATGGGTGAACTCGAGTTTTCCTTGGGTCTATAAGTTAAGCAAACTATTGATGGACTTTTCATCAGTCAGTATAAGTTCACCAAGGAGTTAATCAAGAAGTATGATATGGAAACAACCACTTTTATGAGAACTCCTATGTGGTCCAGTATGTCTTTAGACAAAAATGGTGCTGGCAAGCCAATTGATATCACCTTTTATAGAGGCATAGTTAGATCACTGCTCTATCTAACATCCAGTAGACTAGACATATATATGCTACTTGTGTCTATGCTAGGTACCAAGCTTGCCCTAAGGAGTCTCAGTATACAGCAGTCAAAAGAATATTGAGATATTTAAAGGGCATACCTAATCTTGGCTTATAGTATCCCAGGAATAGTGATTTTGAGATAACATGCTTTTCAGATGCAGATTATGCAGGTTGTAAAGAAGACAGGAAAAGCACTTCGGGTTCATGTCAGTTTCTTGGAAGAAGGCTGGTGTCATGGAACAGTAAAAAGCAAACAAGTGTAGTAATATTCACGGCTGAATCTGAGTACATTTCAGCTGGAAGTTGATGTGCACAATTGCTACATATTCAACATCAACTACAAGATTACAACATTCAGCTAAGTGAAATTTCATTATATTGTGATTCTACTAGTGTCATTTCATTTGCAAACAATCTTGTGTCACATAGTAGAACTAAACATATTGAAATTAGATATCACTTTATTAGGGAGCATGTAGAAAATGGAGATATTAATCTAGAATTTGTTCCTACAAATAAACAAATTGATGATATTTTCACTAAGCCCCTAGATGAAGAGATATTCAATTTCTCTAAGTTTGAACTTGGCATGTTGAATCTTGAATAATCTATGCATACATAAAAACTGATAAAAATAAGAATAAAATATATTAGTCAGTAATTAAGCTTACTTACCTAAATATCAAGGATAGACCTCAAAAATGTCAAGTATCTATAATTTAGAGAACAAATTTTTTTCTAGATCAAAAGTTGTGTCGAGACATCAGAGAAAGTTTCGATACATCTAAGAATGTGTCGAGACATCAAAGAATGTGTCGTGATATCAAAGAATGTGTCGAGACACCAAAGTAAGTGTCGAGACATCAAAGGGTGTCGAGACCCTAAGTATATGTCGAGAGACATTATCCTTGTATTGACTTGTGTCGACACATCTCGACAAACAATGTTTCCAATGTCGACACTAGGTTTTCTTTTCCTAAAAATTTAGGAACAGTCTAAATGGAGCACGCCCCTTCGTCTTCAGGAAAGATTAGACTATAAATAGGGTGTGAGAGTAAAAGTCTACTACGCTTTCTTGATATTGTTTATTCCTGAGTGTCGAGCCCTAGAACTCTGATCAGTCGACACTCGTCAATCATTTCTCTCCACTCTCATGGCACCCAAGAATGATGATAACGTCTTTGAAGATTATGAACTTATTTGCAATGAATTCGACTCGGCGTCTGAAGAAATTACGAATGTAATAACCCTAATTAATGAAGAATATTTGCTTTCAGAGCCTTCAAATGTCTGGAAATGAGAAGTTTCAGAATTCTTCTCAAATGCTCATGTCGACTCTAACACAGAAAAGGTTAAGTCCAAAGTAAATGGAGCAAAGGTCAAAATCACAACCAGGAGATTGACCAAGATATTTCAATTACCAAGAATTGATCAAGAAGATGCTCTAGTTTTTGCCAAGACTGCAGAAGCTCTGGAGTGGTGCGGATTGGCCCCTACCACAAAAATTGGAAGCACCCTGATCAGGAAGGGTATGAATACCCCGGGCAGATTTCTGTCTGAGATTATAGGGAAGGTGCTACTGTGCAAAACACGAGCACATGACAAGATTTCTGCATATATGTTTGAGCTAATGACTAGAATTATCTTCAAAGTCAAGTTTAACTGGAGCAAAGTAGTCTTTGACAAGATTGCAAGAAACATTAAGAAGCCCAATATGGGCAGAATGATAAGCCTCTACTTTGTACAAGCCATTCCTGATAGTCTTAATCTGAAGATTGGATCTAAGATGAATCATATGCGGAGAATGGATATGAGAATACTAGCAAGATGGTATAGAGTACTATCTGAGGAAACACCTGAAGTAGAGAAGGAGAAGGAGAAAAAGAAGAAAGCAGTAGTTGTGGAAGATGAATCTTCCAGTGCATCTGAAGTCAGGAAAGTTTTAGCTCAAAAAAACAGGATCAGTTGCTACAAAATCTCCAAGGACCTCTCCTGGAACTGGTGATCAGGTGCAGAGGGAGACAATACTAGAGATGGATTGCATTAAGGGGAGAACCTCAATACTCTGCCTGAAATAGCGCATGAATCTATAAACACCATAGTGATGGAAGTAGTACAGGAGCTAGATACTGTTCTGAATCAAGTAGAAGTTCCTGAATAGGAAATGACTGATAGGGAAAATGAGGATGTAGTCTCTAAGGAGACTGAGGAAGAAATCTGTTTGAATAAAGATACAAATATTCAGGGGGAGATGACTGCACTTCCAGAGGACCCTGTTCCTGATGTTGTAGCTCAGCAAGATGAAGTCATCATGGAAGATAATAATCTTGCTGAAGATGGTGCAAGAGTTAAGGGGGAGTTAGCAGATCTGTCCCCAAATACTGAAGGAGCTAAAGAATCTATATCAGTTGAAGTAGTTAGTTCTTTTGATTCTGAGGAGGAGGAAGCCTCTCAAATGAAGAAAAGAAAATTGACTGAACTTAAGAAGAGGAGTAGGAGCTATAAAAAGACAATTCAGTCTGGAACAACACCTGCTCCTCCTGTGGATTTAAGCTCACTTATAGTTCAAATGCAAATAATATTAGATCAACAAAGAAATTAACTAGAAAAATATGTAGATGAAAGCAATAAGGGGTTGTAGTTCCAACTGGCTCAGGAAATCAAGTCCATTAGATTTGAAGTCAACTTACTGAAGAAGAATATGACTGACTTCTTTCAAAAAGGAGCAAATGTTGTAGTCTACCTTGCTTAACAGCAGGAGTCAAAGAAAACTCAACATGAAGTAGTTGTTAAACAAGGTTATGTCCTGAAAAACCAAACGAGAATAAATGAAAATATGATTGTAATGCATGATGATTCACTGGTCAAGCTAGCTGAGCAAACTATAGCTCTGGAAACAAAGATTGGTTCTACCTCTATTGATGTTGAATCTCATATAGCATGCAGACTCTTTGGTTAAGGATATCGAGGCTTCTAGCAAAGAACTAGATGATCATTTGCTCAAAGTAAAGAATGTTTTGTCCTTAGGTATTAATTATCTAGATAGTCAAATCAGATTTCATAAGAATGACTTAAGGGATCATGTAGAAAGAGAAGTCATAAACGGGGAGAGAGTAATGATAAAATCAAGCTCTGAGCATGCTATTTGGACCTCCAATAGCATCAGAGAAACTCTAGGCTTTCCTTCCTTAAGGTATGATGAAGATCAAACTGCTGAGTTTAGCTGCCAACCAGCCCATTTTGAGGCCATTCAAACTACAATACAGTCCATGTACAATCCTCCACCACAAATTCAGAATATAGTATGTGAGGAGGTGGAGATGACTACTTCTACATTGATCAAAGAAAAAGAAGCTCAATTATCTAAGAAAAGATTCAGGGAGCAGGCTGAAACTAAGCTACATTTTGAGCAATGGAGTCCAACTTCTAGATTCATTATACTCACTGCATGGAAAGCAGTCAATAACAATACAGCTGATATGGGAAAATGGTATTCAGAACAATAATGGGTCAAACACACAAAGCAGCAGGAGATCCTCTATAAATTCAGAAAAGATCTGAAGGCAGGGAAGATACTAGCTGATTCTATTGAACCCAACAAGTATTTCCTTAAGCCCTATCATTATTTTGAAAGGCAAGGCTCAAAGAAGAAGAGATCTTGAAGGCCAAAGATGTCAAGGGCAAGAAAGTGGTTGATGACAAGTGTTGAAGCCAGAAATTGACCCCAACTGGAGTTCGAAAATAAGGGTGTAGCCAACACCTACTTCTCTCAAATCCCGACCCTCGACTGGTTGCAAAGGACATAGAACTGACCCAAAGCCTCAACAGGGAGGTCCCACCTCTTTCCCGGAAGATCTTTGAAAGCTTCCCCTCCAAAACCAAAAGCTGGGCTGGAAGCTCCTTAGAAAGCACTAGAGAGTTTTAGAGAAGATGAAAGCCTGCCTTCTAAAGAGCCCCTATAGGTCTATTTATAGTCTTGGCTGACCTGAAATTACTAAAGTACCCTTGGCTTGCCTGTCAATAGCCAAATCCCGCAGTTATGAAATTCTGAATGCAGACCCCGGGGGCATGTAGGTCATTTACCCGAGGGCGACTAGGTAATTTCACCCTAAGCCCTGGCCCCCAACCCGGCGAGAACCCTATGCCGAGAACCATCCCGCCTTTCACTCGGCGGGAGATGTAGAAAAAGGGTTGAAGGGTCCCCTGGACCGAGCCTACTTCCGCCCTCCATGGGCCGCGAAAACCTGCTGCCCCCCTCTATGTGGCGCGAGAGCCTGCTTCCGCCCTCCATGTGGCGCGAGCCTTCTCGCTGTCTTTGGGCAGGAGTGGGTCTCGGCTGGGGCTCTTTCGCTCTGAAGCCCAAAGCTAGCCCAGTCCTGACCCTTGAGGGGGACCTTGGTTTTACCCAACGAATATGGGGTTGTACAACACCTACTTCTCTCAAACTCTGACTCTCGACTAGTTGCAAAGGACCTAGAACTGACTCAAAGCCTCAGCAGGGAGTTCCCACTTCTTTCCCGAAAGATCTCTGAAAGCTTCCTCTCCAAAACCAAAAGCTGGGCTGGAAGCTCCTTAGAAAGCACTAGAGAGTTTTAGAGAAGATGAAAGTCTGCCTTCTGAAGAGCCCCTACGGGTCTATTTATAGCCTTGGCTGACCTAAAATTACTAAAGTACCCTTGGCTTGCCTGCCAATAGCCAAATCTCGTTGTTATGAAATTCTGAATGCATACCCCGGGGGCATGTAGGTCATTTACCCGAGGGCAACTAGGTAATTTCACCCTAGGCCCTGGCCCCCGACCCGGCGAGAACCCTATGCCGAGAACCATCCCGCCTTTCACTCGGCGGGAGCTACAGAAAAAGGGTTGAAGGGTCCCCCGGACCGAGCCTGCTTCCACCCTCCATGGGGCGCGAGAGCCTGCTGCCCCCCTCCATGGGGCGCGAGAGCCTGCTTCCGCCCTCCATGTGGCGCGAGCATTCTCGCCTTCTTTGGGCAGGAGTGGGTCTCGGCTGGGGCTCTTTCACTCTGAAGCCCAAAGCTAGCTCGAAGCTAGCCCAGTCCTGGCCCTTGAGGGGGACCTTGGTTTTACCCAACGAATATGGGGTTGTACAACAAGGTGCCTGAAGTCAAAGATAAAATACAATCAGGAAAAGACATTGTCATCAAAGAGCCAGAACAATCTTAGAATATTGTTTCTTTTTTCTATGAGCTATGTAACTTTGTTTTTAGAATATTGTAAAAACTGAAAAGTGTAATCTTTTAACAATTTGGAATGAAAAGTTTGGTTGCACTTTGTTATATCTGTTTTGTTATTGTTATTTTTTTATATTTTGTTCAACACTTCTATTGTACATCATAATTATTATATTTTGATATTGTGGTGTATATCATTGAATTGAGATTTTGACTTCTCCAAATATGGGAAGATTGTTGGGTACATTGGAAACAATGTACTTGATTTGAAGAAGCACTTTCAACTCAATGATATATACAAGTTTGTATTCGATGTATATTCCAGTTTATGCATGCAGGTTGATCTATGTGATATCAATTGGACCGGTGGTCCAAGTGACATTGACAGGTGGACTCATAGAAGCTGACTGAAAAGACAGTAAAGAAAATTAACTACGTCCACAGACGTCGAGTGAAGCCAGTTAACTCAACGTCATACAACTAATAGTGCTGAGTGAAGTCGGGACAATCAATGCAGATAAATGACTAAGTATAAAAGTGTCGACACACTTCAACTATGTCGATACCTTTGCAGGAGTTGTGTTGATACAAGTCAGTTAACTCGACACCTTGAAGGATCAAGTCAGCTGTGTCGAGACAAGTCAGTTAACTCGACACCTTGAAGATCAAGTTAGCTGTGTCGAGAAAATTATGTTATCTCAACACCTTGAAGGGCGAGGGAAGTAGCAGCAGCGAGGAGCAGTGCTTTGACTTAAGAAAATGCAGTAACATCCCAAATTTGACAGCAGAATTTTGGTCGCTATCGTCGGGTGATAGTGGGTATCGCCGACAACAATAGTAATAGCACTCGACGCCATAAAGCGTAGAGTGAGCTCAACACACTCGACACCTTTTGACAAATCGTTGAGTAAGAAACTATCGCATGACGATAATGGGTATCGCGCGGCGATATCCCCAAATTTCAACGCTCACGACGCCTTAAAGTGTTAAGTGAACTCAATGCACTCGACGCCACAAAGCGTTGAGTGAGCTATCAGAATGACGATAGTGGATATCGCTAGGCGATACTGCCACGTGTGTGTGGACACGTGTCAGATGGCCGTGTGACGGCCGAAGAGCGGTGGTTGACGTGGGTCAAAGCGGCTATCGACGCTATCGCCCAGGCGATAACGGATATCTCCAGGCGATAACATTAATGTTGACTTTTCAACCAAAATTGTTGTTTTTGTTCCCTTTCGATGAAATGATCATGTGGCTGAGATTAATCTCAATGCCACTTATGCAGAGGAGTAGAGGAATGAGAATTAATTCTCTTCTTCTCACACACTCTCTCCTTCTTTCATCTAAGTTCTTGAGAGAAAGAGCTAAGGGTTGGAGCTAACGGCTGGAGCTGATCTTGAATAGCTTGGTGAAAGAGATCCAGTAGTCGGAAGCAAGATCCTAAGCTTGGTCCGTGAAGAGGAAAGTGTGGTGCTCCTTTCCAACCAGACAGGAAAGCGGTCATGGCTTCGAAGAAAACTACAAGGGTAACGATCTTCCTGCTTGGACAAGTGAAGTCCTTCTTTTGGCATATGCATGGAATCCCCCACCAAAAGGTGAAAAAGCGAAGGGAATTCCTTGGGGTCGATTCGTGAAATCCCCAGTTAGTCTTGCATATAGATCCGGAAATGTGTAGTACGGAATATGCATGCTGTGTGAAACTCATCTGGACAGGTTGGTCTGGATTGGTGATGTTTATTTTGCGTGTCGGAGAAGACTCTGAGTATAAACGAGTAGTTTACGGGGTCTGCGGGGTTGTACCCGTGAACTGAAAGTTGCAGGAAGTACTGGAGTTGCACTTCAGGAAAATACCCACTTAATAGGAGGATTAGATGTTACCGAAACCGGACGTTGGCTTGTTGGTAAGAACAAATGGGGCGTCCTTAGGTGCTCCCTCTCTCTCTCTCCCTCATACATTGAATGATCCACTTTAATTTTCGCTCATTTGTGTTTAAAATTTTTCCTGGTACAGCACGATCTCAATCGATCTAGGAGGATCTCCATATGGGATCTCCATATGAGTATATAGTCCCTTCGGCCTTCACTAATAATCACTGTACATAAATTAAAGTAATTGAAAATTTTGTAGTAAAGAGTGGTGAAATTTGAAAGTTCAATGTTTCAACAAAAATATTTTTGCTTTTAATACAACGAGCATCTTCGCACGGGCTATGCCCGTGCTCGATGCTCTCGGTCGGCCTTTGGCTGCATCAGGTGGGCTTCGCCCGTCGGCTCACGGGCTTCGTCCGTGCTTCAGGTGGTCTTCGACCGTATAGAAGTGGAATTCGCCCGCGTCCACGCAATCCACTATCTTGGCGCCGCACACGCCAGCCGCGGCCCCCGGAGCCCTATGGTTATTTGATTTTGCTATGGGGGGCCGCGAGTGGCGGGTGCGACGCCGAGATGGTGGATTGTGTGGAAGCAGGTGAAGTCCGCTTCTATGTGGCCGAAGACCACCCGAAGCACGGGCGAAGCCCATGCGCAGGCGGGTGAAAGCCGTCCGAGAGCATCAAGCACTGACGTAGCTCGTGGGAAGATGCTCGTATTAAATAATATTAAAATAAATAATATACTAATAAAAATATAAGTATAATCTATAATATAAAAATAGAATAATAAAATGTAAATTAAAACTTCGGACTTTGTGGAACAGGAAATTAAAGTGGGGGAGGAAGAGGAGGAGGAGGGCTGCACGGGAAGAGAAGGAGGAGGGGGGGAGAGGGGCAGGCCAACCGTCGGAGACCGACGAACCTGGTAGGGGTTGGCCAGAGGAGAACAGGCAGGGACACCCCCGACGGTGGCCCTACCCGTGAGCTTCGCCAAATTTTCATTTCAGCCAGTCGCCCCCGGCGGAGGCGGCGACTGCCTCACCGGACCCCACAACAAGGGTCGTCGGACGTCGGCGACATGGGCGGGGGTAGGCCGGAGGCGAACCGGCAGGGCCACCGCCGGCGATGGCCCTGCCCGTGAGTCCCGTGAACCTAGGACTCACGGGCAGGGCCACTGCCGGCGGTGGCCCTGCCGGTTCGCCTCCGGCCTAACCCCGCCGGAGTTGCCGGCGTCCGGCGGCCCGAGCGGTGGGGTCCAGTCAGGCAGCCGCCGCCTCTGCCGGCCGGAGGCAGCGGCCGGTTGAAATCCCATTTTTTTATATAAAACGGTGGAACTGGCGGAGCTGCAGGGGCAAAACCGGTAGAGCGAAAATAACGGACGTGGCACTATAGCAACCAAGTATTCGTGTTTATTGTACTCCATCAACCATTAGTGGCAGCTGTCTTTAGTTTGGCTATATACACATTAGGTTAAGTCTTCATTTGACATAGTGGTGGCGATTATGAACACAAGGGTTAAATTGTCATTCGTTAACGTTTACCTAAGTAATTTCATCTACTTTTATGTTCAAACGAATGATGTTTGTTAGGTGATCCTTAACCAATGATAGTTTAATCTGTGCATCCATCGACGTGCCAAACGGTTTAACCCATCCATCTTTTATGTTCGTCCATTCCCAAATTAACACGAAATCAATCTCGAAAATTCAATGAGCATTAATCAATGGGTAACAACCCTATTTTACTTTTTGCCCTTGTTTTGATTTCTTGAATGACACAAATTTTTTATTAAAACTACAATTTTAACTTATTTATAATCATATTAAAACTCAAATAAACCTCTTTTAAATTTTCAATTATCCTTTAAAAATAAAGAAAAAAAACAAAAACTCAATGTAATGAATTCTAAATAAATTATGAAATTTGTATCAAAAAGTACATATAGCGAGAGACACTTTCTTTGTAAAAAAATAGTTATCCGGTTATTCTCAAAGTTTATAAATAAATAAATTATTAGTAAGCAATAAATTAAATTTTAGCTTTTGTTTGCAAATTTAGTAAAATTTTTTCTAGTTTGGCTTGGTTTTATGCTTCCATGAGTTTGACCAAAAATGACATCATCATAGAATGTATGTTTAGCGAGATAATAATTTGACAATAATGGTCTGCGAGGTTGTACCTATGAACTGAAAGTAGCAAGAAGTACCGAAGTTGCACTGCAGGAAAATACCCACGAAATACCACAGTTTGAATAACTGTTGGATATCGCCAGACGACAGTGAGTATCGCCAACGGCGATAGCTCTTGGTGAGTTATTTGTGTTGTGTGCTATGAAAAGACCAGTGTTTCTGACACTGCAGGATGCTGCAGGGTTTTGGGTTGAGTCTGGGCAAAGAAAGAGAATTTTTGTTGGTCCCGCCAAGCGATCGTGACGAGCGCTGGCGATAACTCCATTTTGATTGTAAAATCTGTCTCTGGGAGACTGTGAGGCTAATCTGTAAGCTACGAGCTCCTAAAGTCCAGTGTGCCGAACGGACAAGGGGAAGCCGACACGAGTCAGTCTAGACACTGAATTGACGATTTGCGCAAAAGGCAATGACTGAACTGTATACGCGTTATGGTTGTCTAACTCGAGTGACTAAGTTATTGTCGTTCGTTAAGATCGCATAATGAGAGTCTTAGGTTGCACGCCGTCAAGACTAAAGTCTCAGGCCGGGGCCTTAGAGACTATAAATACTCAAAGTTGATTGTCATGTCTTGAACCTCTGAACGGTGGTGTAATCCAGGAAACTGGCACACCAAAAATGTGTCCTGAGTGCACGGAGCGTCAGCAGTTAAGGCCGATGTTTGTGATATATTGAACTGTGTGTAAGTGCACGTTCTTGTGATATATCTGGTTATAAAAATGTTATGTCTATAGGGAAGGAATACCTCTGCCCCAGAAAAGGGGTAGAGTCGTTATAAATTGGTCAGCTGAATGCTGATTGTTGTCTTGTTTGTCACCCTTGTGGTGGATTGTTCTTGTGCGGGTGTTGTAGAGTCGAGCGGGAAATAGCGGGCTGAAACCCTTGCTGATGTGCTGACCCTCAAAGGCCGAGCGAAAAAGTTTTATTGTTTTCATGTGTGGCCGGCCTGCGCACCGATATTTGTAAACCACACTTGTGAAGTATAATTGTAAGGCCTTAAGGTCATAACTTTTGTGTACTTGTAATCGAAATTCCTGTTATATAAATAAATGATATGGTTTATATATCGTGGACATTCAATTGGTATGAGTTCATGCAACCTTAAAGCTTACGCTAGAATGCTCTGAGTTAGGGCGCGAGTAGTCTTTTGATATTCATATGTAATCTCGCTGCCTATTTGTGGAATATGGTGTGGGGCCCCAACCGAACTTTCTATTATATTTCATGTGACGGACGGAAGTGTTACAATTTGGTATCAGAGCGTATTGGTCCTCCTCATGCGAATTCGTGGTTGAATTCTTTTGAGGGGTGGAGAGCTCGCACGTGTATGTGCTTACCGTTATAACAAAATGAACTCAACAATGTCCACTTAGGAATGAAAATACACGTGTTGAAGGAACCTCCATGTTCCTATAATTGCAATATTGTGCGTTGTTTAATTGTGTGTTTCACGATTATAGGCAACTCAAAGTGGTGTGGGACAGCAGGAACCTCGGCGCTCGGTGGAGAGTTATGCATCCACTGAGGTACCAACACCTCCTCCTTCTGTAGAGACGGTTCAAAGGATAGATGATGTGGTCTTCACAATGATCAATGCCCAACCTGAAAGGCATGTGCATCCCCCTATTCCTTTGGTGGCATCAATGTCGGTTGGTTTATTTGAGCACATTGCAAGGGGAAGAGCATCAGCTCAACCGTTGAATATGTGTTTGATGCAAGGAACGCATACGATCGCTGAGTACTTGCATGTATTTGTTGTGCTGAGACATCATGCAGAGTTTGTGTTTGAAACTGAGGAAACTAGGATCAACCGCTTTTATGAGGGGTTGTGCGACGAACTACGTTTTTTGTTGATGGATTCTAAGTTAACGGGATTCCAAACTCCGGCGGAGTCAGCTAGATTGTTGGAGATGTACTTTGCAAAAGTCCCCCAGACGCTAGAGTTAAAAGTACCTAGTTTTTCAAAGTCTGGGTATCGACGGTGGAATAAAAAGTCTAAAACTTCTGCACCGGCTCTTTCTTTTCTTAAGCCCGGAACAACGTCTGGGCGAACCACTCTTGTATGTTATACTTGTGGCAAGGTGGGTCATATGGATCGAGACTGTTGGCAGGGTCGCCCAAGGGTTGATAAGAAGGCTAGAGCATCGAAGAGTCATGCTTCACTTTGTTATACTTGTGGAAAGAAAGGACATCTCGCCCGTGACTATCGTGGCGGTGCCCCGAAGGCAAAGAAGGATAAGTCTGGAGCAGCTGCAGGGCAAGCTCCACGTGCTTGCTACTCGTGTGACAAAATGGGACATATTGCCCGGGAATGACGAAGTGGCCCTTCGACGATAACAAACTGAAATGGAATTCAATGTGTACCTAAATAAATTGATATAATAGCTCTAAGTTCTACTTTTTGAAACAATGCATATTTTGCATGTTCAAACTTATTGTCGTGACTAATCAAGAAGTCTTTTGATTGTGCATAATGTATTCCCTTTGTGATTATGTTTATATCATATATGAGATTGAAATGACATTGCCTTAAGAATAAAATGTGAATACGGGTGGAGAGTTTTGTGTTGAGATGCGGATAAGAAGTCATGATTTTGGTTTGAAAACAACTGTGCTGCTGATATCAGAGTTTGTTGTAATCTTTGGTATGGACTGGCTCTCGGAGCAGCATGCCTATATAGATTGCAACTCTAAGGAGGTCACATTGAGACAGAATACCAAACGAGAGACTAAGTTCGCTGGTATGTGAGGATCAAGCAAGATATTGATGTCTGCTCTCCAGACGTCAAGGCTGTTCGGAAAGGCTCGAAGTTGTTCTTCACGCTGTTCGAGGTCGTGAGCCGAAGTCCCGTTTAAGTGACGTTCCTATCATATCGAATTATGCTGATGTATTCCCTAAGGATCTTTCTGGGTTACTACCCGAGCGGGAGATTGACTTTGCTTTTGAGTTGGTGTCCGGTGCGAAACCTGTGGCCCGCTCGCCGTGCCGAGTGGCGCCAAAGGAGATGATGGAATTAAAATTTCAACTGCAAGAGTTGCTGGAGCAGGGCTATATACACCCAAGTATGTCACCATGGAGCGCACCAGTCCTCTTTGTGAAAAAGAAGGACGGAAGCTTGCGGCTATGCATTAACTATCAAGAACTAAATAAGCTGACGGAGAAGAACATGTATCTGATACCAAGGATTGATGAATTGTTCGATCAGCTGGTGGGATCAACGGGATACTCAAAGCTATACCTGAAGTCTGACTATTACCAGTTGAGAATTCAGAAATATGACATTCCCAAGACAGCGTTTGAAACATGCTACGGTCATTACGAGTTCACAGTAATGCAGTTTGGGCTATCTAATACGCCATCGGTGTTCATGGACCTAATGTACCGAACGTTTCGAGAGTACTTGGACATATTTGTAATCGTCTTTATTGACGATATTTTACTGTACTCTCAGTATAAAGTAGATCATGCGAAACATTTGCGGATGATGTTGCACACCCAAAGAAGAAACAATCTATATGCTAAGTTCTCAAAGTATGAGTTCTGGCTGTCGTTAGTGGCCTTTATGGGCCATGTGGTTAGTGGATAAGGTATGACAGTGGATCCAGTGAAGATAGTTGGGATACATGAGTGGCCTATGTTATTTACTGTAACTGAAGTCAGGGGCTTCCTTGGACTTGAAGACTACTACAAGCGCTTCATATAGAACTTTTGTCGATAGTCTTGCCTCTCACTACACTGATGAGTGAAGATCAGAAGTTCGTTTGGATGCCCAAGTGCGCACGAGATTTTGAGGAGCTAAACAGTCGTTTGACCGCGACGCCTATCTTGAGTTCGCCATGTGGTACAGACGACTATGAGATATATAGTGATGTTTCAGAGAGCGGCTTAGGTTGCGTTCTTCTTAAGTTCAGAAAAGTTATTGTTTACGGCTCACGCCAATTGAAAGTGCGTGAGCGGAATTATCCAGTCCACGGCTTGGAGCTGGTGGCTGTGATTTTTGCACTTAAACTGTGGGGTCATTACTTATATGGCGTGAAAGTTGACATCTTCATGAACCATAAGTGTCTTAAGTATTTGTTAGATCAAAAAGATCTGAACATGCGGCAGCAGAGGTGGATGGAGTTTCTCGGGGACTACACTTTATAGATTCATTACACTCCCGGGGAGATAAATGCGGTCGCAAATGACTTGAGTCGCAGGACTCCGACAAGGGCAAATTGGGTTTAGGTGCATAACGAGCGTCTGATCCAGGAGTTAGAGGCCTTAGACATTTCTTATGTGGACAAGAATTCCACTGCAAATACGTGCCTGAACTGGATGGAGGTACAATATGACCTTGCGGACAGGGTTCAGCGAGCAACGAAACTCGATGAAAGTATGAAACGCTATGTAGTGGATGAGTCAAATTCCCAATTCTCCATGGAAGGCGGCCTTTTGAGAAAAGAATGTCATTTGTGTGTCCCGAATGTGGGCAAACTACGAGAGGAATTGATGTATAAGACACACTTCATGAAGTACTCAATTCACCCAAGCAGCATACAAATATATAAGGACATGAAGAAGGTGACTTTCCCACTTCATATCACTTAGTGGAACCTGAGGTTAGGTGTTTCGATAGTCCTCCACATCTCGTCAATTTCACGACAAGTGCTTTGGCTCCACCCACCCCCATTGTGACACTCACTTCGGTTAAGGAGATTCTCCCCAAGCCCCTGTTCCAAGTAGAAAAGCTTCCTCATATCTTTATCACCCCGACTGATGTCGTGACTGTAAGACCTCTCCCCCTTACCAAGGAGGCTCCCGATCTTATGCCTAGAATCGTCGCCTTACGGTGACACTAACTCACAGGTTAGTCAACACCGCAAGATGCTGATCCTGTCAGCTAGTACGATCATATAACCTGTAAGGCCAATTGAGAAATAGAAGTATAAAAGCAAGTGTATAAAATAGCTAGTCCACAAGTCACAGCACTATCATCTATTATGAAAACGAAAGTACAATAGAGTCCAGAATGAGTACAACAAAAGAGAAAAGGGCTTATGCCCTGTACATAATATCAAATCTCTCTCTCTCAAAACGACAACAAAGCGGAAGCTAAACTATCATAGGAAAACTTGTCCCACCTGACGACGGGCTGTTGTAGTAGTAGTAGGTGGTGGTGGTATCAGCACCTCACGTCCTGCCACCTCGTCCTGCTGGTCGTACTGATACCCCATCTCCTCGAGCTCCTAAAATGATTGTTCATAACCGACCGTTAGTCATAAAGACTAAGTTGTTTCCTCCACACCTCGCCCATGCAACTCCTATGCACCGAGCGGGAGGACGAGGCGGAGGACAACAAGGGGTATGCCAAGAAACATGTGACAGTGGAGCTATACTAACAAGTATATATAGTAACAAACTATTTCTACTCCAGCAGTTCTATATATAGCACATGTAAGGTATGAAGAACTGTACTGAAAGTAAGTAAGGTGTTGTAAGTAAACAAGGTACTGAAAGTAAAACAGAGTAAAGAACGACAAGTAGAATATGCTACTACTAAACTACTATCACAGAAATACCTTAACTTATGTGAATGCTCGTACAAACTTATAAGTGAAGGTTTCAAAATATAACTTATCATATAAAAGAGCTCATACTAATTTATATGATAAGGATCTATGGTGCGTATGACCGAGTTATGAATGTATGATATTCATGCATTTTATGATTCATGTAAGTGCAACTCACATACACGACTCTGTGATCACAGACCCTTAGTTCCCGCTTTTTGGAGCTAACATCACTCTCTGGTACCACTGTTGTAGCTACAGCAGCAGTGGAGCGGGCGTCTCCACTCCTAGGCGGGTATACACACTACTAGGCATAGACCTCTCATACGTCTTTATATACGTCATAGGTGCACTCTAGAGTCTTTGCGTACTATTTGATGGATATCTACCAGACTTTTTGGTCGAGTGTGCGTTTTTGGGATCGTCTATCAGACCGCAGTGTAAAACAACACACAGGCACCTCAAACCATCACACCTTGCCAGAGTCACCGTACTGCCATCGGTGTGACGATTGGCCTAGTACTGCATGACCCGCTACGAGTTTATTTTTATGCACATGCAAGATATTCCAACACGAGCCTCCAGCTCACAGTACCAACCCGTCCTGAAACCCTCCAACCCATCACGGATGAGATTGCACATCAATGCCTCAGTTCTGAATCCCTCCAACCCTTCACGGGTGAGAATGTACATCAATGTCTTAGTTCTGAATCCCTCCAATCCTTCATGGGTGAGAATGTACATCAATGCCTTAGTTCTGAATCCCTCCAACCCTTTACGGGTGAGAATGTACATCAATGCCTTAGTTCTGAATCCCTCCAACCCTTCACGGGTGAGAATGCACATTAATATTCTCTTAGCTTATTAGACTACTCTTGTCTAATGTTTGTTATACCTAGCAATTTATGGTTAATCCAGTACTGCCCAGGGCATGCCTAGTGAAGTGCTCTCAGGGGCACTAGAAACTACGATGGGCTGAAGCTCAAAGCTCCATTTCTCAAGGATATTTACTTTTATTAATGTCTACCCATGATCCATACCAACTCTCATTGTTACTCTGGGACAAACCTAATAATTTAGAATGTTATCATGAGAGCGACGGTCTTCCGCCAATCTCCATTCTAGCCACTATCCTTGGGATTTTGCACTCTGCCACTCGTTATCAAGAAGTGACATATTGGACACCAACCATGGTTCATCTTCCCAACATAGATTCCATCTTAACCGACAACCTTATCCCCTAAAGGTCCTAGTATTATGTGCTATTTTTACTAAGCGCACATGTGACCTGATGTTGACCCGTATGACGTGTCTTCCAAACTCTTTGGTCAACTGTCCCTAATTATTTATCATGGTATGCTATGACGTATGATGTTGACTATCCCAGGTTTCGTTATTTTTCTAAGTGAGTTAATGACATAAATTAATTCTTTTAATTGAGTGACCTGGGTCACCTTGCACATGATGTACATATATAATGGTCTAGGCAACCTAAGAAATTTATCATATGTTACATGAGGTTAAATATGACTTCCTACTAAGTTTCATAATTTTCTAATGTGAAATTCCATTTAATATCTATTTAATAATTAGCCATAAATAGAATACTTTCCAAATGAAGTACAATATTTATGCAATCAAAAATTCTAGGAAAATTACTAAGGATCCATGTTGATATAATAAAGCTAAATATAGAATTTCAAAATCCGAAATAGTGATTTGACCTAACATATATCCATATGAACAATATTACCAAAATGCCATTATTAGGGTTTTCAGCATATAGAGACATCCAAAAATTCTAAAATAATTTAACAGAGATTTAATCACAGAAATAAACAACTGTAAAATTTTCCATAATATTTTAACAATAATTTCCCTTATTTATAATTAATTTCCATAATGGGAAAAATGGTAAATTCTACAAAAAAAATCCAAGTTGACATTACCTAACAGTCCCATAAATCTTTTCAGAGGTGAGCTATGACCTAATAAAGTTGTTGACAAAATTTCAGAATTTAATAAATTCATATGCCCTATATTCAAATTTATTTCCTAACTAGACATATTTTCTAATAATTCCAAATAATGAGATTTTTGATCCCAAAAATCCCAAACTTCCCATGGGAGGTATATTCCATCCCTATAAGCCTCTGTTCAGAGTTTCATGGACATGAAATGGACCAAATGGACTAAATTCCCATTTTCTATTTTTACTATAGACACCCTGAATTTGAACATACATATCTCATGCATGTGGGATTTCCCAAACATGCAGATGTCAAAATGACCTGAAATTTTTACCATGGTTTTATATTGACCTAATGGACATGCCACCAAAATTTGGGGTCATTTGGAGTCATACATCTCCAAAAATATACTTAATTTAAATATTAGTATTTCACCAAATACTATAACAAAAGTCTAACCAAAAATTCTCATTTTTGGTCAGAGCCTAGGTTTAACCTAATCACAAGCATGACCAGAATCTTAGATCATGTGTACTTAGGGTTTAGCTTGAGCACTCATTTAAAGATCTGTCATAGCCTAGAACCAGTCTTGGTAGAATGGCCCTACATGGAGGTGTATTGCTCCAAATTATAACTTTAGGATGTCATTTTAAATTTAAGACCTAGGGCTACATTTTATATGTTGAAAATTTTTTCTGAATATGCCTCTAAGAGGCCTAAAATCAGCCTGCAAGGTACATAATAAAGTGTGACAAAATATGAAATAGGTTATAGTTTAATACATCAAGATGGTCGACATCCATACGTCTTCTTCCTCCAGCAGAAGACTACGATTGCACCGACCTGTAGCATCTTGATCTGGTGTTTCCCGGCCATCCAGTGACCTCCCTGGCCTGCCACCACCACCACCATCTACGTTGAGGTGGTGACCATCGATTGACGACGACTTGGCTGTCGGAGGCGGCAGTTTTCGGCGAACCCGAACACCTCAATTTCATGGATTTTTCTTGATTTCATCTCATGGGATCGGACTCATTTGAGCCTGATATCTCTCCTAGTAGATCTAGGAAACTAGCACGGGGTGAGGGGAGGTGAAATGGACCTGTAGCCGGGCTTGGCGGCGTGTGTGGTGGTGGTGCGCCATGAAATTTCTCCTCTCCGGCAAGCTTGCACCAAGCTCCGATTCTCCACGGTTTGCCTCGATCCAGGACTCGATTTTCACTCCTCTCGACCTTCTAAAGCTAATGGTGAGGTCAAATTGAGCTGATATTGGTTGTATAGTGAATTGCCATTATGGGGATTTCAGCCTCTACATTGGATGCTCCTCCTAGATGCCATGTGGCATGTAGCTTGCTGGAAATGGCAGGTAAATGATACTGGAACTCAGAAATAAGCTTGGGAAGGGAGGAGGAGGGCCACATGGCCTCCATCCCCTCATTTCCTCCTTTCTCTCTCCTCACTTTTTCCAAAATTCCTAAGCTACCCCCATTCATGTATTCTCTCTCCTAATTTTGGGGGTTAGGGATTGTCATTGACCTCTTGGGCTGGTCATGGGCCTTGAGCCATGGGCTTTGTCCATTAGGAATGGGCTTGGCTCATATCATTTCCTTTCTTTAAACCCTAAGTTGACTTGTTGACTTTTTAGGTTGACTTGGTCAATATGATGAGTGGGCTGACGCCACTTGATGGTCATGGACCCAATGGTACCACCCAACTTGGGTTGGGCCATGGTGGTGCCTCACTTGGACTAATTGGGCCTTTAGGTGTGGGTTTGACCAAATTAAGGTTAGGGTTAACTTGGGTCAACTTGGGTCAATAGGTGACTCAATGACATGGCTTATGGTTTACTTAGATTGTTATTAGGGTTAGGGGTATATGGTGGGACCAATATGTAGCTAAGACCCCAATTTGGGCTAGTTTGACTTGGGCTACCATGGTCCCTATAGTGGGTCTCATGTGACTAGACCCTAACTCCATGGTTCAAACCTAGCCTGAACCCATGCCCCTACTACATGTCCTAACCCAATCTAAGTAGAGGGGTGAGATGTTACAAATCCCAATAAAAAAGATAATTTCGTCCCCAAAATTTAAGTTCGGGTCTACGGGGTTCCTAAGCATAAGAATTTAAGAACTTTAAACAAAAATTAAAGTATTACCTGAGGTAAAAAAGCTTTGGGTGCCGCTCTAGCATCAGATCCCTCGGCTCCCAGATGTGCTCCTCCCGTCCATGGTTGGACCACAACACCTTCACCAGGGGGACCTTCTTCTTCCGCAGCACTCGGACCACGGTATCATCGATCCAGAGCGGCTCTAAACGAACTAATCTGTTAGGTGATAATGGGCCTGCTGTAGTGGTAATATGCTGCTCTGGCCGAAGGAGAGCTCTTCGTAGCGAGGAGACGTGAAAGACGTCGTGCAAGGCCCCTAACTCTGGCGGCAGCTCCGGTCCATCAGGTAGCCGCACCCTCATCGTCGAGACCGTGAATCGTTCCATGCCATCCAATCCTTCCACAAAGGCTTCTGATACGAACGAATGTGGAGCACCCATATCGAACAGTGTATGGGCGGGTTTGCCGCTGATAAAAACTATGCTTGAGGTTGATTTGAGTTTCAAATTGGTTGTTATTCTACAAGGCCAGGTATTGTATATTAAAAAATCTTAAATTCATAATACAATTTAAAGTACCTGTGATGACATCCTTAGGATTCCTCGGCTTGACGAGGTCTAATGCGTACAACTGCTCTTGTCCTCTTCCTTGGTCATAAGGTCCTCGGCCTCGGCCTCGACCTCGACCTCGACCTTGTCCTCGGCCTCGGCCCTATTGTACAGGAGGAGCCACTGGGGGTGGGGGAGGTGGAGGAGGAAATGGACGAAACTGATGTGGGCACTCAGATCTAATGTGGCCCGGCTGGTGGCACCCGAAACAAACTACTGGTCGTTGGCCACGGTCATCCTGCCTCATCTTGCCATGTGTCTGTAGTGGTGGAGGAGCTAGTGCTACAGGAGGCCTCTCCTCCTGCCTGAAGTTGGGACGATAACGTCCCCCACCCCTCTTGTGGCCCATAACTCTGCCTCTCTGTAAGCTCCGACTACTCTCCCCAAAGGACGACCCATCCATCGGTCTCTTTCCCCTCCTCTGCACCATCAGCTGGTTTGCCTCCAGCTTCTTGGCCATCTCTATGATCTGAGCTGAAGTGCCATGAGAGATGAATAGTAGGGTCTATCTCAAATCATCTCTAAGGCCCCGGTAGAATCAATTTGCGTACCTTTTGTCGTCAAAATCATGTATCCCCGCAAACCTGGCCAGATGGGAAAACTCCCTCTGGTACTCGATCACTGACCTGGTCCCCTGTTTAAGGTTCAAAAACCTCTCTTCTAGCTCGTCCCGGTCCGTGGTGGACACGAAATGCTCCAAGAATGTCTTGCTGAACTCCTCCCAAGAAATATCTGATAGTGCCCTATCTGCATAGGTGGAGTCCAACATGGACTTCCACCACCCCTTTGCTTGGGCATCCAGTGCAGAAGATGCCAAAGGGACTGCCTGGCTGACAGAGCAGCTGATGCCTGCCAACATCTCCTGCATGGCCTCGAGCCATTCCTCGGTCTTTACCACATTCTCCGTCCCGTGGTACATAGGCGGTGACAAACTCTTGAATGCACTCGGCCAGTTCGATCCCGGATTTGGCAGCTGTGCCGGGACCTGCTGGGCTCTGAAGGCCTCAAGAATGGTCGTCAGGGTCTGCCTCATCTCCGTCTGTTGAAAAGGAATGACAGCCGAAGGGGGAGGAACCATATTCTGCGGTACTGCGACCTGTGGAGGCTGCATAAAGGTAAGACTTATATTAGAATTGGCCTAACTCATTGCTTAAATGGACTGTTTTATGTGACTTTTTTACACATGAGCACACCATTGCTTCCGCTACATAGTTTGTCCGCAAACTAATGCTCGAGTGGGGTAACCCAGTGTTGTGGACTTCTTCTCTTATGATCGTTTATACAAGTGATACTAGTTTGTAAGACCCCTCACCCTTACCAAGGAAGCTCCCAATCTTATGCCCAGAACCGCCACCTTACAGTGACACTAACTCACAAGTTAGTTGACACTGCAAGACGCCGACCGTGCGAGCTAGTATGATCATATAACTTGTTCGGCCAATTGAGAAATAGAAGTCTAAAAACAATGTATAAAAAAGTTAGTCCACACGTCACAGTACTATCATCTATAATGAAAATGAAAGTACAATAGAGTCCAGAATGAGTACAACAAAAGAGAAAAGGGCTTATGCCCTGTACATAATATCAAATTTCTCTCTCTCTCTCTCTCTCTCAAAACGATAACAAAGCGGAAGCTAAACTATCATCGGAAAACTCATCCCACCTAACGATGGGCTATCATAGTAGTAGTAGGTGGTGGTGGTATCAGCTCCTCATGTGCTGCCACCACATCCTGATGGTCGTGCTGGTACTCCATCTTCTCGAGATCCTAAAATGATTTGGTCACAACTGATCGTTAGTCATAAAGACTAAGCCGTTTCCTCCACACCTCACCCCCGTAACTCCTAGGCACCGAGCGGGAGGACGAAGCGAAGGACAACAAAGGGTATAATAAGAAGCAGGTGACAGTGTAACTATACTAACAAGTATATATAATAACAAACTATTTCTACTCTAGCAGTTCTATATATATAGCATATGTAAGGTATGAAGAACTGTACAAAAAGTAAGTAAGGTATTGTAAGTAAACAAGGTACTGAAAGTAAAACATAGTAAAAAACGACAAGTAGAATATGTTACTACTAAACTACCATCACAGAAGTACCTTAACTTATGTGAATGCTCATACAAACTTATAGGTTAAAGTTTCCAAATATAACTTATCATATAAAAGAGCTCATATTAATTTATATGATAAGGATCTATGATGTGTATGACCTAGTTATGAATGTATGATATGCATGCATTTTATGATTCATGCAAGTGCAACTCACACACATGACTTTGTGATCACAGACCTTTAGTTCCCACTTTTTGGAGCTAGCATCACTCACTGGTACCACCGTTATGGCTACGGTAGCAGTGGAGCGGGCGTCTCCACTCCTAGGCATATATACACACTAACAGGCCTAGACCTCCTATACGCCTATGTACACGTCCTCGGTGCACTCCAGAGTCTCTACGTACTATTTGTTGGCTACCTACCAGACTTTTTGGTCGAGTGTGCATTTTTGGGGATCGTCCTCCAGACTGCAGTGTAAAACAACCCACTGGTCCCTCAAACCATCACACCTCGCTAGAGTCACTGTACTGTCATTGGTGTGGCGATTGACCCGGTATCGCATGACCTGCCACAAGTTTATTTTTATGCACATGCAAGATATTCCAACCCGAGCCTCCAGCTCGCAGGACCAACCCGTCCTGAGACCCTTCAACCCATCACGGGTGAGATTACACATCAATGCCTCAGTTCTGAATCCCTCCAACCCTTCACGGGTGAGAATGTACATCAATGCCTTAGTTCCGAATCCCTCCAACCCTTCATGGGTGAGAATGTACATCAATGCCTTAGTTCTGATCCCTCCAACCCTTCACGGGTGAGAATGTACATCAATGTTCTCTTAGACTATTAGACTACTCTTGTCTAATGTTTGATATACCTAACAATTTAGGGTTAATCCCAGGACTACCCAGGGCATGCCCGGTGAAGGGCTCTCGGGGATACTCGGAAATACGATGAGCTGAAGCCTAAAGCTCCCTTTCTCAGGGATATTTACTTTTATTAATGTCTATAAATGATCCATATCAACTCTCATTATTACTCTGGGACAAACCTAATAATTTAGAATGTTATCAGGAGAGCGACGGTCTTCCGCCGGTCTCCGTACTGGCCACTATCCTTAGGATTTTGTACTCTACCACTCGTTATCAAGAAGTGACTTATTGGACACCAATCAAGGTTCATCTTCCCAACATAGATTCCATCTCAACCGACAACGTTATCCCCTAAGGGTCCTAGTATTATGTGTTATTTTTACTAAGCACACTTGTGACCTAATATTGACCTGTATGACGTGTCTTCCAAACTCTTGGGTCAACTACCCCTAATTATTTATCATGGTTTGCTACGACGTATGATGTTGACCATCCTAGGTTTTATTATTTTTCTAAGGAAGTTAAGAGCCTAAATTAATTCTTTTAATTGAGTGTCCCGAGTCACCTTGCACATGATGTACAATCTATAATGGTCCAGCCTACCTAAGAAATTTATAAGATGTTCCATGAGATTAAATATGACTTCCTACCAAGTTTTATAATTTTCCCATGTGAAATTCCATTTAATATCTATTTAATAATAAACCACAAATTGACTACTTTCCAAATGAAGTACAATATTTATACAATCAAAGATTCTAAGAAAATTACTGAGGATCCATGCTGATATAATAAAGTTAAATACAGAATTTCAAAATCCTAAATAGTGATTTGACCTAACAAATATCCATATGAACAATATTACCAAAATGCCATTATTAGGATTTTCAGCATATAGAGACATCCAAAAATTCTCAAATAATTTAACAGGGATTTAATCACAGAAGTAAACTACTTTAAATTTTTCGATAATATTTTCACAATAATTTACCTTATTTATAATTAATTTCTATAATTAGCAAAATGGTAAATTCTACATAAAATCCTAGTTAACATTACCTAACAGTCCCATAATTTTTTCTATAGGTGAGATATAACCTAATAAAGCTGGTGACAAAATTACAGAATTTAATAAATTCATATGCCCTAGATTCAAATTTATTTCCTAACTAGGCATATTTTCTAATAATTCCAAATAATGAGATTTTTGATCCCAAAAATCCCAAACTTCCCATGGGAGGTATATTCCATCCCTATAAGCCTCTTTCCAGAGTTTCATGGATATGCAATGGTTCAAATGGGCTAAATTCCCATTTTTCTATTTTTACTATAGACACCCCAAATTTGAACATACCTATCTCATGCATGTGTGATTTTCCAAGCATGCAGAGGTCAAAATGAGCTAAAATTTCTACCATGATTTTATATTGACCTAATGGACATGTCACCAAAATTTGGAGCAATTTGGAGTCATACATCTCCAAAAATACACTTAATTTAAATATTAGTATTTCACCAAATACTATAGCAAAAGTCTGACAAAAAATTCTCATTTTGATCAGAGCCTAGGTTTAATCTAATCACAAGCATGACCAAAATCTCAGGTAATGTGGACTTAGGGTTTGGCTTGGGCATTCATTTAAAGATCTTCTGTGATGGTAGTTTAACCTAGGAAACTAGCACGGGGTGAGGAGAGGTGAAACGAACCTGTAGGCAGGCTTGGCGGCGTGTGTGGTGGTAGTGCACCATGAAATTTCTCCTCTTTGGCAAGCTTGTTCCAAGCTATGATTTACAGTTTGCCTCAATCCAGGAGTCGATTTCCACTCCTCTCGACCTTTCTGAAGCTGATGGTGAGGTCCAATTGAGCTGATATTGGTTGTATAGTGATTTGCCATTATAGGGATTTCGGCCTCTACATTGGATGCTCCTCCTAGATGTCATGTGGCATGGAGCTTGCTGGAAATGGCTGGTAAATGTTGCTGATGCTCAGAAATAATCTTGAGAAGGGAGGAGGAGGCCACGTGGCCTCCATCCCCTCATTTCCTCCTTTATCTCTCCTCATTTTCTCCAAAATTCCTAAGCTACCCCCATGTATGTATTCTCTCTCTTAATTTTGGGGGTTAGGGGCTGTCATTGACCTCTTGGGCTGGTCATGGGCCTTGAGCCATGGGCTTAGTCCATTAGGAATGAGCTTGGCTCATATCATTTCCTCTCTTGAAGTCATAAGTTGACTTGTTGACTTTTTATGTTGACTTAATCAACATGATGAGTGAGCTGACCTCACTTGATGGTCATGGACCTAATGGTACCACCCAACTTAGGTTGGGACAGTGGTGCCCCACTTGGATTAATTGTGTCTTTAGGTGTGAGTTTGACCAAATTAAGGTTAGATTTGACTTGGGTCAACTTGGGTAATAGGTGACTCAATGACATGGCTTACGATTTACTTAGATTGTTATTAGGGTTAGGGGTAGGGGTGCAAGCGGTTTGGTTTGGGTCGGTTTGGACCAAAACCGAAACCAAATCGAAAATGGTCGGTTATTTTTTTCTCTAAACTGAACCAAACCTAAACCGATCGGTTCGGTTCACTAATCAGTGCGGTTTGAGGCGGTTTTTAGGAGTGATTTTCAACTTTATTATAATAATTTATATGACAAGCTGATATCATTATTTATGTATTATAGTTATTTTAATAACGTTTTCCTTTAATGATATAATATATAATAAAGTAGTGAAAATAACAAAATAATAATAACAAAATGTATAAACAACATTTATATTGTTAGACACAAATGATTTTTATCATACTTTAATCAATTTACAGATCATATGATGTGCGCCCTGTATTTCTATATTATATTAAAATGAAAAATATTAAGTATATGTCATGGTTATCAATTAGGACCATTAAATAAATCAGAATCATCTCATCACTTTGTACTATCATCTAAACTTTGATCCATCCAGCAGTCAAGATACTCCCACCGCTCGCAACAAAATAGTTACTTAAAAAACATTGATTTTCAGTAGTGAAAACAAAAAAAAACAAAAATATATAATAACGACATTGCTCTCAATCCACCAAGCGGCACGTATCTATATGATTATAAAACATATACATTAAATCTTTGTAAACTTTATAGTAGATCCGATCAAGCTTTGAAAAAAACTAAGTAATTGATACTTAACTATTCGACAAAATTTACTTCATCTTCATCCGCAATGGTTAGACAATATCCATTGTATCTTCATCTACATATGATACTTCCAACTCTAAAGAATTAAGAATGTAATTTATAAATAAATGTCATTTTGTTTAGTTTACACAATTTTATACATTCTATATTTTAAACTTAAATAATATTTACTTTTGTCAAACTTTTCGTATTTTCAACATCAATAAGCATCTCTTCCAAATCTATAAGGGTTGTCTTGAAACGAAGCTAATCACGCCATCACTCCATCAGATCATCACTCAATACTCAATAGTCAATATTCAATACTTCACTGAATTATGTGATATGCCTAACTCTGATTGTTTCTAATTGAATATTAATAATGTGACTTTTCGGTTCGGTTCGGTTTTCTCGGTTTACCGAAATTGAAAACCGCACCAAACCGAAAAGGGGGCGGTTATCCAAAATGAAAAACCACCCCAACACCGAACCGAGCAGTTCAGTTCGAATTTCAGTTTGGTTTGGGCGGTTCTAGCGGTTCGGACGGTTTTCGGTTTTTCATGCACACCCATAGTTAGGGGTATAATGGTGGGGCCAATGTATAACTAAGACCCCAATTTTTGCTAGTTTGACTTGGGTTACCTTGGGTCCTATAGTGGGTCCCATGTGACTACACCCTAACTCCATGGTTCAAACCTAGCCTGAACTCATGCCCACACCACATGTCCTAACCCAATCTAAGTAGAGGGGTCTAATAGGAAATGAGATGTTACAGTGACTCCATGTGTCTCCACTACATCACTCCATTCAGTGAAGGAGGTTCTTCCCGAGCCCCTGCTTTAGGAAGATGAGTTTTTTCCTCCTTATCCCTTCATTCTGATTGACATGTTGTGTCCACTTGCCCACACTGACTCACATCCTTCAGTCGTTGAGTTATTTCCTGAGGCCCCGCTCTAGGGAGGACTTTGTAGTGATGTTTCCCCCACCTCGGATGACACATCTTCGCTCTCTCCTCTCCCAGAGGAGTTGGTTGGTGATGAGGCCTCCCTCTTAGGAGACCTAGACTTGTCTGTCATATGTCCTGACTTTCTTAACACACTATTGCCACAAACCCTTGAGCCTACAGACAATGTGCTTGGCGGCCCTTCTCCCGTGGCCCTCGAGGCACCGCATTTCATCGGCTTCTTATTCGATGAGCACGCATTTAGGGCACATCACTTCTCTTTAGTTGTATAAGAGCATGTTGTACCACCACCTCACCATCGTTCGAGGTCTGAAACTCATAGGTCTATTCGTAATGAGTGATCCGAGACGATACTTAGATATTTTACTCCCCATCGGGACACCCATTTCAAGGGATTTTTATGGAAAATTTTATTAGATAAATTTGGGATATGTCTAAAATTTTGTGGCTCGAGCAAAATTTCATCTAGTAAAATTTGGACGGTATTCGATCCGGGTCTAGCAGATGTGCTTAGGTATCTATCGGGCGAGTGTATGTTGCGTTATGAATTATTTCCACAGGTTGATCACGATTGCCTCCTGCTTTACGTTCTACCCTGCTCTTGTTTCCTGTTTTTCCCCTGCCTAATATTTGCCCCACACGCTGCCCCTTTCATTCTCTGAAAGCTTTAAAAATTATTATTTATTTGATTATTTGGCATGCAAATTTGACTAATGAATTGTGAGTTTTTTAGGATGAGAGACTACTTCCAGATTTTGGGTCGCAGCGACAACATTAGCAGGACAGTTTGCAACATTTCTCCGATCGATGCTTGGACTTTCTACTTGCAAGTCACATCGAGTCTAGTCAGAGTCGAGTTTTTTCAACCCCAGGAGAATTGATGCAACCCGCATCGCTTCGTTATTATTATTATTATTATTATTATTATTATCACTGCACGAGTCTTTTATTATTGTAGCACACACTTTTGCGCATTTATTGGATTATTGTGTAGCGCCGAGTTGTATTGCACGTGTTATGAGCATTTGAATGTTAATTTTGTATCGCGCACTGCGCACACTTTCACGCAATTTTTGTTTTACTCATTGGTGTGACCGGCAAACGAGACCCTAAATGCATATGTCTGATAATTTAGGAGGTAGGTTAATAAGGAAAAGCAAATTTAATTAACTATTTTATTTTGTGTCATCCATTATGCCTATAATCGGTCTGTGCCTTGAAATCCCCTATATTTACAATTGCCAAAGCCTTCAAATTAAGTCTGATTTCATAGCATTCTGCCAACCCACTCCAAAAACCCATCTATTGAAAGCCCACTTAACCTATAAAATTAATAACCCTAATCTCCCATGCTATATAAACAAGTCCGCCCCTCCCATTGAAACTGGCTGAAATATAACGAACATGAATTTATTTTGAGTGTTTATATTGGCAGCCCGACTTTAGATATTGACAACCCATTGATTATTGGTGTTGAAACCGGAAACCGGCTTCTGTCGAGTTCGAACCCCTGGGGAAGGGGTGGTCGCGCACTTACTTCTCCTAGCAAGCTTTGTTGGTCGAAGACTTAGAGCTCAAAACTGACCCAAGGCTCTATCACGAAGGTCCCACCACACCCCCGGAAGATCTTAGAGCGCTTCTCCTTCTTAGCCAGTGCTGAGCTATGGGCACCTCAAGAAGCGTAGAAAGATCTGAGAATTAGAGAATTGGAAAGCTTGCCTTCCGAGGTATCCCTCAGTCTATTTATAAATTTCCAGACCTGACCTGCAAATAACGCAACTTTGCTGTTCCAAACGGTTATATGCAGCAAAAAAGAGATCTGCTAACAGCGAAACTCCGCTGTTCTGAAAAGCTAAATGCAGAACTAATCACATTTGACAGACCAAATTATATTAACCACATGATATTTGCACCCCACTCACAGGGGGGCTAGGACCAGCTCGCCACTTAACAGGGCGGGCGCGGCCGGGCTCGGGCAGCTCGCCACTCTCTTTAGGCGAGCGCGAGTCGGGCCCCTTCGGCTCGCCCGCGTCTTACATCGAGGCGGACCAACAATCTTTGTCGGATGGACATTTAGGCAAGTGCGGGCTGGCGAGCTGGCTTGCACGGTTCGCCCGCCTGCGTGGCGGAAGCGGGCCGGGTGCCCGCTGGGCTTGCCCGCCTGCTTGGCGGAAGTGGGCCGGGTGCCATTTGGGCTCGCCCGCCTATTGAACTGATGTGGGCCGACTGTCTTGGCTCGCCCGCCCGCCTGGCGGATGTGGGCCGGCTCGCATTGATGACCAATCTTCTGCCTTGTTGGAGCCACTCGGCGAACACTGGGTTGTACAATTGGCAGCCCAGAAAATCTATAATGCCAGCCCAATGACTATTGACAGTCCAGTTTTATATAATCGGAAAAGTGTAAAAACGCTGAATACGGGTTTTACACGCATTTTGAAAATAGGCATACTTTATGATATTCTTAGAAAAAGTGTTAATCATGAAAGTTGTAGATCTAGATGAGATATACAACTTCTATGTTGAACATTTTTCTAGAAAAATAATATAGTATACATATTTTCAAAAGGCGCGACACCAGGAGGAACTATTGCGAATCGCATACTTCCGCCCGGGTTTCGCCTCTTTTGAAAATAAACCTACTATATTGCATTTTTATAAAAAGTGGTCGACATGAAAGTTGTAGATTTCGTTAAGATCTGACACTTTTATGTTGAATAATTTTTTCTAAAAATGTCATATAGTAGACCTATTTTCAAAAGGCGCGTGTTCCGGTTTGCGATAAGGCGGTCCGCCCGCCCGGTATACCGGTTCTTGGTTGGTCAACTGTCATAGCGAGTTTTCATGCTTGACCGGATCGGTCGAGGGTCTGGTCAGCGGTCCCACAGGGCTAACCAGCTGGTGCCGTTCAAATTTTGAAAGCTCAGGCGAAGTTTATTTACGGTCATATTATATATTTAGAGCATTGTTACGAGCACACATATTTTGGATATTAGCACACCATTGATATGGGCACACCGTAAAATTTTATTTGCTACCCATTTTTTTAAGAGCACACATATTTGTTTTTTTTAAATGTTTGCTTGAGCAGGGTGTGCATGCTGATGCTGCTCGCCCGCCCAATGTGTTCTCAGGGTTGCTATCTGGATCAATCTTGGGAGAAGAAGCAAGGTCAGCAATAAACTCTTGAAATGAAAAGAACCGGGTCCATGGTAAGAACCGGGTAGACGTTGCTTAGAGCAGCCGATCTGGTAGAAATCTCATGGATCTTCAGAGAAGCAGCGACAACAAGATCTCGGAAGAAGCAGCAACGAGACACCCGCGGAGAAGCAAGGACGAGACGCCCATAGCAGCGGATGAATAGCCTTGAGGGGATTCTCGTCGACCGTAACTCTTCGTCAACCTCTTTCCCTGGTCCATGGTAAGGCTTTCAACTCAAAGAATGCTCCTTCGCGCACAGGTGGATATTGCCCCCATCAACCACCTTCTCATGTCTTCTTCTCTCAACGAAAATAGGGTTTTCCAGATCGGCTTGGAGGAAGACGACGCCCGAAAATGGAATTGAGACCGGCGACGTCGGAATGGGAGGAAGGCAACACCGGCCGGCGAGGTTGGGAGGAGGGGAAAGGGAGTTTAGGGTTTCACGGGATTTAAGTTTCACGGGAAAAGAAAGACGCGGAAATGGGGGGTGTGCGCGTAAGAGATATGCAGGAATACAAAAAATTAGGTATTATTTTACCTTTGGTGTGCGCATTTCCGCAATAGGTGTGCTTATTGTTTTGCTGGTCAAAAGCGGGAATAAACCTCTTTATTTTGTTGTCGTCGTTCTCTCAGTGCTGCTCTCAACCCGCGACAACCCCCCGCCTGCCTGCTCGACGGAAGGCGCGACACCGACTTTCCTTCCCTTTTCCCACCCCGTCCGGTTCCGGCGGCGTCTTTGGTGGTCCTTTCCGGAACCGGCGAAATCTCCTGCTGCTTCCCCCTTCCCCGACGGCAACCTCCGACAACCCGCACCATACCAGAGCCCCTCTTCGTTGACGCCGCCGCCTGTGGAGCCACCCCCAGCCTCTGGAGACATCGCCCGAGCATACCTAGGCGTCGGAGACCCCTCCTCCGTCCTCCGTCAGATCCAGTGGGCTCTGGTGCCCTCCTGTGACCTCCTCCAAAGACTCCGATGGGAACACACCTTCCTTCTTATTCCAGCCGCCTTCTCCACCTCTCCCTACCTAACTCCTGCCGCCAGAGCCTTCATCCACTCCCAGCGACTCTTCCACGTCCAGTCACTTTTCCGGCAACCTCCAGGCAGCCTAACTCCCTCTAGCTGCCCCTTTTTCATCCTTCCAGGAGAGTCGTCCGCTGCTGTCATTTTGTTCTGCGGTAACCTCTCAAACTCCTCACTGTCCTAGAGTTCATTTTTATGCTTAAACTTAAATGAATAGTGAATTGTTGGAGCTTGCCCTAGTTAATCGTCATCTCCTAGTTACCGTTATTCTCATATCTGGAATAGCGGCCACCTAATTGTCATGCCTATGGATTTAGTATTTGTTACGATCATGCACATGCGGTAGTCATACGTTCACGAGTAACACCTAGGTCGTTTTATTCGTTAGAATTATCCCGTGAAGTCCCCGTGCGTCACATTTATTTTAAAAGATCACAATTATTATATTTCAAAACTACAACCCTAGTTTTGAGATCACATCATTATCCTTGTTTGCCCTTCTCCGTCATTGACTTATACTTTAATGGGCTAATAACCTCTTGTCATACCTCAAGTCTGACCTCTAAAGTCGGATTTCTGACTTCGACATTTTGGTGCGCTGAGTGTGACATTTGAGAAGAAGGGGAAAACTATGAAATGGATAACTTTGGCGCGGATAAGCGTGTTGGAAGGAGATCGTGAGGCCTCACATGTCCTGGTGAGTTCGTCACTTTGGCAGACTTTAACAACTTCCACAGGATAATGGTGGAGTTGCTTCAGGGACTCACGCCCCTAGCGGAGACGTCAACGACCCCCCCGCCCATGGCCGCCCCTCTGAAATCCATGAACACCCCGAGCGCCCTAAGGAGCTCACCCCCGAGGATCACTAGAGACTTGCCCGCATCCACGCCGCGACCTTGGCCTCCATGCGGCTCCTTGAATTCAATCCTCTTTTGTGAGTAGATGTCCAACCTTTTTTGTGAGGAGAATCTAAGATCGCCCATCCTTGCCGGATTTCACAAACCGGCTCTGAACTATCACTCTGGGTAGGACGACCCTATAAACCACCTCCATTGATTTGAGGATGTGGTCTTGGCCCATAACATGATTGGTGCTTTCAGCTGTTGGCTCTTTGGTATTACCTTCAAGGGGAAGGCTCGTGACTGATTTCATTATCTCCCGGTGAGTTATATCTATTGCTGCAACTACCTTTGCCACTGGCTGATGTTGAGGTTCGCTGGTTGTAAGCATTGGTAGAAGGGGAAAGTAACACTCTTCACCATCCGACAGGGAGCTCAAGAGACTCTAGGTCATTACATTGACTATTTATATGAGGAGGTCATGTAGACCCAAAAGGTCGACAAGTTTATGATATAGCTCGCCCTAGTATGTAGACTGCATGAGGGATCTTCAAACTAGAAGTCAAATGCCTCCCACCACCCACCCAAATCTCCTTTGAAGAACTTATTGACTAGTGAAACTCGCTTTAAAAGAAAGAGGCCACAAACTGCTCCTTCTTGGGCCTCGCGGTAGGCCCGCGAAAACTCACCCAAATTAACCAGGGATCGACAACTCTAAATCAAGAGGAAATGAAAAAGATGAGAGGAAGGGTTTGTGATGCAACCTTCATCTCATCCTAAGTCACACATTTGAATTTTTAACATTTATTTATTATCGTGTATTTTTTCACGCACCTGCTTTTATTTGAAATTGTTCGGCTCTTCGGGTTGACCGTCCGATCAGATCTTAAATAAAAAGGGTCAGGTAATTTTGGTAGTTAGGACGTAACGGGCAAGCTTGAAGTTATTTAAAATGCATAAATTTTAATTTTAAAATTCAAAGACAAAATATTATTACCCTATGTTGAAAATAAATTCAACATTTGTATTCTCTTGGAATGAGTTTTATGGGGGGGGGATTAGTATTTGGAAACTAATAAGAGGAGAAAAAAAATCTTTTGAGAGCCAATAAGATTTCTGGCCAACAGATTATTTGGAAATATTAAAAAGTGTTTGGCCGGCCCATTAAAAGTTACTAAGTATTTGGCTTGTATCGGTTTGGTAATAATACTTTACTAAAATGTTAGTGAAATCATTCATTAAAAGGGTTGTCGCTCCACAGAAGTAGGGCAACTCGGATTAGAGAAATTGAAATTTCAATTCAATTTCTCTGTTGCCTGCACTGCTCTCCCATGCAAGTTGTCCCACCGACCAAAATCCCTGTACAAGCAAGCCCCGCTCTCTTCATCCATGCCGTGCCCGGTCACGGATCCAGAGCCGCGGCCCCCAGTGCCGCCTGCGCCTCTGCTCGTTCAAAGGCTGCCGTCCCGTGTGAGTTCCCGCAAGAGCCACCTACCGACGCTGCCTCCCCACCGAAGTTTTGCTGTTGGTCGTCGTCGACATCGACAAATCCTACTCCGACGATCCAGAGCATCTCCCCTCTCATGGCGTCGACCGACGTGGCCCTTCTACCGCATTTTTGCTGCCAGGTCGACGTCGACTACGAAAAACACTAATCCGTCGAGCCCGAGCAGTGTTGGATCCGACGACCTCTCCAGTCCAGTTCGCCCGTGGGTGTCCAAGATCGGCGAGGTGTTCCTGTGCTCAGATAGATTTGGATCAAACCGATTTCCACGGCGGTATCTTGCCCTGCCCTATGCCCTCACTTATTAGCTTTAATTTTATGTCGTTCGCCAAATAACTTTAAGCTTGCCTTCGAACGTTCACATATTTGAATTTCCGTTAATTTCATAAATTGTTGCTTGGGGTTTGTGCCCGTGGTTGTGAAAACTCGCTTGGCTTCGATCCGTTAGATGCTATGGAATCTCTATGAAATAACGACTAACGGACTTTGGGATATCCATCGTTACGACCATTGCACGCGCATGAACTCGATTTGGGCATTCTCGACCTCTTTTTAAATAAAAAACCAGATCATTTTCAAAACCCCTATATATTATTTTATAACAATTATATTAATTTGTTTAAAAATATATATAATTTTGAAAACTCCCAATTTGAGTTTACATCACTTTGTTGATGACCGTCCCATAGACGTTGGGGAATGCAGAACGAAAAACTCTCAATTTGATCACAAGACCGTCATGGAGACCACAGGGTAGGCCTTGCTTGTTCAAGAGATAATTACCCAATTTGCCAGAGAGACATTAAGGCATTGATCGAAGAGGGCGACTTCCCTCTCCACCTAGTGAAGCACTGACAATTGGTTGGCAAGGTATCATCATGGAGGTTTGGCGCTCTACTGTGATTTCCGCAAGGTGGAAGACCATGACTCGACGACCTGCTAGGGATTCTCGTGACCCGATAGATCAGATACCAAAGAAGGAAGACTATTGCAGAGCGACCTTGAAGGAGTCGATTCCAACCTTGCGGCAGTCAAATCTCGGGTTTTGAGCGAAGCACCTAAGCTACCTCATTGCGAGAAACGTGAGGATGTCATCACACGAGGTGACATCTGCTTGATTCGTGGAGGGGCATGTTGTTAGGTCTCACACACATGTACTTTGTTTTTCAGTAGGATGTAGTGTAACGCCCAAAGTTATGTAGTATTAATAAATTCTATGGTGGTGTGCGTATAGAGGCCTTGGGTGTACAAATAGACGTCTTTATTAGGTTTAAAGCCGAGGTCCCAGCTAAAACCCAGTTTTCTCCCTCCCCTTTTTATCGTGAAATTAGAGTTGTCGCTCCTCCCAATCGCGCCGAGGAGCGCGATTAAGAGCTTCTCCCTGCTGCACCAACATGATAAAGGATGGGGACTTTCTCCTCTGTCGCCAACCAAGTTGGAGGAAGTTGCTCTTCTAGGAGAAAGAAGTCGACCACCCATTTTCATTTTGTCGAGGCTCTGTTGCTGCACCGAAGAGGAAGCAAATTGTCGATTTGCTTTATTGCCCTTGCTGTGGCCAAAATCCTCCTTTCTTTGATTCAATGCAAGTCATCGTATTACCTCTTTCATGGGGTGAGTTGTACAGGAAAACCATCTCATGATCGTTGGTAAGGTACGTCATAGAGGAAGAGGTGCCACGATTGTTGGAAGAGATCCATTCAGGTTGAATTAGCCATTTTGGGAGACGTATGCTAGAGAAAAGAGTGCTTAGACATGGTTACTTTTGGCTGACCATTCAGAAGGATGTATACAGTTTTGCTCGACTATGCAAAAAATGACAATTCTATGTATCTCTAGTTACAACCAACACAACGCTTGAGGTCTATCTTTGCCCCATGACAGTTTGCAATATGAGGGATGGATTTGCTCGGGCCATTTCTGCAAGCCAGCGGTCATCACAAGTTTATCTTAGTTATGATTGATTATTTGTCCAAGAGGATCAAAGAAAAGGTCCTTGGTAAAACAACAACCCATGTCGTAAAGAACTTCCTTTGGGGAGAAATAATCTACAAATACGCTGTGTCACTCGCTATCATCACTAACAATAACCCCCAATTCACGAGTCTCAGATTAGTAGAATTATGCGAAGCGATCGGGACCGACCTGCACTTCGCTTCAGTTCACCACCCTTGCAGGACAAGTCAAAAGACTCAAAACAACCAACAAGTTATTATTGAGCTTAATAAAAAAAGGTGGAGAACATAAAAGGAAATTGGGTAGAGTTTCTTCCCCCTGGCCTTTGGGCCCTTAGAACTATCATTAATGCATCTGCATCCACTATGGAGATTCCTTTCAAACTTTCACATGAGTCCGAGGCTCTCATTTCGGTGGATTTCAAGGTGAGAAGCCCCCCGAGTCATCACTTCCTAGGAAGATATAGAAGAGTGGTGGTTGAAAATGAGGAACAATTAAAGGTCACCCCAGACCTCGTAAAAGAGCTCAGAAACCTCGTTGTTGTCAGACAAGGAGAAATCAAAAGAAGGATGGCGAAACATTTCGATAAATACGTCTGAATCAAGCAATTTCAAAAAGGGGACTTGGTGCAAAGAAAGTGAATGTCATCAAAGATCTGCCACCATCGACAAGCTCAATTCTAATTGGGAAGAAGCCTTCCTGGTCTGGGAGACTCTCCAAACTGGAGGCTACCATTTATCAATGTGCAAGGAAGAGGATCTCAGAAACACGTGGAATGACAATGACCTAAAAAGGTATTACCCGTAAAACCTCGCCTTACGGGCCATGAGGTATGACCTTTGTCGCATGCATTCTCCATTAGCTTGAAAATTGTCATTGGATTAATCTAACAAAAACAACCTCTACGATATGTAATGTTTGTTTTTCTCTAGAAACAATTATCATAAACTCGCCAAATAATCCACCTCCTCAAGGTCCCTATGGACATACGACATCCGAGAGTTTGTCGATCCTTAGTTTTATTAGGGACCGGGGTGCGACATTCAACTCTCTTAATAATCCATCTCGCTAGTGACTCCGCAGACACGCGGTAGCCGGGAGTGTGTCGATCCTTTGTTTAATCTTGGACTGCAAACGACATTCAACTTGATAAATAATCCACCTCTCTAGGTGTCCTGCGAACATGTGATAGCTGAGCGTGTGTCAATCCTTAGTCCGGTCTAGGACTACGACACGACATTTAGCTTGCTAAATAATCCACCTCATTAGGTGCCACACAGATATACGATAGTCGCAAGAGTGTCTATCCTTAGTCTGGTCAGGGACCGTAATGCGACATTCAACTTGCTAAATAATCCACCATCTGACGGGACCGACGAACATGCGGCGGTCGAAAGTATGTTGATCCTTAATCTGGTATAAGACTTCAGTGCGAGACCCGATTCATTAAATAATCTACCTCGCCAGGGGCCCCACAGACATACAACAACGAGAATGTGTCTGCCCTTAGTTTTGTTTAGGATCGCAACGCGACATTCAACTCGCTTAATAATCCACCTCACCAGGGCCCCCACCGACATGCGGCAGCCGGGTGTGTGTCGATACTTAGCCCAGTTTGGGAGCGCGACAAAACATCCAACTTGATAAATAATCAACCTCGTTAGTGGCCCCACAAAGTGTGCCAATACTTAGTCCAGTCTAGGATCATACCGCGACATTCAACTCACTAAATAATCCACGTCGCTAGGATAACGCCGTCTTGCCTGTACTTTGGGCATCCCAGAACTGTGTTCGCTGTGGACAATTCCTCCAAATATGACCACTCTACCTTTAGTGGTAACACATCAATGCCTTCTTCATCAATGCAAATCTAGCTTATGCATTCCCAGATCCTTCCCGAGCTGCCCCTCTCGTCTTACTACAATCAATAGATGCTTACCCCAAAAGTGGGGTCCGCCAACACTACAGAACAAAAATGCTCATGTGTCCTTTTCCAGATCTACTGTATCCTTCACATACAGTAGACTAAACGGCGATGCTCATGTGACCTTTTCCAGATCTATTATATCCTTCACATACAATAGTGTGGTCTGCATATGTTTGTAGGATGCCGAGAGGGAGGTAAGGAACAACAAAGCTTTGTCTTTTTCCTCCACCTTCACAACAACTGCATGCAATTTGTTGAGAAGCCCATTGAACACGTTGAAGTTCTCTTGCAAGTTACCCGGTGCCGTATAATCGTTTCTTTAGAAACAACCCCGTGGTCAATATCTTGCTCAAGTACTTTCCTTTAAGCTTCACTCAAATCTTGACTACAAACTCTTTGACGCCAATGCTGAACAACATCTTATCATCGACGCACATCCTGATAGCTTTGGTGGCCTTCACATCCAAGTCAAGGCACTCATAATCCTTCATCGGAGTGGGCAATGAATCACACCCCCGCAACACTCGTATTAAAGCTTATTAAACCAACATGTCCTCGACCCAAATCTATGATAGGTGACAACTCTCATTGCTCTCAAATTTCTCTACAGACTATCGAGCCAACATTGCATTTTGCTCCGCCATAGCCACCCGGTGCCTCTAGACGATGTGATTAATTCATGGATCAGATTTGTGAAGGTATGTGGTGGACCAATTTCTTCAACTATCATTGACCCAAACCTAAACTAGAACATCCAATCAATCTCCTACCATACTTAACTGTAATACCCTTTGTTTGGGAGCCGAGAACAGTTCCCACAGGTGCATCCACAAATACATATAATCAAGAACACAACACACATGCAATATATCTATATATATATATCTATACTATTATAAAAAGAAATATAGTGGCATGCAAGTCGCATGAGCTCAAAATTACTCTAAAAATTTGGGCCGTCAGATATGGCCTCATAATTTCCGAACCGCACGGTTTAGGGGAAAAACCTAACACTACACTCTTTTTATCTATTCCCCTTACCCTGCTCTCCCGATGCCCTCCCGATCGCTACAGATGAGTATGCCATCTATCGCGGATCTTACTCTATTTGCTGGAGCTTCGTTGCTCGCCTCCGATCATTTTTCGGTAAGAATTTTCTCTTTTTTGGCGTTTCACAACGCCCTCCTAGGGCATTCGCAGTGAGCGGTTTTGGATTTTACATTTTCCCTTTTCCCTGTTCCATATTTGCAGTGGAAGAGGTCGTGGAGGTGAAGCACTTTCTTCTTCATCTGCTTCCTGATTGTTCATGATGGGGGAAAAGTGGAAAACGAGGACTGCTTGCTAGGTATGCACGATCTTGCTTCTCCTTCAAGTTACTATCAGACCAGTTTGCCCTTCACAGATTCGAGTGCCTGTCTTCCATTGATTCACCTCTTTGTGCTAGGAGATATGCCCATGGTATGATCATCTCTCACAAAACCATATAAGAAATCCCGCGACATGTCTGCTCACTGGTTTCTGTTTCTAGGTGGGCAATCTTCCACTTGAGTGATTGAAGCTGGTGCTCCATGGAAAAACCCTACAAGAAACAAAGACATTGTTTAAATGAGGGTAATTTACAATCGTTTTGTTGCGTTTAGACATTGTTTGATATCTGCCTAGCTAGCACCATCACTAGGATTGTGGGAATTGACTTCTTTGAGCCGTTTGATGTCAGTTCCTCTTAGTTTCATGTTTCTAGGTTTGGTGTTAAATTTACATTCAAAACACCATGAACAATAAATTTTCTTGCACGATACTTAGTTGATTGAATGCATATATGGCTATCATTTGGCTTTGTACGTAAATGGATTAAAATTTAGATCAAATTAATGAACCAAGCCTAGGGTCGGATTGTGCTTGAATTGAGAATGTTTGGATTGGAACGACATTGAATAAATTATTTTCATGACTAGACATGGTTGTACATTGAATTAGATATTTCTATGCAGGGTCTTGGGTTAATTGAATCCCCTTTTTAAGAACTAAAATTGTTGAAATACCTGAATAAGTTTACTCTAATACCTACCTACTCCACTTCCTCGCCAATCCACTGGTCCTCTTTGCAACTCTAATTAAGGCAGTGGTTTTGACGTCATTCGACGATTAGGACTTTTGCGAACCTTGAGCATACGTTGTTCAACGGATTGCAATATGCATTGTTATTTTTCAATGGGTGGAGGTGTATGATTGCACCCCTCGTGCCTTTTATCGGATTATTAGTACTTTCTTTGCATTCATATGATTCATAGTGTGTGGTTGTGCATATGTGGGATTGTGATTGTTATATATATATATGTATGTATCTCTCTCTCTCTCTCTTTATATATATATATATACACACATATATACATACACACACACACACGAGTGACAAGCACGGTCCTTCGGCCCAGAGGGCATTCGGCGGGGGAGCGACATTTGTCGCGGGGGCGGCATTTGTCGCGACGGCGGCATATGTCGCTGGGGGCATTTGTCGCGGGGGCATTTGTCGCGGGGTCGACATTTGTTGGAGAGGGGGGACATTTGTCGTGGGCGGCGAGATTTGTCATGGGCGGCGACATTTGTCGTGGGCGGCAACATTTATCGTGGGTGACGACATTTATCTGGGGCTGCATCATTTGTTGGGGGCGTTATTTGTTCTTTCAGTACATATGTTTTACCAACTATTAACATAGGGGCCAATGGTTTATGATCAGCCTTCTGAAACTAAGAAATAAACTTAGGGATTGATGGTCATGCATCAATTAGGAAAAAATGAAAAGAGGGTTGCAGATTTTAGATGAGGTAAAATCAGAAGTTATGAGCAGCTACAAAGCCATATTGAATTTTGAGTATGAATGTAAGCACATTTGTTGTCGCAAACACATAAAAGAACCACTTCTTGTTAAGAACCACTTCATGTTAAGTTTACATTAATCTAATAATGGGCATTATCTCAAACCATGCCTCCAATAAGTCCCATTCTAAGAATAAATAATCGTATATGCATAATGCTCTGGGAATACATAACTAATGTTGAAGTAAAAACATCAATAATGCTTCCTGAACATTTGAAGTGGGAAGTGAAACCATACAATGAGGTGAAGGATTTGTAGGCGCCAACCTTAGACTGCAGATAAGAGAAGATGTGCCATACCTCTTTTAAGAATGGGGTTTCGGAACAGGTTTCAGTTGAATGCTTCGACTGAGTAGCATCAGTTCAATCCCAATTGTTGTATAACTCTCAAGGAAACATTTGTTTAAACTGAAGGGAAAGAGGCCGAACCGAGAAAATTATGATTTCAAAGTGTAGAGATCTTCAGTTGGTTTGGAATCAAATACATAGATGGTTGATATATTATATGAATTATGATTTCATGAATTGGTGGTTCTTATATTTTTGAGGTATATAAGATTTTATGAAACTCTATCAAAATGTATTTCTTATGTAATATACTTTATTTGTGGAAACAAACAAAGTGGTAAATAAAGTTACAAAAAAATAAGACTAATTTAGCATTACCATATGAATAATCAAAGTTCATCAATACTTAATGAAGAAGGGAAGATGACATTGAGTAAAATCAAGCAATATACTCATCTTAATGAGAAGAATGCCTACACAACCCTAATTAATGAAATGAGTGCATTCATTCAATGGGCCATTCACAATTAAAAATCCATAATTCTAACACTCGCATATTCGACCTCTCTGTTCTTAGATTAAAATTTTTCCGTCATTGTTGAGTGCAAGAGATCATGCCTCTATTAGAACAACAATCCCTTCTGATGGATCAAATGTAATTGGGTGAATTTGCCTTAATTAGGGTTGCAAAGAGGACCAGTGGATTGGCGAGGAAGTGGAGTAGGTAGGTATTAGAGTAATCTTATTCAGGTATTTCAATAATTTTTGTTCTTAAAATGAGGATTCAATTAACCCAAGACCTTACATAAAAATACCTTATTGAATGTTCAACCAGGCCTGGTTCATTAATTTGATCTAAATTTCAATCCATTTAAGTACAAAGCCAAATGAGTCATATATGCATTCGATCAACTAAGTATTGTGCAACAAAATATCTATTGTTCATGTTGTTCTTAATGTCAATTTAACACCAAACCTAGAAACATGAAATGAAGAGGAATTGACATCAAATAGCTCAAAGAAGTCAATTCCCACAATCCTAGTGATGGTGCTAGCTAGGCAGATATCAAACAATGTCTAAACGCAACAGAACGATTGTGAATTACCCTCATTTTAATAGTGTCTTCGTTTCTTGTAGGGTTTTTCCATTGAACACCTGCTTCAATCATTCAGGTGGAAGATTGCTCACCTAGAAATAGAAACCAGTGAGCCGACATGCCGCGAGATTTCTTCTGGGGTTTTGTGAGAGACGATTATACCATGGACATATCTCCTGGCACAAAAGGCGAATCAATAGCAGGCAGACACTCAAATCCGTGAAGGGCGAACTGGTCTGATAGCAACTTGTAGTAGAAGCAAGATCGCACATACCTAACAACCAGTCCTCGTTTTCCCCCATCATGAACAATCAAGAAGCAGATGAAGAAGAAAGTGCTTCACCTCTACGACCTCTTTCACTGCAGATGTGGAACAGGGAAAGGGGAAAATGTGAAATCCAAAACCGCTCACTGTGAATGTCCTAAGAGGGAATTTTGAAATGCCAAAAAAGAGAAAATTCTTACCGAAGAATGATTAGAGGCGAGCGACGAAGAAGCTCCGACAAACAGAGATGGATCCGCGGTAGACGACGTGCTCATCAACAACAATCGGCAAAGGACCGACAAAAATAGTGCGTAGAAGAGGAAAATCACGATAGTTATTGACGGAGGCTGGAGCTCGGTGAGGAGGAGGGAGCGTAGATTGAGCAAGATTGCGGCGATGCCTGGAGTTGGAGGAAGGATCCGTGCCGTTGTGACATAGAAGGGAAAACTCGAAGACGCCATCAAGAGTGGGATATGAGTAGCGTCGGGTGGGCATCAGGAGGGCAAAGCAAGGGGAAAGAGGTCAGAGAGGGGTGCAAGCAAGTCTTCGGGTATGCGGTCAAAGAGGTCAGAGGAAAGGTCAGACTCATAAATCGTACATCACAGTCAGACACTATGGACTTGGGAAGTCACTAGTTAGTATAGTTGAAAATTGTCTCTCATGGTGTGTTGCGACAGACAATTAAATGGGTCATCTTCGAAAACTGCCGATTACCACCAAAATCGAATCATGCTTCCTCAATGTGCGAGGGAGCCCCAGTATGAAATCCATGCTAATATCAACCCAAGGGTGATGTGGGATCAGGAGGGGGGGGGGGTATAAAGCCCTTTATTCTGCTTAGTGCCCTTCGCGGTCTGACATGTGCCGAAGTGACAGACAACATGCGCCACATCCTTTCTCAAAGTCGGCCAATAACAACGATCCTCAACCAGAACAATCGTCTTGTCCCTGCCAAAGTGGCCAGCGACACCACCTGCATGCATCTTCCTAATCAGGAAGTCCCAGAATGAGATCCAGAGAATGCAAAGACAAGACCCACGATATAAATATCCCTCTACAATATCAAACCCATCAGTGGGCTCAGGACGATCCCTCAAAAATCCCAAATAGATCTCACAAAAGTCGGGGCAGGCGGGATAATCACTAGATAAACGATCAAAACTAGTCGCGCTAGCGCTCAGTGTGCGCAGTAGGGTGATACGTCGACTAAGAAGCATCGACAAGTTTGTTCTCAACACCCGCGTGGTGTTTAAGAACATATTAAAAGTCCTGAAAGTATTCAACCCACTTGGTATATCTATGCCCCAATTTGCGTTGCGAATCAAGGTAGCATATGGACTGGTGATCGGAGTATAAAACAAATTCCCATGGAGGAGAGTGTCTATAATACCAAAACGACTGCACTACAACATAAAACTCCATAATTATAGTTTGAGTACTTCTGGCGGCTTCATTCAGCTTCTCACTAAAGTAAGAAACTGCATGTCCTTCCTGGTTCCACTCCATCGATCCCATCTCCAGATGCGTCGCAAACTACCTCAAAACACCATGGAGAAATCGGGCAATCTCTACACAGGTGCGATCGTCAGTTTTTTCCTTGATCTCATTAAAGGCGCGAGCAGCCGTCCACTGAAAATTTCCCTTCCGTTGGTAGCTCGTGAAGGGGGCCATAATGGTGCTAAATCCCCAGACAAAGCTCCCGTAAAAGTGGCTAGTTTGTGTAAGCTATGGGCCTCAGTGATAGTGAAGGGAATGAGCTGCACACGAATAGATCAGACCTTGTCCGGGTCAACAGACACGCCGAATGCTGATATGATGAACCCGAGGAAGTGCACAAAATCAGTCAGGAAGGAACACTTCTTCAAGTTCACATATAGCTTCTCCTTTTGGAGAACATCAAATACGAGGCTCAGATGGATCAGATGGTCATCAAAAAAGTGGATATAAATTAAAATATCATAAAAGTAGACGACCAAGAATTTGCCCATGAAGTACCAAAAAATCTGGGGCATGACACACAAAGTTGCTGGGGGCGTTGGACAGCCCAAATGACATGACCAACCACTCATAAAGACCATCTTTGGTCTTAAAAACCGTTTTCTTTTTATCTCACTGACGTACTCTAATCTGGTGATACCAACTGTGAAGATCGATCTTCAAAATAACTGGACACCGACCATCGTATCAAGTAAATCGTCCAACCGGGGATGTAAAAACGATACTGTAATCTTGTTGATAGCCCTACTATTAATACACATTCTCCAACTCCCATCCTTCAGGGTGAGAAGGGCTGGGACTGCGCACAGACTCAAACTCTCTCAAATGAAATGCTTCCTCAGCAACTTATCAACTTGCCACTTGAGCTCAACATGCTTATACAGATTCATCCAATAATGTGGTAAGTTCGAGAGTGAAGCTATCGGTGTCAAGTCTATGTCATGCTGAATGTCTTGTAACAGAGGTAACTCATCACGGAGCTCATTCGGGATGGGATCACCATAATCATCCAGAAGTCACCGGACCTCAGGTGGTGGCTCAGGGATCTTCGTAGAGCTCTCAGAAGCCATGGTGGTTGCCACTATGCAAAAGATACTGGCGCTGACACTCTCTTTCATAAACTCGCTGCGATGCAGTATGTGCAACGACATAGACGAGCTCGTACTAGTAAAGAGTATGACCTTCCCCGATGATTTCTCCTTGGGTTGGGTTGGTGTCAACGTGATCTTACGACCCTTGTCGTAGAATACATACATGTTCGAGCGACCGAAACACGTGTTATCACAATCGTATAGCCAAGGTCTCTCTAAAACAATGTGGGCGATATCCATAAGGATGACATCACACTAAACACTGTCCTCAAATGAAGCAAGAGTGATCGTAACTAGGCACCTCTGTGTGACCTGTATAGCATTCTTGTTGGCCCAAGCGACTTTATAAGGATGTGGATGAGGCTCATGAGTCACCTGCATTTGCTCTAATGTTCGCTGGGCCATGGTGTTCACACAACTCTCGCTATCAATGGAAAGCTTGCAGGGTTTGCCTGCGCCGGGAAAGTAAGTATAAAAGGTCGTCGTACGACGCCAATCCTTATCGATACGCCGTACGTGGGGTCTAGAGGAGTCGTCGTATAACACCTAACTCTAGAGTGCTCTCAACATTACTCTCCCAATCGTCCTCGACGGTGGCAACAACCTCCTTATTAGGTATCTCTTCAGCATCAACACTAGGTTTGCCTTCGTCAAATAATAGATTTCTTGTAGGGCATTGGTCCGCCACATGGCCCCTACCCGAGCAGCGATAACACTAGATGTTCCCCGACTTGGGGGCCGTGGAAGGTCCAATGGAGACAGCCTTGCCCTTCGAGTCCGTGGGAGCATTAGAGGGCCCTGCAGGGGTGGAAGTGGCCGATGGTGTCCTCCTAAATGTGGACCCGTCTGACTTGGAAAAAGTCTGATGGGAGCCAACGAGTCACATGTATTGCTCATACTCGAGGGCCATCTGATAAACTTGCTCGACCGTCTCTAACCAGTGGGGAATAAGTTCCCTACGTAATTTCGATTTTGGCCCAGTACGGAATCAGGCAGCGATAACACTAGTCTCCTCTCACAGATCACTCCTCACTGCTAGCTTATCAAATCGAGACATGTACTCCACTACAGATTGTGTTCCCTAGCACAACACAAAAAGCTGATCTAATAACAGATAGGAGGTGGGAAGGTTTTTTCCTTCAGTCGACATTTCATGTCTTCCCAGTGGATAATAGGTCGGTACCCGTCTCGTTGTAGAGACCTCTCTAAATTGATCCAGAAAATTTTGGCTGGATTGACCGTTTTAATTTTTGCGTGCCTAACACAACGCTCGTCACTCATGTCATACCACTCAAAGTAGTGGTACATCTGCTGAAGCCAATCGCTAAAAGTTTTCGGGTCAAGCCGACCATCGAAGGTGAGGACAATAATGCGTATGCGACAGGTAATATCGTGATCAGTGTGTGGTGATGGACGTAGCTCATGATAATCATCAAAGTAATCATCCGGTCCATAGCCATAGCGGTCCTGAACTCTATCCTTTGGAGCTGGATGTCGTGGGGGAGCAGGTGCAGGCTGACGGACTCGAACGTAATCAAGAAGTCTTTTTCGGTGTGGAGCAAGCTCTTGAAGTGGAGCGGCCTCTCATGGTGGTTGATTCCTAACACACACGTCTTGTGGTGGGAGGACAACCCGTCCTTCCTCAAAGTGAACATCAAGTGGAGTGAGTGAGTTGTCTCTGCTTTGGGAAGTGGTGTGCTCTCGCTGAATCTCTAGGTTGCCGACACGGGTGCAAAGATCGCCATATAGTGTCGTCATTCGATCAAATTGATCTAACATCAAGCGTTGGAACCTCGCTTATGTCATCTCCAAATGGATTTGGTGGCTCTCTCGATGATTAGATTCACGTCAGACATGGTTTGACAGTAAGACCTACCACTACGCAACATGCATGTGCCATTAACTAGCTCTGATACCAAATTTGACGCAGGATAGACCGTGTAAGGCTTGTACTGACTCTAATGCAAGCCTTGGTGAATGTTGAGTGTGGACTTGTGCAATCTCTACCTAGATGATGCAAAATGAAAATTTTAAATCAATCCGGAAATTAACCTTAGCGAATACCAATTTATAAGTTCAGCGAATTAACACAACATTCACTAGCTTTTCAAGTGACCAAACAATGTTACATTCAATTTCATATAAAGCACGATCAACATTAACCAGCACGAATTAATTTATAAAATTTTAGAAAATTGAGAATGAATAACATACAAATCAAAAGCCCCAACAAATACGTAATATCTTCCAAATATTAAAAAAAATAAATTAACACAATAAATGAAATACTCAAAAAATAGGGATCCGACGGTGGTGGAAGGCGGTGTCTGTGGCAGAACGAATGAAGGTGGCTCCACGACAAGAAGAAAGGGACTAATGAGGTGGCTCCATGACAAAATGAATAACGATGGAAGAAATGAACCTGGAATGCGTGAAATAGAGAGGGGGCTTGACCAGCAAGGGGAGTAATGAATAGGAGAGGAGAATTTGTGGGGGATTGGGGTTGAATGCATGGGAAGTAGGGGTGGTTAATGGCATGAAGATGGTGGTTCCACAGGAGGATGGAGAGGGCTGGGATGACGGTTAATGGCAGGAAGATGAACAATGTCTACGGGACTGTGCGGTGGTCGGTCCACAACAGAGAGATGGTGTGGGAGGAACAAAATAGGGCAACTGCAGGGTCTGTGGAGGCCACAAAGTGGGCAGTTTCGGAGCGGCGGATTAGCTGACACCGGAAGGCTGGTCGTGCGGGTAAGGGTTGCGATAGTGGCGGAAACGAAGGAGGGTGTTGCGTTGGAATGGAGGTCGGCGGAGGCTTGCTAGAGGAGGCATAGTGGGGATTGCATGGACGTGGGATGAGACGGTTGACGGTGGGGAGTTACGACATTGAGCGAAAGATATTGAATAGATGTGGGAGAGGGGAAGTCCACGGGAAGATTAACACAAATGTCGGAACAATAAAAAAAAAGGATAACTGAACTTCAAAGCTTCGCACACAAAGTTGCGCGGCGGCACACCATGAATTGATTGCGGATTCTGGAATCTCTACGGTTTCAGATTGTTAATCCGATCGGCTCTTGCTCGTGTACACATGAGCGTCCCGCTGAGTCACGGCCTGCACGCCAATGTCGATCCCCATCAGGTCAGTTTTGGTGCTGAACGATTAGCCTGCGGATCTTCCTACATGGAGCACAGTGGTGACGCTGATCGGGCTGGATTCCAGAGTTGCGAGGTAATCTATGCTGTACAGGACGCGGAATTTCTCTCTCTCTCTTACTATCTCTCTTCCCTTTTTCTCTTTCCTACTGTCTTCTCTGTTTACTTGAAGTAGAAGATGGGGTTAAGATAAAGATGGAGGAAGAAGGCATAACAGATAAGCCATGAGAGCCACTACAATGCTGGTTCGGATCACAGCTTTATCTCCTCTCACTTTCCTCTAAAAAACAGTACCTTCTCCCCATTGACATAAAGAGAACATGCAAATGGTCATTTCCATTCTCTCCCTTTTCCATCCTCCATTTATTTCCTTCAAGCCCAACTTAATTTCCTTCCTCTTCATTTGATCTCTGCAAAAGAAAATGCTTATTTTGATCTCTGTTTCGTATCTGATTTGAGTGATTTCAATAGTTACTCTGTTATATAGGGTCTCTGCTCATAAATTTTTTAATTTGTGCAGAAGAAGATTAGATGTAGTGCTCATCAATTATTTGATTTTTGTTGTTTGGATCTCCAATTTCTATTTATTTGTGCTGAATATTTTAATTCCTACGTTTGAATCTCAATATAGTATGAAGACTGATAGATTTTTGGATCAACCAATGTGTTCTTGGAAGTTGTAATTTTAATTCCTGTTTTTGAATGTCATCCTACAATTGAATAGAAAAATTGATAGATTCTATTCCTGTGTCTGAAAACCTTCCTGCAAACGAACAAAGTAATTGATTTTGACCAAATTTCAAAATCTCTTGTTACGGTTTAGATAATTTCTCGGGAGGAATCTTAGAAGGGAAGGGGGACCGACGACTGTGAGGGAGAAGAAAGGAAGAAGAATAGAGAGGAAACTTAAGGAACAACTCTAATTTCTTTCATTCAACATACCTCCACACAAAACCCCCTCCTCCTTATATAGATGAGGGGGAGCAACCATGAAAGGAATTACAAAATAATGGGTTTAATTAATTAATATCAATCAATTAATTCATACAAATTGATTACAAGAATTTGACCATGACAGCTTCCATATACCTCCTTCATAAATGCTGTCGAGGGGGTCCACCTGAGTAAATTTACCAATTAATTAATAATAATATATTTCGCCAAAGTGACTTTCATATGCACGCTCCATAAATTCTGATGAAGGGGGCCCACTTGAGTGAATGTGCTCTAATAATAGAATGTGCCTGTGTAACAAATTGACCACGAAAACTTCCATATGCGCGCTCTATAAATTCTATCAGGGGGGGGGGTCCACCTTAGTAAATTTGCCAATTAATTAATAATAATATTTCACCATGGTGGCTTCCATATGCGCGTTCCATAAATTCTGACGAGAGAGATCCACTTGATTGAATGTGCCCGCATAATAGAATGTGCCCGCGTAACACTATACCTGCCCTTGAAAATCGACCTTGTCCTCAAGCTTGAACCTCCAATATTTATTAATTACTTTAATAGTGGACGCAATATGGGGTTTGTAAATTGAAGATCTAGAGGAGAGAAACACAAGTAATAAAAGAAAATTGTTATGTGAGTGGTAAGGAGGAAGGAGACAAAAAAAGAGCATGGAAATTGTGTGTGTGTGTGTGTGTGTGTGGGGGGGGGGGGGTTCAAGGAGGGAAATACATGGAAGACACAATCATTTGTGCCAATAATTAATAAGAAGAAACTGTTAGGTGGGGGGTCTCAAAGAGAAAAAATTTAAAAGATCTTTGGCGTATTTGGGTGGGTAAGTGGGTGAGGTTTTGAGTGAATGAAAGGAGGTGTAAGGAAAGAAGTGAAGGGTAATAGGAATGACAGGAAGTAGGTCCTTGAGGCCTGTGCCAAAAGGGTTGATGGACAGAGATGGGCGACAGGAGAACCAAGTAAGAGAGGGGCAACACAAAAAAAAATCAATGATGTCAGGACAAAAAACGAAAAATCGAACATGGGTGAAAGACCGGGAGCAGGCGCTCCTTGCGGAAGAGGGTCGATGATAACTGGAGGTGCGACTGTGCCGTCGTTTCCTTTGGTAGAGGGGAAAAGAAGAGTGCACAATGGTCGTATATCCTGAACGAACAATGGGTTCGCCGGCTTCGGTAGGACATCCAGTAGAATTGTTGGCTCTTGCGGGGTTGGTGCAAGAACCTCCGGTTCTAGTTTCTCGACGCTTGAAGGGGAAGGTGGGACGGGCTGCTCGACGTTGGAAGGGGAACGTTGGGCGTGCTACTTGACACTGGAAAGGAGATGTGGGGAGGTCTGCTCAACGCTGTAGGGGGAGCAAGCATCCTTCTGCGGTTCCCCAGCGATGAGCATCGAGTGAAGTGCCATAGCGGACTCCTTGATGCGTTTGGCGTTGGCTAGGTTGTTAGCAATGATGGTAGACATAGCTCGGAGGTCATTGCGGATGTAGTGGATGAGGTGGAGGTCAAGCACGGTGCTGGTTCCCGGCGGCTGCATGGGCAGCGGGCGGAGAGCGACAGGTTAGACCATTGTTACGGTTTACATTATTTCCTGGGAGGAATCCGGCAAGGGAGGGGCCGACGGTGGTCAGGAGTAGAAAGAAGGAAGAAGAGCGGAAACTTAGAGAGCAACCCAAATTTCTTTCATACATTCAAGATACCTCCACACAAAAATTCCTTCCCCTTACATAGACGAGGGAGGACAACCATAAAAGGAATTATAAAATAATGTATTCAATTAATTAATATCAATAAATTAATTCATACAAATTAATTACAAGAATTTGACCATGACAACTTCCATATACGTGTTCCCTAAATTCTGTCGAGGAGGGTCCACCTGAATAAATTTGCCAATTAATTAATAATAATATATTTCGCCAAGGCACCTTTCATATGCGCACTCCATAATATATTTCGCCAATTCCGAGGTCATTGCGGATGTCGTGGATGAGGTGGAGGTCGAGCACGGTGCTGGTTCCCGGCGGATGCATGGGCAGCGGGCGGAGGGCGACAGGTCAGACCATTATAGTTTATATAATTTCCCGGGAGGAATCCGACAAGTGAATGGGGCGGCAGTGGTCGAGAGAAGAAAGAAGGAAGAAGAGAGGAAACTTAGGGAGCAACCCAAATTTCTTTCATACATTCAAGATACCTCCACACAAAAATTCCTTACCCTTATATAGATGAGGGACGACAACCATAAAAGGAATTATAAAATAATGCATTTAATTAATTAATATCAATCAATTAATTCATACAAATTGATTACAAGAATTTGACCATGGTAGCTTCCATATACGCGTTCCCTAAATTCTGTCGAGGGGGGTCCACCTGAGTAAATTTGCCAATTAATTAATAATAATATATTTCACCAAGGAGGCTTCCGTATGCACATTCCATAAATTCTGTTGAGTACTTGAGTGAATGTGCTCTCATGATAGAATGTGCTCGCGTAACAAATTGACCACGACAGCTTCTATATGCGCGCTCCGTAAATTATGTCGGGGGGGGGGGTCCACCTGAGTAAATTTGCCAATGAATTAATAATAATATATTTCGCCAAGGCGACTTCCATATGAGCGCTCCATAAATTTTGATGGGGGGGGCCCACTTGAGTGAATGCGCCCGCATAATAGAATGTGCTTGCTTAACACCTCTGCATGGTAGGTTTTCGGCCAAAATCATTTCTTTTCTATCAAAACCTACCCGACGAACAAGGCATATTGTAATATCTTGCCCTATGATGATTCTATATTGCTGTTCCTGCTAGATCAATAAGCCATTTTGTGCCAGTCTTATGAATCCCTAAATTATTCTTCCTGCTTATTCAACCAATGAAGAGACTTCACTATTTAATTTAATTTTGGTCTCATAAATATTTAATATTTCATTTTTAGATTGCAGCTTACCTTAAATTTGGTGTGTCCTGATGGAGCTCATGAGATCTAGATTGAAATTGGACATTTGTTCGTTGCCTTTAGCTTAGCTATTCGATCTCCTTTGATATGCGATTAACAAAGTTTTGAGTCATCTTCTCTCGAGCGTTTTGTGTGATTTTTATTCTTTTTCACAAGAGCAACTTGGCTCTCCCCAGTGCTCTACTTTAGTATGGATCTATCTTTTATTGCTTCTTGCTACCAATTTCGATTAACATTTTTCTACTGAGCAGAACAAATTGCCTCCTTGCTGTCGGTCTGAGGCATACCGTGCTATTATAATATCAAAGATGGAGCAGAGAATTGAAGACTATATAGATGACAACCAATGCAAGCAAGCCTTAAACTCCCATTTGAAGATGAGGGTGAAGAACTTAAGATTCGAGAGACAAAATTCATCGCTGACGAAGGTGCTGCTGGCCAGAAGCTTTGCCTTCGGAGCATAGATAGCTCGCGGTTACCGCGGAAAAACAAATCGAGCACTATCCACATTAACCACCGAAGGTTGGACAATCTTCTTGATCGTCTTACTGCAGCGCACCGGTGGAGAGAGGCCAGTGGGGTGTTGAGCCTCTTGTTCGGGGTAACCCTCGTTCCTATTCGCCGACGGAAGACCGTAAATACGTCAGGGTTAGTTGAAATAGTTCGTTGTTTGTGTTTTCTTCTGTGACAGGTTAAGTAGTCTTAGTGTTTTACTATTGATGCGTGCAAGGTGATTTTGTTTAGATTGCTATGGAGATCCAAAAGAGATTCTGTAGGAAGGGGAACTATCATAATTTGATCAAGTCAACATTTGAGATTTGGTCGTCTAAACTGTCATGGTATAAGAAGGGCAATATGAAGGTAATTTGAGTGAATTTTTTCATGACATTCATTATACATTTGCTATTGCTTTCTCGAATAAAAATTATATGAGAATTGATCGTAAAGTAGCGCCAGGTGCTAATATTTGTAACGCTTATGCCTTATTTTTTGTGCATTTTCTTACTGAGCAGTGGAGGTTGCTTCATCTGGAATTAGCACTATTCTATATCAGTCAAGAGAAATTTGATGATGCCAAACATAACACGAGACTGTAAGCTTTCCTTTTGAGTAGCTAACAATTGTTTATATACAATACATAATAAAATAAATAATGGTTTCGTAAATTTTTTTGTTTGGTTAGTGACAAATTGATTTTAAGGTGCATTGTCATACTTTCGTCGTTATGCTTAAAGTTCACATTATTTTCCATCCTTTAGTTGGATTGTTTGAGTTAGAACCCGCCAACCCATTAGTTCATCTCAAAACCCAGGTGTTGAGATGAAGGGTGGCGGGGTACATGAACACAAATGAGAGAAGTCTGCAGGCGGTGTGGGATTAACCCCAACCACATGACCGCGGGGATATTCCGCCACACAAGGGGGCCCACCGGGGTCAACACCCAGACCTGGAACGCGATGGGAAAGCCCAAACATGCGGTCCCACACACACGTGTCATGCTGGCTAATATAATCTCAACACACCCCCGCAGCATGACAACCTCCCTCTGATACCAAGTTAGAACCCGCCAACCCATTAGTTCATCTCAAAACCCAGGTGTTGAGATGAAAGGTGGCGGGGTACATGAACAAAAAGGGAGAAGTCTGCAGGCGGTGTGGGATTAACCCCAACCACATGACCGCGGGGATATTCCGCCACACAAGGGGGCCCACCGGGGTCAACACCCAGACCTGGAACGCGATGGGAAAGCCCAAACATGCGGTCCAACACACACGTATCATGCTGGCTAATATAATCTCAACAGTTTGCATTGTTTCATTTATTTTCATGATGATCTTCTTTCATAGGGAAACATGATTACATGATATTGCTTCTTATAGAGATGAGTCTCTTCAATTGTTGGATGATGAAACCTAGTGCATAAATATTGTTCTTATAAAATAGATGCAACCATAAAGATATTCCAACAACTGTTAATTTGTTGGATTTGTAGGCACTATATTATTTAAAAATTTACAGCCAAGAGAGCTATATTTATGTTACGCCCCCGAACGTGGCACAATTCTTTGGCGCACTTACGTGCGTAGGCGGAAGAAGACGGTAAGCGACAACGGGGCTGAACCATCCGGTTCAGCCCCCTCCATCTAATAGGTGGCGGCGGGGGGCTGAACCGATCCGGTTCAGCCCCATTGGGGGGCCGGCCGGCCCCCCTCTGGGCCCGGATATATTTATACCTGGGGCCCTCTCTCTTGGAGGCATGCATATCAATATCCAGGTACTTTCTTTCTCCTCCTCTCTAACCCTAATTTCTCCCAAGTCTCTTCTTACCTTTCTCTTTCCCCCATCTTCATCCTATCATTTGGTATCAGAGGATTCGTCCTCTCATCATGGCGAACACACGCTCGCAAGAAGAAATCAATCGTCTGGAAACCCTAGAGGAAAACTACGTCGGATTGACGAATTCAGTGACCGCCATCAAAGAAGAGATGAGGGCGTCCACGCAACGGTTGGAAGAGCGAATCGATGCCCGTATGGAAGAATTCAAAACCCTACTCAAAGAAAAGTCACCGACGCATGAAGAAACCGGCGGGGCACGACAACCGACCCCACCGATTGCGGAAACGGCCGGATCGGCCGATCCGTTCTGCGCGGGCTCTGGCGCGGGTCTCGCGGGCGCCGGATCGGCCGATCCGTTCCGCGTGGGCGCCAGATCTGTCGGATCGGGCGTCAGCGGAGTGGCGGCAGCCTGGGGAGTGTGCGGGGCTTCTCTAGCATGGGGATCCGCCCCTTACGGGACACCAGATGGCACCGGGGCACCACCGCCGTGGTGGCGGTTCAGCAGAGAGCAAGGCAGGGCGGAACAGCCGCCGGGTACAGGAGCTGGAGGGGCTTGGGGAATTTTACCCCCGCCCAATGGCGTCGGACGTCCCGGGGGAATGGGAATCGGGGCTCCTTGGGGCGGCCAGCCTCGTCAGGGGTATCCGAGGCCACCACACCATGGCTTCCTGGGTGCTTACGTTGGCCCTATGGAACAGAGGCGACCAGCATGGAACGGGCAAGGGCAAGTCGCTCCACGGGCTTACATGCCTCCGAAGCTCACGCGCATGAATTTTCCAAAGTTCAAAGGCGGGGACGCCTTGGAGTGGGTGCAGAATACCGAACTTTTTTTCAGTTACCAAGAAGTTCCGGAGGCCCAATGGGTGCAGCTGGTGTCTTTCCACTTGGAGGAAGACGCCTTTTAGTGGACGCAGTGGTTTCTGAGGGGCTGAGACTATGTGCCCTAGGCTGATTTTGTGGACGGATTCACCGCACGATTCGGCCCACCAGAGTATGAGGACTTTGAAGCTCTTTTGCACAGGCTATATCAGACAGGAACAATGACAGAGTACCGGACCGAGTTCGAGAAATTAGCCAATCAGGTGCTATGGGAAGAGAAAACTTTGCTCAGCTGTTTTGTCTCCGGGCTGAAGGAGCATCTACGGGATGAGGTCCGAGCCTACATGCCCCGCAGTCTGAACCATGCCATCAGTCTAGCCCGTATTCAGGAAGAGCGATTCAACCGACAACGTCTCCGCACTACGGGAAGGACGGGTACTACACCAACGGCCGCTCGCAGGGAGCCACAGGCGGCCGGCAAGCCGACCGTGACCCGTCTATCATGGGACGAACTGCAAGCACGAAAATAGAAGGGCCTATGTTTCAACTGTGATGACAAGTTTGTGCCCGGACACAAATGCCAGAAGATACAGGTGTTCATGCTCCATGAGGATGTGCCTATTGAGATAGCCTCCGAGATTGAGTTGGAGGAGGATTTGGACTTGATTGAGCTAGGGTGTCCCTACATGCCATGGAGGGATGCAATCCTCCCCTCACGATGCAGATTGTGGGTAAGGTTCGCCAGGAGAAGGTGATGGTACAGGTTGATAGCGGGAGCACCCACAACTTCATGCGTCCACAGGTGGCAGAAAAGGTGGGACACACAATTGATAAGGGGACCCCTTTCCATGTCGTGGTGGCCGATGACAACAAGCTACAATGTGAAGGCGTCATGAGAGGGGTTGAGCTGCGGTTACAGGGGTACACTGGGCGCACGAATGTCTATCTTCTACCCATTCGGGGGTCCGACTTGGTGCTTGGGGTTCAGTGGTTGCAGCAGCTGTGGCGTGTTACTTTTGATTGGGACCAGATGACTATGAAGTTCTTTCAGCACGGGCGACAATATTGTCTGGACGGCCTTAAATCATCTCCGATGAAGAAAATCTCCCTTCGAAGCTTGGAACAACTGGAGGGGCAAGGAAACCTGATGGCAGTAGTTTTGGGAGTCGTGCCGGCACCTTCGGAACTCCCAGTTCCTCTCGCTCAGATACAGACACTGTTGGCTCAGTACTCCGATATATTTCAAGCACCCCGCTCACTTCCCCCTCCGCGGTTCCGAGATCATCAGATCGAGCTGAAGCCAGGCGCCGAGCCTACTAACATTCGACCTTACCGCTACCCGTATGTCCAGAAGGCGGAGATTGAGCGCAGTGTTCGGGAGATGCTTACCGCAGGGATTATCCGCCCCAGCACCAGCTCCTTCCCCTCCCCATCATTTTAGTGAAAAAGAAGGACGACACATGACGTTTTTGCGTGGATTACCACGGGCTGAACGCATCCACTATCGAAGACAAGTTCCCTATTCCGTTGATCGAAGAATTATTAAATGAGCTCCACGACGCTCGCCTCTTCACCAAGCTCGACCTCCGATCGGGCTACCACCAGATTCAGATGCGCGAGGAGGATATACACAAGACGGCCTTCCAGACACACGATGACCCCTACGAGTTCTTGGTGATGCCCTTCGGGCTCACCAACGCCCCTTCTACATTCCAAGCAGTCGTGAACGAGATCTTTTGGCCTCTTCTCCGCAAGTCAGTGTTGATCTTCTTTGATGATATCCTCTTCTACAACACCAGTTGGGAGGAGCATTTGGCCCTTGTAGAGCACGTTTTCTCCCTCCTCCGCCAACACCAGCTATATGCCTAGCAATCCAAATGTTCGTTCGGACAAGACGAGGTGGAGTATTTGGGCCATGTGGTCTCCGTTGGCTGGGTGAAGGCGGACCCCAACAAGATCGACAACATGTTATCCGGGCCTCGTCCTCAGACGGTCCGAGCACTACGGGGGTTCCTGGGCCTCACGG